>MNCI01012148.1:2697-36974 GCA_015680685.1 Gnetum montanum
GAGTTGTGCTCAAATGTTTTTGCAAAATTTTATTTGTTACAAGTAGGTATTATAAGGACCACATAGACTAGGCAAATGAACAAAATAGGAAATTTTCAAGAACTCACAGTACTTGGCAAAGTTGGCTGAATCTCTTTAAGTAAGTCATTTGTAGTTCACACACAACGCAATTGTTACATTTTACACAACCACACGCCGCAACAGCACACACGCATACTCACATTAACTACTAAGTTTATTTAGAGGTATCTGGGCCTTGGTGTTGCTAGAGACCAGTAGGCACCTAAATCCTGTTCGAGGACACTCGTTGGCGGTCGCATCCCAAATGGTCATCAACAGATGTAATATGGATGTTTTTGATCATCCAACTATGTTAGCATGGATCCCAAGCAATAATTTAATGCATCTATCATGATATGAAATGGTATGGACCAGTTTGGAGATCATAGACTTGGAGTTTCTATGAGTCTCTCCTTTAGCTATTGGAATGTATTTTCACATTTCTTAGTTCAAAAAAATGAAGCATGTTTCTTTGTTAGCTTGAACAATGGTTGTTATCTTATAGAAATTTTTTATGAATCATTGGTAGTAACCAATGTTCCCAAGGAATGACCAAACATCTTTAACTAGTTTTTGTTGATGAATTATTCCTTAGATGACCCCTATCTATTCAGGGTCTACCTCAATTCCTGCTTATCAAATTTTGTGCCCAAAGACTATGCTTTCTTAGACCATTAGATGGCTCTTTTACCAATTAAGCTACAGGTTTATCTTCACACATCTTTTTAATACTCACTCAAGGTGCTCCAAGGCTTGTTCGAATGTAGTACCATAAGTAGAAGAGTTATCCATAAAGACTTCCCTCTCAATACTAATTTTCTACTGAAAGGTGCTCAAAACCAAGCACTAAAATGTAGAAGGAGAATTGCACACACGAAAATGCATCTTTTGATATGAAAAAGCTCCCTAGAGACTTGTGAATGTAGTTTTGGCTTAATCTTTTGGTGCAATCTGAATTTGGATAGAGCCACTTAACCATCTAGAAAGTTATAATAGCAATGTCTAGAAATGGTGTCCAACACTTGATCAAAAAATGACAATAAAAATGATTTTTGAATGTTGCCATGTTCAATAGCTTAAAATCAATACAAACCTATCACTTCCCACCTTTCTTTGGAATAATCATGAGTGAGCTAACCCACTCACTATCCACAATAAGATAGATGAACCCCATCTTGAGGAGTTGTTCTATTTTGTCTTTGACAATTTTCTTTAAATTAGGGTTCAACTACCGTTGTGGCTACCTCCTTGGCTTTATGGCTAGATCGATATAGATATAGTGCCAATATATTCATGGATCAATCCTAATGAGTTCAAGATATAACCTAGAAAATTTTGTTGCCCATCTATTAACCACTTTCAATAGTTCCTATTTTTGTTCAAGAGAAAGTTTAGCATTGATTATAACTACCTTTCCATTTTTAAAAAATGTATATTCTAGACTAATAGTTAGAGTTTTTAACTCTAGAGATTCTTATTTAAGATTTTTAGGGATTTCCAACTCTTTCCAATAAGTATCATTATTTTTGTTATTTGAGAGTTGGTGATGAAAGAGCTCTAGTTCATTCATGCCTGATACATAGGTGCATGTGATGCTCTTAGTTGGTTCCATGCAAATTGTGTTGCTCTTCGAGTCAGCTATTATCCATCGAGCATCCTATTTTTTGTAGTTGCTATGTATAGGCACCTTTGAATATCTACCTCATTTGCACATTGACTACGTGTAGAAATGGATGCTCTTTTTATAGATCATAGTTTTTGCATGTAGTTGCATCCTATATCATTATATGTGATACATGAAACTCATTTCTTCTTGATCTTTCCAAATGAATTTTCATTGGAAATTTCCTAAGAAAGATCTTTGATGCTCATTCTTGCATCAACAATACTTAGACATGCACTTCCCATAATCATTAGAAAATCCCCTTTGCAGTTCTCCACTTTGATTATTAGGAAATCAGCAAGATAAGACCACCCATAAATAGTGGTCACAATATCTTCTAGTAGTTCCAATGGCATAGTGATGGATTAGTCTGCCAATTATAATTTTATATTTCTCTTCTTGAGAGGTAATAGGCTCCAAATGATATACATATTATGGAAAATTAGATTAACATTGGAATCTTAATCTAGAAGAGCTTTGCATGATTCATTCCTAGTAATCTGCAAATAGATAAGGGGACTTCCATGATTAACTATTTTTTTAGAAAGGTTACTAGCCAAAATTTAGTTAGATACGACATGAGTTAACATAACAAAAAGGATCTTAGAAAGAATTTGGTTTGAAGGGCTCTTTATTCGATGATTTGTAGAGGAAGAGAAATAGACAAGGTGACTAGCCACATGATTTTGTGAGGGCTTAGGATAGTTGTTGGGTTGGAAGAATGATCAGTTGTGAGATGTATGTTCCAAACCACTCAATTGGTTAATTGATCATAAATTAACAGCCCTTGTAGTATTATGTTGTTGCAATTAGGTTGGAAGCTCACCTTGCATGGATGGAGTAGGTGGTATCTATGTTGAGGATGGAGGAAAAAGTGTAGGCATAAGAGGAAGATATGGATGGAATATGGAATCCCCCTAGGGGTTAGAAAATGAGTTTGATGGAATTTAAAAGGAAGGTAGTAATTTTGGAAAGGAGAAACATCACTAGAAGAATCACATGAAGAAAGGGATTATTGAACATAGTACCCATACAAATCTGGCTACTTGTAAGGGTACTAATGTTGTGGTTGTGGAATCCACCACGATTGTGGTTACTACCATTGCTAACATTGCTCATATGATTATAGTAGAGTTCCACTTAGATAATAAGGTTGTTTCTAGTGGAACTGCTTGGGATTACGTTGAGGATAGGATAATCTTATAGGTGTTTACCTTTTTGATTGTTGTAAATTCAGAGCAGACACCCCAAATTTCTATAAGTGTGACAAAATAGGGTAACATCCCTTAGGATATTAATTTGATTTTTTGTATCTTCAATTAAAACACATGTTTCCTTTTCTTTAGAATCTTTTTTCTAGCAACATTAAATAAATATTGTTTATGACAGTAAACATTGCAAGAATTAGAAATATTATAATATGTTTTTAGCTAAATATAAGTATTTTCTCTTGATTGTAATACCAATTCCTTTTTATGATCAAGAAGGTTGATTTTAATTAAGAAAATCTACAAATATCAAAAGTTATAAAATAGACTTTATATGCTTAATAGGACAAAGAAGATGAACAATTTCCTATTCAAATTTCTAAAAATTTAATGAAAGATCATATAGCTCAACAAAACATAGAACTTTGGCATATTCTTTAGATAGGACATAAAAATATAATGATAGCATTGGATGTTTATCTATTAAAGACCCTATATCTAGGGTATGTTGCACTAGTGAAGCATTTTCTAACTAAATAAGTAGAAAAAAATGAGAATAAGACTTGGATGTTATGTTTTTTCATCAAATCATTTGACTATGAAATAAAATTTTGATTATGAGGTAGGTAATCCAAAATTTGAATGAACACATATCATGATAAAAGATTAGCAACCAATGACTTATATACATCATTAGAGAAAATAATATTAGGTATCTTCGTTACATCAACATTACTATAAGAAGATGTCATAACTTTTTTCATAGCAACTTGTAAATATACATCTTAGGAATTAAAAAAACTTGCATTAATAAAAGAAGTAAAAATTTTAACATTGGTTGAAGAATATGGGAGTGATATAGAATTTACATAGTTGAATTCTAGAGAAATTAGATGTACTAGAGAAAATTAGAAAAAATTAAAATCAAATCTACTAAAAAAATTAGATTTTCTAGAAAAACATCAAATCTCCTTTAAAAGTTAGATTCAAAAGTTGAGTTTATATTATACTTGAAGCATTATTATGCTATTCTTAAGTTTTCCTAAAGAATCATGTTGACAATATATCTTTGATGTATCTTTAATCAAATTATTTCAAGTTTTGACATCCTTATATAACCAACCCAATCATCATCATCATTATCTTGGTTCATTTATCCCATCTATGATAGGCAAAAGATTTAAAAATACTTTATAAAACTAATAAAACATGAAGGTGCTTAGGTATGGCTTTGGAGTAGGTTTACTTCTATATTAAATAATCTTCCAACACTAAATATTATTAAAACATAATTAATTTACTAGAAAATAAGAAAACTAGCTATCTTCAATTATTCAAAGAGAAGATTACAATAGGGTTCCACAACCCATAAAGCATCCAAACAATCTCACATACTCAAACAATGCTACAAAGGATGAGGCTATACAACCACACAATGATTATCCTCAATACAAGACATAAGCAAGAGAGAGTCCATCACATAACCTAGAATGAAGATCTCAACTCATAAGACACTAGAAACACTTGCTCAATACTAATTCAATTGATTAAGTGTTGCAACCCACTCATACACTCTTCACATGTACTCTCTTGACTTAGAATTCTCTATGACATCTCATGACCTCTCACAAAATACAATCCATATTTATTAATCAAGCATAATAAAAACCCTAGAAAATCTTCCTTAAGATTAACTTGAAGATCCTTCATCTTTCTCCACCTTATCTGGATTGTTTTCAAACTTGGAATGATAATTTTGAAAGTTTTCCTTTCTATCCAAGTTGTCTCTAGCCTTTGCAAGATTTCTTGCTATAAAACTAGCAATTCTGGAGAGATGTATAATTTATAGCTAAGACATCTTTTATTGTAGCAATGATGTCTTGACACAATATGAGATGTCTCAACAACTTGTGACTGTGAATCAAGAACATAGAAGGAGGATTTAATAAATTCCCCAACTAAAATCACTATATCCATAAAAATCACACACAACTTTTACATGGTTCCCCAACTTGGGTACATCTACACATAGAGGATAGAATCCATGCACACCTTTGGAATTTATTTCTTCAAAATGTGGTTTGAAGGGCATCACATCCTTTACAAGATTTGAACTTCATTTGGAGTGTTTCATCACTACGGAACCAGTCAACCTCGCAAGATCTGAACAAGCTCAAAATGTGGTTTAAAGTATCCCACAACCTTTACAAACATGAGCTCTACTTTGAAGGTTTTTTTTCTCACCACAAAACCACCCAATCCCACAAGGTCTCAACAAGCTCAACAAAGATGCCTTCCTACAAGAAGCACATCAACCCCGTAGAGCTACAAGAAAGAAAGAAAAATAACAATGAAGGAGTGTAACTTCATTTATAGGTCTCTTGCACTTAAGGCTCAATACAATCAATACAGGAAAATAATGATACAATGAAGAACAACAAAAAATTCTCTAGAGTAGCCAATAATGAATCTTTTAATTAACAATTCTTGCATAATTCCCATGAATCTCACTTTGTCTTATACTCTTGAAGTTTTCAAAAATTCTTGGAATTCATGCAACAACTATCAAACAACTAATATAGACATCTACTTTGAAGATTAGACATCTGTCTATAACTAGCTTCAATGTAGAAGAGATGTCTACTTAAATGTGTAAACATCTACTGTGAGACATCTTCCTATAGATGTCTACAACGCTAGATACACATTTGTTGTTTTATTAATATGTCTTCCTTCTAGATACACTTTGAGATCTAAAGTATTTCTTTGACCTTTTATCTTCTAAGTAGTTCTCAAAAATCTTTGTTTAACTTGTAGACTCTGTTAACATCCACATTCTTATCTTGTTGTCTTTAGTCTTTATTTCATCATTGTAGTTCAAATTCTTGATGTCTTATCTTTCTATTTGAAGTCTTTTTCCAATAAATTCTCTTATGGTCTTGCAAGATCACAATCAAACATACACATTCTATATTCTTCATTTTCTCTAAGGTTTTGACATACCAAAAGGTCAATAATCTCCCCCTTTTTGGTAATTCCAAAAACTTAAGGAAATGTATTGGTATACCCCATGATATATGATTTATTAAACCAAGTATGATGTAGATATGAATAGCTATTAAAAAATATGCATCCTTTATCCTTGGTTTCAAAGGGCTAAAATGTAACCTATAAAAAACAACACATAACTGATAAACACAAAGAGACATAGTTAAAGCCTTGTGAGTTTAATATAGCCATTAACAATTAAAATGCTAAGTAATGGAGATCAATTATATAAATCATCAATATAACCATTTGAGCCATAACTATTCAATATATTAATAAGTCATTATTATCATTCAATGCTCATGAATATAACACATATGACCATGTTCCAATCACCATATCACAAATATCTTCACAAATTCTTCTCCTTTTTGGACATCATCAAAAAGTGAGTTAAGCCTTTAAAATAAACAAGCATAAAAATTAAGGCAAAGAATTTTCATAAGGAGAGTAAATATAAACAACATTTGAATGCTTCAAGTCTATGCATAAGAATAATCATGCTAGATTTTGTAAAAGATCAAAAATAATATAGATCAAAATACTATTAAACATTAAGACACATCATACAATCTTTATCAAAGCAAAGGATCATTAGAATTTTCTCATCACAAATTCCATATTTAGAAGATATGCCAAGGAGAGTAAATATATGCACCATCAAATTTTAAGAAATAGATCAAATAAATGGAGAGGTAAAAATAGCACAAATTTTCATATTAAATAAATCAAGAGATTAAATAAAGAAACTCCTTATTAATATGTTCTTAGCCAAAAATATCTCATCAATTAATTTTCAAGATTATCATAGATTCCTTATCAAAAGAGAGTGTGAGTGCCTTTTCTTATTCCAATGTACCATTGGTAGTGCTTGCGATCTCTTAGGTGAAAAAAATTTAGCTTATATTAGCAATAAAGAACTTAAGTACTTAAAAACATACATGCTTAGCACATAAGAGATTAGGCATGCAACATTAATATCTTAACATAGTGCCTATGGATGAAATTGATATACCCAAATAACTTTGAGAGGCTTGTACAACTAAAGATTACTTTTAGGTAAAAGATTCTTAGAAGTAGAATAAAAAATAACTCACTCTTTCACCTTCAAGACTTTACCATATATGAATATTCTTTTTGTTTCTTGTTTTCTAAGTGGAAGCTTGTTCCTAAGTATCATGTCTAAGAGAGAATCTCCATAGACTTCCCCTACACTGAAGCTCCCCCTCCTTATATGTTTCATCTTTTAGATCAATTGTTGTGGAGAGAGGTAATCTCCCCTTAAGCTTCTAAGGATCTTGTTAGCAAGTATTTGTTTGTCATCATAAAAACACTAATGTTCTTCAACTCATTATTACATATCCATAAGCTAATTGATCAATCATGAGTTACTTCCATTTGTGGAGATAAATTGTTAAACCATTATAATGACACAATATGGAGACATTAGAGTCTCTTGTCAATAAAATTTTCTCTCAATGATAAATATTAAAAGATACAAATAATTCCCTTTGAAATAAAAGGCTTCTTGAATATTTTTCAATTTGATCTAAGGCCTTCACTATTTCAAACTTTTATATGCTCACAACAATCATATAAATCAATTTATCAACACATTTTATATCAATAGATAGAATGATCATAATATGTGTTGAGACAAGGATATACAAATATTTCTCAATATGATGTATACTTGTAAAACCTTATCTTTGAAACACCTTCAACTTGTGTTGATCACATGCTATCTACACTTCAACATCTTAGAAGATCAAGTAGGTCTCTCTTTTATTAACCAAGAGTTTTAAAGAGTATTTAATGAATTTCCCAATTAATGCATAATTCAATCTATATTAATTTTAGCAAGCAAAGTAATGGATACTTACCATTGCATACCTTGCTTATCATCTAATATGAATAGGACTAATGGAGTTTGAGATGAGGTCTATCATCATAGAGTACCTCCTAACCATGTAATTTTTTTAATAATACTTTTTTTGTGTGTCCTCATCCTCATGTGAGATTCCTTCTTTGTCATTTTCATCTTCTTGCTCTTTTGTTCTGCTAGCTTTTGTATCCTACAAGATACACTTGATTCCTCTTGAAAATACCAAGTAGTTATATTATTTTTTTTCTATGTAAGAATGATAATAACCTTGTCCATAGCCACATTTTTTATAGAAAAAATATAAGCTATATCTAATTTGAATGGAATAATTAAACCTGCTCTTTCTTGATGTTGAACTTGTGCAAGCATTCTTTTGAGAGGTTTCCTCTTGATTTTCACTTTTGTGTTGATTTTGAGACTTCTCCTCATTTTTACTAATCCTTTTCTTTTGTGTGACCCTACACTTCTTTCCATCCAAATTGGTTAGTATTTGAACCTTAAATTTTATGTTCGAGAGTTCCCTTTCTAGCTTAGAGCATAAAGTATAAAGTTTAGAGATTTTTGTATGCATGTTTTTCTTTACCATTTTAAGTAGATAATGCAAAATAATAATTTCCTCACATAGTTCACTTTACCTTTCATCATTTTTACCTCTTGAATTATTAGATACTTTTGTAGAATTTTCATTTGTGGGGGCCATGGATATGAGATGTGAGTCTTTTGTAATATCATCTATCTCTTCCTCACTGTTTTCTCCATCATTCTAGCTAGTGTAGAAGTTTTTCTTTTTCCAATTAGCTTCATTTTTATCTTTCCTATGCAACCTACTAGCACTAGGATGTTCAAAGATCACATGACCTCTTCCACCATGGACCTAAAATTCTATAAAAAATACATCAAAATTTAAATTTATAAAATTATTACCTTTATTGTTAACTTTGGTATTAGATTAATTGGGGCCTACTTGATTAAAGCTTCTACCTTTCTTTGTAAGAAGTCTTTGAACTCGTTGATAGGAGGGCTAGTTCATCTTCAATATTTGGTTCTTGATCAACCGATTCCTTCTCCTTTGATGTAGATTTGAAGGTGATGGGATTTTCTTTTATCACTCCTTTACTTATGAGATTCAACTCATAAGTAATAATAGCACTTTGAAGCCTTTCAAATTTTAGCACCAAAAAGTCTCTAATATCTTCCATTATGATGACTTTTGGTTTGAACTCAGGTTGTAAGGTTTTAATCACTTTTATGATTACATCACTATTTGGAAAATCCTTACCCATTCCTCCAATAACTATAATAAGATTACTTTTCCTAGAGCAGTAGTCCTTAATCTTTTCTCATTCCATCATTTTAAGCTTGTCATATTTGCTTTACAATATTAAAATTTTTGATTATTTAACCATATACATGCCGTCATAAGTTGCCTCTAAGGTTTCCCATATTTCCTTCTATTAAACTCATATTTATTTAGGGCATAATATAAACAATTTTTGACTTTTAAATCAAACATGAACTTATCTTTGTCTTTGGAAGCCCATTTATTTCATGGATTGAGTGCTCTTATGGTGTTATCAATGGGTGGTGTGTAGCCTTTATGAATTAACTTCCACACTTTGCATTATATGGATTCTTATCTTCCAATATGTGTGGTTCTCCAACTTGGATACATCCACACTTGAAGGGTAGAATCCATGCACACCACTAGATTTTGTTTCTTCAAAATGTGGTTCGTACACCACTAAATGTTTGTTTTTCCAACTTGGCTACATCCACACTTGAAAGGTACAAGATTTGAGCTTCACTTCAAAAAAAATTTTCCTTAAAAAACCACTCAAATTTTCAAGGTTTCAACAAGCTCAAAATGTGGTTTAAAGAATCCCACAACCTTTTAAAATGTAATCTTTACTCTAAAGTCTTTTTTCATTGCAAAACCACTCAACCTTGCAAGGTCCCAACAAGCTTAACAAAATGCCTTCCCACAAGAAGCATAGCAACCCCATAGGACTATAAGAAAGAAAGAAAAAGAACAAGAAAGAAGTGTAACTTGGTTTATATATCCCTTGCACTTGAGGCTTAGTACAATCAATATAAGAAAATGATGATACAATGAAGAAAAAAGACATATTCTCTAGAGTAGCCAATAATCAATCTTTTAATGAATAGTGCTTGCATAATTCCCAATAATTTCACTTTGTCTTATACTCTTGAAGTTTCCAAAAACTCTTTGGAATTTATGCAATGGCTATTAAACAGCTAGTATAGGTGTCTACTTCAAACATGAGATATTTTTCTATGACTAGCTTCAATGCAAGATAGATGTCTACTTAAAGGTGTAGCTATCTACTATGAGACATCTTCCTATAGATGTCTACTATGCTAGCTAGAGATATGCTATTTTAGTAATATGTCTTTCTTCTAGATACACTTTAATATCTAAAGTATTTCTTTGGCCTTTGGGATTCTCAGCAATCCTCACAACATCTTTGTTTGGCTTGTAGACTCCATTAACATCCATGTTCTTATCTCATTGTCTTCATTCTTTATTTCATCATTGTAGATCATGTTCTTAAAGTCTTATCTCTCTATTTGAAGTATTTTTGTTGATACATTCTCTTATGATGCTACAAGATCATAGTCACACACACACATTCTATATTCTCCATTTTCTCTAAGGTTTTAACATACCAAAAGGTCAACAGTGAGATGTCTCATACTAATTTGAGAAGTTTCTTTTCTAGTGAGACATCTTACTTAAAATGCCTACAAAAAATTTTCAGATGTCTAACAACATCCAAGATGGATCTCTTAAGAGCTCATATCTTAAACAAGATGACTCCATGACCTCCAATAAAGCTATAAAAAACACATACATAGAGAAAAAATAAGGAAATTGAAAGAGGTATCCCTACACTAAGCTTGAAGTTCCATAATATTTATTAGAAAATGAGATAATTAAGTCATGTTTAATTAATTCTACATATACATGACTATTTTATCTATATATTTATGATATATATCTATTATTTAATTAAGAAAATATTTTTTTTCAAATTAATAAATAAAGAATCATCACCTAGAGCCATAATACTCATCCTACTAAGTAGGATCCTAGGACGGTTGGTAGATGAGTGAAACCCTAACCTCTTTGAGTGGGTACATCTACACTCCAAATGATGGTCCCTTTGAACCTAAGACCTCCCACTTGTTAAAAAAAAACTCTTAAGATCTTCCAAAATTGACTTATTAAATTTATTTTCATAATGAAAAAAATCAAAATAAGTGTAAAATAATTCTTGCCATTGTAATTGTCAAGCCTTAGAGTTTGGGTTAGCAATTGTTTGAGCCATTACATACCCATAATACTTTCCATGAAAAATTTTATCTTTTGGTCAAACATTATGATAATAATTATTTTTTCCATGAAAAGCCAGGACAACTTATAATTTTCCTCTGAACCAAAATTAAACTATACCTTTAGTTCTAGTTTTAAGGAAGAATCAAAAATAAATTTAGTTTTAGTTTTAATAAATGATTGAGAATAGCATTGGAGTCTCATGTTCTACCTAAGTTCTACTTAAGCGTCATGTTGTTTCTTTCAATTTTTATGTTTTTACCTTAGAGTCATTAAGATTTGGCTTAGTTAGTTATCTTGTTATTACTCTTGTAGAAATGTTCTTTACACCTCCAAAAGGACACCTCCATGAACTAAGTATTTAGATACTTAGCACATCGATATAACCCTTGATGTATCAACAAATATGAAATGAAGAAGTATGAATTCTCCAATTAACTATAGACTTAACACACACAATCCAATAAAGATAAGAAATGATGAAAAATAAGTGACATTTAATGCTAAAAATAGCTAAAGTGTAAAAACACTAAAAATTAACCAAGTATGGAAACATTAAAGATTAAGTGTAAAATGTGATATGATGTGAGAGATAGAGTAAGAGACATGCTATCATATGGAGAAAAGATTCCCAGATGTTGTAGTGATAAAAAATAAAGTTTTGCCTCTTATGGAGGGCCAAACTACAATCGATAGAAGAAAAACATAATAGTGATAGAGAGATAGAATTGATAAAAGAGGGCTTATATCTCAAGCAAAAAAAAAAAGATTTAAATGATGGAATAGAATCTTTGAAGAATTTGGTGATGAATGAAGTAGTTGTTAACACGATCTAGAGTTGATTCCACCAAAAAATAGGGATATTTCAGCCAAGGTTCTTATCATTGATGCTTAAGTAAAAATAGAATGGCCAACTTTGGAAGTGATGTTGAAAGTGCAAAAAATGTAGAGGATGGACAAGGAGTACATGAGTGTTGCAGTGTTGGCAAGCACTCATGCTCCTGATCTCTTAAGATTTTTCAAGTACTTGCAACTCTCAAAAGAAATCCACTTGTCAAAATATCCTTAAAAGAAATGCTCCTATTTAGATTTTTCATGAAAAATTTCTATGCATAAATATGTCTATCCTTTTCTATTGCACTAAAAGATTCCTCTCTCTCTCTCTCTCTCTCTCTCGTGGTAAGGATTCAAAAAATTTGAGTGTTGATCTTATATTTATAGGCCTAGATTTACCAAATTTGATTTAGGATTGCCAAAATTAAATTACATAGATCATGTGATAAAGACACAATGGATCCCGTGTAACATTCTAGAAAGTTCTAGATGAGAGAATAAATGCATAGCTAGTGAAGGTGAGTAATGATATCAAACATTAAAAGTATGATTGACATGGGATGTCAAAAGATAAAATGATATCACGCATTGTAGAAGTGGATATGCAAAAGAGTTAAAGTTAAGATCAATGTAGGATCTAATGTTGAACATTGAAACTGAAGATCATGCATGAAAAAACATCATTTCTAGGCTATTAGAGATGGCTTTGAGTTGAGAAGACATTAAATATAGCCATACATAGTTTCAATTTGAAATGAACAAAAAATGTGGGTGCAACATTACTTTTTCTTGATGGATGAAACTAAGGTGTCAAAGGAGGATTCATTAAGAATAGATTTAACATTGAATTGATGTATGATGAACTGCGATATCGTGTCTACGATATCAAATCAACCATGCAATGTCAGATACTCGATATCATGGCCTACCTCCTTGCCTATAAATAAGAGGTGGCACCCTTGGTTTCCATATTAGAAGTTAGTCCCTTAGCCACACTCTTGCCATTTTTTCCCTCAAAAGTTAGAATTATTTTTGTACACCTTCAGTAGAAGTCATAGAGTGAACAGATCTTTATTTGAGCATTGTGTACCTGAGCACACTTTATGTATGGCAATAAAGATGAACTTTATGATAAACCTTGTAGCATACCAAATAAATTAATTAGTGTTAATTATTATTTAATGCTTTCTTAGTTGATTAATTATTTCTCTTACCCTACAACTCTCTTATTGAAATACACTCAGTACGACTGCTTCAAGCATGTGTGTAGTGCTTGGTAACCTAGTAATGATTAGCGTTTGGTAATCCAAATAGCATTGCACTAGTTCAGGATGTATACGGCAAGTGGGAATAGATACTAGTGTTAGGAGTACTTAGAACTTAGTTAATGAATAGTTAAATTATATTACTTACATAGTTATATCTCTCTCTCCTCCTTATTAGCTCAAGATATAAAACACATAAAAGCCATAAAAACCATATGCCTTAAGCTTACTTAACGGTACAACCGTTACTTACAAGTAAGTTTGGGAAGACAACAATTAACCATTCCATTATTATTCCATGATGGAACATAGGCACTTAGTCCTTGGAATTCTACTGAATCATGTGTGAAACACTCATATTCATATGGTTGAGTATAGGGGTAGGTCGCCCCTCATCATTGGCGTTGTTGCTGGGGTCTTAGTTGTTTGTGCGCTAAGTAGAACTTGGGAAATCATTCACATCATTGGAAAAACCCCTTAGGGTTGATTAAGAAAATATAATAGTACATTGCACGGTGAACAAAACAAGATGTCTTCTTCTTCACACAAAATCACTTCACCACCTAGGACTAACGCAAGAAGCAATCGACAGTAGGATACACATGACGTTGATTCACCAATCCCTCAACAATTTCATGTGGTATATGTTCATCCTGATGAATATGTACCCGACTTCACCTTTATTCTATACCAAGATGAACAGATACATTGGCTTGACTTGGAAGGTAACATAGTGTTACCTCCTAACTGTTTAGTCCCAAGTATGCTTCTTTGTGCTCTTACACGAATCAACATGCAACACTTACATGCAGAGTACATTGTGCAGGACTATGATTCAAGAGACTATCATCCCATAGAAGTAAAAAATCAAATGGATTTGCAATAGGAGAGACACCATAAGTCCTTGAAGGGAAAATGATCTAAGGATGTCCTCCATGTTTTAAGCGAAATTGAGAGTGATGAACCTACCTCAGGTAGTCACCCACATACTGATGTTCCTCCCTTTAAGTTTGGCCAAGGGGTTGTGTATCAAAACCTTCACTCTATTGTTCACAATCCACGTGTTGATACCAATAGATACAAAGTGTTTGAAAAAGGAACAAAGACACATGAAAAAGACGGGCATTCTTATCGCAATCGTAATTAAGGCAAAGACCACCAAAGAGAAGGTAGCAGATACTATCATGATGGTGGTTCTCCTTCTTCTTCACCTTCATCATCTCCTTCACCCTCTCCCTTCATGTCCAGCTATAGTCATAGAGAAATAGATCATGAGGATAAGGGCAAACAAAGTGAAAGTCATAGACAAGACAACCAAGACAGAGGACATGCCATAGAAGAAGGGAGAGTAGGGAACCACGTAGGTAGCATAGATGCTATGAACGATATGATAATGATGAACCCCTACTCACCATGTGAAGCATGATAAATATAAATAAGGCTTTGAGATTTCCAACAAGGCATCAAAAAGAGAGTAGGATCAAGAGGTTAGACATGAATGACATCCCACGATTTGAAGGGGGATATAACACTGATCCTGAAAATCACTTACAAGAATTTCATGATGTCTGTGCCTTGAAAAACATAGAAAATGAATGAAAAAGCTTAAGTTGTTCCCATAGACACTAATAAAAGAAGCTAAAACCTGGTACCAATCCTTAGAACTGGAATCCATTTGTAGGTGAAGTACTATGTTAGAACTATTCGATGATAAGTACTAAATGTACTCTTAGGTGCCTAACCTATGAAAGCAAATCCAAGGATGGAAACAGGGAAGTCATGAACCCTTAGATGCTACCATGGGTTGTTATTATGCACTATTGCATCATTGTCCTAGCCATGGTTATATGCAGCAGGATCAACTATGCCATCTCGTATATGGGCTTAGGCATGAAACAAGAAGAGCCCTTGGAACTTATGCCCAAGGAAGGTTATGTGAGCTTAGGTTGCATCAAATTCATAGATTATTGGAGCAAGTTTCTAAGGAAGAAGGTGAGCTATGAAAGAGAGTGTGCGGAAGAATAGAACTAAGATCCTTCCCCCTAGAAGAAGGAAGTAAGGTTTTGTGAGGATGAGAAAGAGTCACCACTCGAAGAGATGCTGAATAGGAAGACCTTGCCTATCCAAAAGTTAGCATCAAAAGTATCAGCAAAGGTAGACCAAATGTGGAACTCCCTAGATAGTAGGTTTCAAACTATTCTCAAAGTAGTAGAGGAGTCTAGAGAGCCATGTAGTAATTATGACAAAAGAAAAAAAAAGAGAAGTAGAAAATGCACGTAACAAGGGTAAGGGTAAAGTTGCTATTATTGAAGAGGTTGTGGACTTAGATATAGATAATGATAGTGGATGTGAGATCTGTCAATACAACCATTCTAAGGGATTTTTCCCTATGATCTCACATTTGTAGGAGTCTGGGATGTATGCACTTAATCCACATTTAAGCAAATGGCAAACATCCTGATGGTTACCTTATCCCCAAGGTAATCCAAGGCAGTTTCATGAACCTTTAATATATTATTCAAGTGGAACTCCACCACAACCAATGAAGCAACATCAATAGTGGAAACACCCACAATTATGGGGAATGCCACAACCAAGGCAACAATATCCTTATCGGCAACTTGACCCATATGGATATTACATGCAACATCTGATCTCTCCACATGACTCTATTGGTCACATTACTCCCCAACATCACTACCAAGCCCACAAGTACTATAGGACTCCCTCTTCTAGGGGTGGCATTCTACAAGTAAATCATCCTTCCAATTCAGCTGCATCTCTCCCCCCAATAGCTCCATTACCACCTACTCCCTCAATGCAAGGTAGACTCCCTACTCAGCCATAGTAATGCAATGCCACAACGGCTATTAATCCTCAACCTACTATTGATTCTGACAACTATATGAAGAAAATATGTTTCTTTAGAACCAATAATCCAACCAAGCCTTTGCAACCCCAAATGGCTAAGTCTTCAAACGTCTCTATATCAACTAAAGCTTCAAAACCCCTTTCAAACTTAACACCACATTCAATGCATACGGTCATGTTAACACATGTTGTTACTGATTGGATCAAAGCTAGCCACCTTCCCAACAAATTCTCTAATCATGGGAATCCCCTAATATATCTACAAATCACTGGGAATGAGCCATGCAAAGTGGTTTTGGATTCAGGTTCCAGTGTCAACCTAATATCCCAAGAAATGTATAAGGCCTAGAACCTATTGCAACTAAAAATGTTGGTAGCTGGAAACATTGAGAGGTTGTCAATCAAACAGCCTTAACCCTAGATCCATGTGAGGGCTATGCTAGATTAAAATTGAAATGATGTACCCTAAATGGTCTGGTCAATCAAATAGGAACTTAGTCGATATCACTAAACCTTATGGAAACGTTTAATATGAAAACAATGCTTGTAGCATAAAATAACAATTGTTAAATATGAGGAAGTGAAAACAACATAGAATGCAATGATAAGTAGGAGAATAAAGTGAACTAGAGTTAAGAAATGCACTGCTTCAAGATTATGGCTTTACTTTGTCAAGATGGATATAATCAGTTGCGCAACATTGGGAAGCACAGAGATCCCAAAAGTAACTAGGACATTTAAAGCAAGCCAATTATGCACTTGAATGTGAACTTAAGAGCCAACTAGTTCATTTTGTTTATAAATTGCTAAATTTTTTCAACCATATTTTGCCAATGTTTGCCAACCAAATTGTCAAAAGCTAAAATTTTTGCCAAACACCAGGATTGCCAATTTGCCAACTTGCCAACCCTTTTAGCATTACTTGTCAAGATATTTATAGGGCCATGGGGACATGAGAAATGAGGCCTGGATGACACGTGTCTTAGACCCACAAGATGTTAACGTGTCCATACTGCATGAACATGCAAAGCCAATCGCGAACCTGTCACGCTGCAATTATGCTATCAGAACTAGAGATGTTGGGATCAAGTGTCCCAATGATGCAGACAAGGAGTAAAGCATGTTGATGTAGTGTAGTTACCTACTACGCTATAGAGCATAGCATAGCTACTTGCTATGCTATCCTATGCTATGTAGCATAGTAGAGTATAGCTACCAGTTCAAAGAAACAATTTACATTGGAGTTAATTTCATGTGATGGAAGCCTTTGAAGTATATTGACTGGTTTTGCATGTTTGCTACACTACATAACGTAGCATAGCGTAGTAGCTAGCCTTAACTACAATTTGAAGATCATGCTGATAATCTGCAACCTTTATTCTTTGTGATGTGAAACCTTTGAACTTGCTAAGCCTGCATTTTGAGATGCCTTTTCTCATTCTTGCATCATCGCTATGTCGTGCTATGCTATGCAATGTAGCATAGCATAGCAGCCAGCATAGCCTACTTTTTACTTAATTTGCTACTTTTCTAGTAAGAGGATCTTTGCTGAAGGACTTGAAGTCAATCGAAGTAGCTGGTTTTGAAGGTCGAAGGTGCTTGCCAAGTGTAATTGGAATCACTAAGTAAGTTAGGCCTTTCTGTCTTACCTTTGCTAAGCTATTCTACATTGCATAGCATAGCACAGTGTAGCACTTTGTCTTGCAATAGTTCAAAGTTGATTGCTTAAACAATAGTCTTTCGAGGTCTGCTACACTACATAGCGTATCATAGTGTAGTGAACTTCTTGACTAGAAAACTTGCTAAACTATTTTGCCCATCCTAAGCACCACCGACAACTCCATATGTGGTTTTTGAGTAAATTGTTAGCTGGATGAATTGTCTAGGTGGGTAGGTTGGAGAGTTTGTGGGGCCTGTCAACACTAGGTGTAGAAAACTTGCCAATCTAGATAGTCTAAACTTAGAGCATTCATTTCCTACCAAGTGGTCATGGGGCTACACTTGTGGAAATGTTTACCTCATTTCCAAGCCTCTGGTGAAGCAAGAATGCCTTGAAATTTTAGGGTGTTTCATTGGTCCCTCTTATCAACATTTGGAGGATGGACTCGAGAGATGTCGACAAAGAATACAAAACACCACGAAAGACAAGATGCTAACATTTCTCTTCAGTGATTATCAAGATGTCGCTTAGCTATGCTTGAGAGTTTTGCATTGGTTATGTAGGGAAAAGGAAAGGGTTAAGAAGGGAAGGAGGAGGTTCAAGAAAATGGTAAAGATGAAACTTAGTAGAATCCCTCGTTGAAATGATTGTGAGGGAGTTGTTTGCGTGATCATATTTTCTTTTTCTGACCTTTGACCCCTCGTCGAAATGCTTAGGGAGGGTGATTGTGAAATAGATAATGTGCCATTCATTTTAGGAACCGTTTTTTTTTTTTTTTTGCATGATCTTTTGCTCTTTTATGCTTTACCTTTTACTATTCTATCGTTTACATTTGCAAAAAACCTTATCGTAGGACATGTGTTTCTTTCCCAAGATGAGTTGTATTACATCCACATGGGGCTTTAACCTACCTACAGATGCTTCCCATGCAGTGAGTTGTGTTACGTGTGTTATGGACTTTGTAGTTGGGCATATGGGAGGGCTTTACAAGCATTAGGAAAAACTTGTAAAAGTAGTGAGAGAGTGGATTGTGAGTGTAAGGAATAAGTTAAAGGGGCTTAAGGAGGAGGATAGAATGTGCACTCTAAAGTAGTCAAGCTAATCAAGAAAACCACCTTGGAATGATGTAGTGTCCTGCCACCATGGTATAACACACCTCTAACTAATGCCCCTTTGGCACGCACCCTACAAACACAATAGAAAGTAAACCAAGAGAAACAACCATGATGAAAAATAAAGACAAAGGTTTTGCTTGTTGTGGATGCTGCTGGAGCTTTAGACATTCTTGCTGAGGCATGCAACATCCAATGTAGGAAGGGTAGCAATGACTTTGGCAGCATCAATGTGGAGAGGCTGGCACTGAGAAGGCTAGGAGTTACTATGAATGCAGATGCTTAGGAATCCCCACCCAAGGCAAACATCATGCAGTTCAACTATGAGATCAGCTATGTAATAGTTGAATGTATTTTGAGCTTGGGTGATGGTGGGGGCTAGAGTATAACAATATTATGACTGGGCCACAATACTGGTGGGACTCTAGCAGTAGGCGCTAACTAGGGAAGATACTACCAAGGTGATGAGTTGTGGTAGCAGTAGGTCCAAAGGGTCAATAGGATGTCATACGACATCTCTAAAGGATTAAAAAAATGATAGGGGTAGTGGTGTTGCATATATTCCAGAGGGTGTTCTATTGGCATCGTGAACTACATTCTAGAACTGCAATGTCCCATCCCGTGTTGGCACTATGCATGTTCACTTACTTGATGAGTCATGATGCATGTTGGGGACATGCCGTGAACCCAGTTTAAGATACTAGTAGACCATGGTGTGCTAGTTTAAGGTCCAAGAAAACCATCATGCTAGTTTAGAGTTCCAAGAGACTATTGTGCTAGTTGAATCATTGTAGCAGATGGTGGATAAGCTAGTTTAAGGTCCCAGCAGACCGCTTGTGCCATTTTAGTATCTCGAAAAATGGTTTATGCTAGTTTATAGTCATAGCAGACTATCTATGCTAGTTTATAGTCGTAGTAGACTATCTATGTACTAGTTTAAGGTCCTAGCAGACCATCTATGCTAGTTTAACATCATGAAAGATTGTCTATGTGCTCGTTTAAGGTCCTAGCAGACCATCTATGCTAGTTTAACATCATGGTGGAAAATCTATGCTATTTTATAGTCATAGTGGACTACTTTGCTAGGTTTACATTGTAGTAGAAGAGCTTTGCCAGTTTTATGTCATAGCGGACATTTTCTTACCTTTGCTAGTTTGACGTCATAGCAGATGTTTGCTTAACTTTGCCATTTTTACGTCATAGTGGACGTTTGTGAAGATTTACTAGTTTTATATTGTAGTGGATGTTTTATTATCTACTTCATGCATCAAATGTATCACAACTTGAGATATAAGTGATTTACCAGATTTGAAAACTTGTTGTCATCCATGTCTACCACCTTGAAGGCCCCATTACCAAAGGCTTTTATGACCATAAATAGACCTTCCCAGTTTGTTGAGAATTTGTTTGCATGCTCACGAATAGCCTTGAGAATGAGGTATCCCTTCTGTATTTGTCGTTGATGTGGATTTTCATGATGTTTTTGTTGTTGCTTGTTCTGATAATGCTCTATGTGACCTAGTGTTTGTGCACAATCCTCCTTTATTGAGTCAAGGTTAATGATCTTTGACTTATTATTCTAGGCTTCTCTTACAACATTCAATAGGATCATCCAGAGTGATGGTACATGCAACTCAAGAGGTAACACCACTTCAGATCCATAAGCAAGACTATAAGGTGTCTTACCTGTCGCAGTCCTGCATGTTGTCCTGTAAGCCCACAACAAATAAAGGATTTGTATATGTCATCGTCTCTTGCTATTGTTGAGCATTTTCTTTAGCAAGTTGATGATGGAATTGTTTGTAGCCTCTACTTGTCTATTTGCCTGTGAGTAATATGGAAAGGAGAATGATTACCTAATGCCAAGATTTCTACAAAAGGTTTGGGTTTCTTCACTACTAAACTATGGTTGGTTGTCGATCACAATAGTCATTGGAAGCCTAAACCTTGTCACGGTGTTGTCTAAGATGAAATGGAAAATCTATTGGGATGTAGTCTTTCTTAGAGGAATAGCCTCAACCCAGTTGGTAAAATACTTGGTGGTAGTGATGATGAAGCTATGCCCTATGGAAGACTTAGGCATCATAGATCCTATGATGTCTAGTCCCCATCACTGAAAAGGCCATGCAATCTGTGTTAGATGCAACTTTGTAGGTGAAATGTGTAGAAGATTTGCATATCATTCGGACATGTCACAAGCCTTGACTTAGCCCAGTAGTACCCTAGGCATCTGATTTTTGCAACCATGGCTCTAGGTGCTATGTGTCCACCACATAGTCCCTTGTGTACTTCATTAATAACCTTTTGCACTTTTTTCTCATTTACACATGCTAGCAATATCTTGTTATAGGAGCATTTACATAGGGCGTTGTCTCCCATAAGCACATATTAGTAAGCACACTTGTAGATCGCATCTCTTTAGGTAAATGTCAATCCGTTTGAGGGTTCACCATGTTGTAGGTAGGTTTTAATGTTGTCATACCACTCCTAGGTATCCGTAGTGCTAATAGAGGCTACATGTACCGCCTAAGTGATAGGCTCAATACACTCGGTAATTGAGGTTGGCAAACTTGCGAACAAATGTGATGGAATATTTAATGCTAGGACAGCCAGGGCATCTACTACAGTGTTCTCGTTGCATGGCACATGTTGCACATTTATAGTTGCAAACTGTTTAAGCAAATTTTTCACTAAGTCATAATAGGATTACATATATGTAGCTTTGTAGGCGTAGACCTCAGTGATTTGATTCACAACTAGTTATGAATCTCTGTGAATCACTAGGTGTTGTATGCATAATGCTTAGGTAGCTAAGAGGCCCCTGAGTAACCCTTCATACTCTGCTATATTGTTTGTACAAGGGAACACAAAATGATAAGCTAAAGGATGCATTTCCCTAGAGGGGAAGGTAATTATAGTAGCTACACTACCCCCTCACATGATCGAGGCACTGTAAAAATGCAAAGTAGCTTCAAGATGCGACAAGATGGTGTTGATAGGGCTAGCATGATTGTTTGGGAATTTGGGATCTATGATTGTTTGGTTGTTGATGGGTGAGGTCATAAGTTGCATTGCTATAGCTTAACCTTTCATTTACAATTGGCTCACATAATGCAAATCGAATCCTGCTATTATTACTTTCCACCAAGCTATCTTGCTACTTTCATACAGGATTTTTGTGATAGCTCGAAGTATATTGCTCCTCCAAATAATGTTAATCCTTCTACGAAATAGGTAGTGTCTCCATTTCTTCAATGCAAACACCAAGGAAAGGCAGTTTCTCTTCATCTCATTGTATTTTGCCTCATACACTATCAGTGCATGACTTAGGTAGTACACAGGTATCTCAAAGCCTTCATCTAATTTCTGGCATAATATTATTGCAATAGATGTGTCTGAGGTGGCAAGGTAGATGAAGAAAGGCTTATCCCTCTATGGTGGATAAATAATTAGGAGGTGCAAAAGCTCCTTCTTCAGATCATCAAAGGCTTGTTGACATTGAGTTATCCATTCAAAGTTAACCCCTTTCTTTATAAAATGTTGCATAGGGTGTAACTTGTTGATCAACTTTGCTATAAACCTTCTAATGAACTGTACTCTACCTTGTAACTTGCGCAATTCTTTAAGGTTTGTAAGAGATTTCAAGTTGATGATGACCTTAACTTTGTCAAGGTCCACCTATATTTTGGCCTCTAACACTACAAACCCTAACATGTATCTAGTTCTCACCCTAAAGACACATTTCTTTAGGTTAAGGCATGAATCATGCATTCGACAACATTTGAGGACTACCCCTAGATTGCGGGGATTATCAGTGGCCTCTTTAGATTCGACTGCTATATCATCTACATAGTCATTCATGGTTTCTAGGATGTAGTTGCTAAAGATGTAAGTCATGGCTCTCTGGTAGGTTTCTCTAGCATTCTTGAGCCCAAAAGGCATCATAGTGTAACAAAAGCTACCCCATGGGGTCATGAAGGTTGTTGTTAACTGATGCCCTGGGTTAATGCGAATTTGGTTGTAGCCAGAGAAACCATCCATAAAGGATAACAAAGCATGACCAGTCGTGGTATCAATAAGTTGATTGATACTTGGCAGTGGAAAATCATCTTTAATTGTTACCTTATTTAGATCTTAGAAGTCTATACAGATTTGTATTCCTCCCATTTTCTTAGAAACTATAACAATGTTAGATACCCACTCTAAGTAGTCAACTACCCACATGAAACTAGCTTGGTATAGCTTGGTGATTTCATCCCATATGGCCAGTGTGATCTCTGATTTAACCTTGCAAGTATTCTGCTTAACTACTTTCATGTACAAGTCTAAGATGATGTTGTGTTGTATCAACCTTAGATCTAAACCCAGCATGTAGCTGTATGACCATGCAAAGGCTTCAATATTATCTTGCAAAATTTTGGCCACATCTTTATGTGTCTGCAAATCTATGAGGGAGCTAAATTTCAATGTTTTTATCTCCCCCATGGATGTGGTCATAGGAATTTTGATGAGAGGATCCTCAATTACATCCCTAACCTCTAAATCTAGGGGTTGGAAAAAATGCTCAGGCCAGTTTGGAGATGCTTCTAAGGATGCTACGATGCTAACTACAAGTGATTTCCAGTCTATTAGCTCTAGGTTCAATTTTCCTATGAGTTTTCCATGTGGACCTATTAAAGCTCAAGGTGATGAGAGATCATCATGGATTTCCATTCTTGCTCAACCTGCCAAAAATGAAATGAACGTCTACTCAAGGGATACCTATTTGTAGTAACTGTGCATAGTGAAAATTTGCAAAGTAGTAATGAGATGCAAAAGGTAGAAATAAGTGTAAAGTATGATACAAAGCTTAAAATTTTCTAGTTTAAGGTCATGGTGCACAATCAAGATGCAAAAATGCAAAACTACTAGTGTAAAAATGAAAAAGTTGGTAGTTTAATGTCTTTGCGAACTACGAACAGGTTAGAGTATTAGTTTAAGGTCGTTGCAAACCACTAACTAAATTAAAACTATGCATTAGAATTGTTAGTTTAAGGTCTTTGTGGACCGCTAGAATGCAAAATTTTGAAGGTGCTAGTTTAAGGTCTTTGCAGACTATAAACGGCTAGTTTGAAGAGTGTGAAGGCTTTTCGATCAGGCCCACTTGCCTTAATGTGAACAGTGTTGCTATGTTGTGGCAAGCATGCTATGCTATATGAAATACTCTACATTAATTGGTAAGAGAGAATGACAAGTTTCCTTTTCATCATTGTAGCTATAAATGGGGATTAACCCCTAGTAAACTTAGCATTTTTGTTGTAACAGTACAGAGCCCACATTTGGAGCATAGAGAGATTGTGCCAATAGAGAGTAAGGCAATTTACAGTACTAAAGAAGAAAGAGTTAGCAAGTGAGACGATGGCTCCCAAGAAAGAATGCAAACACCTAGCACTTGCCAAGGTCGACAAAGTGAAGGAAGCCCTAGGGCGTGTGTTGCAGGCACGCATCATGGTGCGAGAGGAGACACCGTTGGCCTGGTAGGTTGTTATGTATGCTCTATTTTTTTCTATGCCTTTGTTATTATCTCTACTTTCCTTGTTTTTATTTCTGCAATTTTTTTTACCTATCTGTGTTTTTTCTGTTATTGTGTTGTCATTATTTTGGCCCTTACACTGTCGCTATTGTCGTTTCAGCCACGATGGACATATAGATGCTATGCTGAGGTTGCATGCAATGTTACCTAGACCACCATTGCTATGGCCATCATTACTGTAGAGGCTTAGATGATTTGAGCCACTTGGCAAATATCATAGCGTATGACCCCCAGGAGGATTAGGCCATGTGCGTGATATGACAGCGTGACATGTGTTCTGTCATGGCATGATGCTAATCACTATGTTAAGGCTAATCACTTTGTTAGGAAGATTTTTTTAATGGATATAGTTCATTGGATTCTTCCTTGTTTAAAGATTTGTCTTTAGTTTTTTTGTTGCTATGATAAGCTAATTTTACTACGCTATTACCTTCGTGTTTTTTGCTAAGCTATATGCATGAAGAGAATCATGCTATGCTATCTATTAAATGTTAATTCTACTACACTATGTTTAAACTCCACTTGAACATGTTGTTAACATTTGCTATTATGTTGTGCATGGTGGCACTAAGGCCAATCTCGATTGTCCTAGAAATTGTAGGGGTCCTATGTTGTGTAAGTGAACTAGTGGCCAATGTTCCTACACCCCATGCACTTGCAAGGTAGTAGGAGGTCTAGTTCCAGGAAGGAGCATAGGAATTTCTACAATATCTTTTCCAGTGCTTCAGTGTGATCATTTGATCACACTTGGTAGAGAAGGTAGTGACTGTCATAACAACAACCCTATTGCCTAGGGCAAATTGGGGTATTCTGAGGTTTTTGATGGATGGAGAAATTAGTAGTGGGTAGGGAGAAGGATCTAATCAATTCCCTAGAAATTTGAGGCATCTGTCTTGGATCTAAGATATTCCTAAATATAATTTCTACCATCCATACAACATTTTTTTTATTATGCATCACATGGGAACATGCTTCCAGAACCCACCAGGAACTGTTTATAGTGCTGGTGAGTGAGTTTTGTAGACATGTTCCATTACTTTGTGCAATGTTTGCTATGCTAGGAAAATGTTAACTGTGTGTTTTAGTTACTAGTTTTTTCATCAATAAGAATGTGCTTCATGGTGATATGGATGTGTTGGCCTTAGCAAAGATGGTGCTACAGGAGTTTTCTTCTACTGAGAATATGCGCACGGGTGTGATAGGCCAATGTGGGGATCAGTACAAAACCTACCCAACCTGATATTCCAAGTTCTATGATAGATGCAAGGATTCCGATTGGTTGGATGGGTGATGAGCACCCTTTAAACTGATCACCATCAAAGATGTCTTGGTTGATCTTCTGCCATTCTTGTCACCATTTAGACCTACTAAGCTAAATAGTAAGTTACTGCATGTTTGAGTGTCATTCCTATTTTTTCTACTATTTATGCTTTTTCTAACTTGCTTTTTTGCTTTTTTTATATTTTTCTTTATGTTTTTGTGTAAACTACTATAGGGGTGAAGAAGTCTCAGGAGGTGATGGTGATAACCTCTGGGCACCAGGAGGCCAACATCTACTTCAAGTATGGGGAGGTAGATGAGATCCAATGCTGGATATGCAACATGGCCTCGAAATCCCTAATCAAGCACCTTCAGGACTCACGGATTTGTTCCTAGGCCTGAATCTAAGTGTCCCTACCATTAAGATTCTTGCCCTAGCGAACTCCTTTTCTAAAAAGGTAGACTTCTTTCACACATGTGTACATGACGTGTGGGTGGTCTTTGAAATCAATGACCAGTTATTCACGGACCTTTTTGGTGTCCCTGCTAATGGTCTCCCCATGGGATCAAAGACCAAGAAAGAGGCAAACCATTAGGGGAATATTAAGGAGTGGCTAGGGATTGCAAAGGAGCAAAAGGGGATCCTCATGGAGAAGGTTAAGCCAAGATCCACCAAATATGTTTATCCCATCTTCTGTGCTCATGCCTTCACCTAGCTACTTTCCCAAGGAAAGATCATTGGGATTGAGCAAGCCTGGATGATGAAGGAGGTCATGGAAGACGGGGCCCATTACAACTAGACTAGGCATCTTTGTAAAGGCTTTCAAGTAAAAATGATTAAGCTGCATAAGAAACATGAGTCCCATTTTAATGTGCACCATGCTTTTTACATAGCTTGCTTGTGGCATTTCGTGGAGTTCTTGGTAGTCCATAAGAATGGAGTTTCGGTCATGCAAGATCGTAACTAGATTTCCAAAGCATAGATCTACCAAATCCTCTAGACCACCCGAGCCGAGTATCCCCTAAAGGCTATTGGGGAGTCATTTTCTATAATGACTAAGGATTGGGTGGCCTGCAACATTCGTGATCAGGATAGCATGGAAGAGGCACCTCCTACTATTACAGGTAGTGTATAGCAGGGAAAATGTCTCATCTTCAAGATAGTGGCCACCAAGTTACAAAAAAAGAGGCCTCATTGAGACAAGGAGCCTCCCCGTACGAGCAAGGAATGGGGGCCATCACTATGGTTTAAGCTACGTAGGATACAACCTCCCATCAGTAAATGCTCTTCTCTATGTTTGTCTCTTCACCTTTTGATTAAATGCTTGCTACACTGTGCTACGCTAGGAGCGTAGCACCTATTTTAGCTAATGTGGTTTAAGCTATAATGTGAATATGTTTTTGCTACCAGAGGAAGAAGAAGAAGGTGATGAAGAGGTGTCAACCCCCAAGACGAGGATGGCAAATAAAAATGTAGGGGGCCCAGTCATAGAGGAAAGTGTCCCGGTCAAGAGGGAAGGAGCTCTTGCCATTACAGAAGGGGATTCCGTCAATGAGAAAAACCATCCTATTGAAGAGGAGGACATTTTTGGAGACAAAGAGGAGCCTCCTATAGAGGAGAAGGATGTTGGTGCCTTAAAAGGAAAGGTCCTAGCAAATAAAGAGGAAACCTGCATCAACCAAGAAGAGACTTCTACTAGAGATACCTTTGCTAAATGCAATTCAGCATCAGGGGAGTGGACGAATGCTAAGGGTACTATCATAGTTTTGAGTCAAAAAGGAGGAAAACTAGAATTATATGCTAGTGAGTTTGATAATATATTTGACAATATGTCGATCGACGATCCCCCCATTATCACCCCTAAGGGTTTACTAGGTAGGAGCCCTTACATTGTCATTTGCATTACTCACAGCTTTATTTTAGTCCCTTTTGGGCATTACGGGCATGTTTGGTTGCATGACAAACACCACTATCAATGCTACAGGACTTCCTTTGATTCACTTGGAACCATCGGCCAAGACCCCCGACAAGCTTACATTCATGCAAGGGGTCGTCGATGACATGATCAACTGTCTCAGATAGGTAGATCCTGAAGTGGGTAAGTAAAATAACTATGCTAGGCACTTTGAGGTTTCTACACTAGACTTCTTGAGTTGCTAACTTTGCTATGCTAGTGTGACTAATGTGCTCTTGTGTGGTCACAGCTTCTCAACTCAAGTGGGACCTGAAACAGGAAATGAAAGTTGACGTCGTGCCTACATTCTTACCCAAAGTGGCTGAAGTGCCTCATTGCATATATGATGAGGCTAGCAAATGTGCTTTGCACTTTGCACACTCCTTGTGGGAGTGTAGGTGCATCAATGAGAACCTATGGAAATGGGTCTAGAAGACTAAGAAAGAGAAGGCTAAACTCAGCACCGAAGTGGGAGACCTCAAATCTAGGAACAAGTTTCTCATGGCTTATGATACCAATGATGGTAGTTGGCACATAGTTGTCATGGATTATGGTAGATATTGGACAGTCGTGCAATGCAACAATAAGGCCAGCTAGGAGATAATAGAACAATGGATGCAAATGGCCTTGTTGGCTTAGAAGAACCAAGACTGGAAAGACAACAACACTAGAGTTTATGAGTTAGGGTAGTCCTAGAACACCATAAACACATGTATAAACTAGAACACGCCACCTACTGTAAACTATACTGAGATGCTTGAGTGAAGGTATTTACCCATGAAGCATTCCTGAATTCCATTGGTGATTCTAAATCTTACAACAAGTTCATGGAGTAGGTAATGGTCAATGAATCTCCTGAAAGGGAAGTGGACCTTTCCATAGGTGTGATCGCTACTGCATCCTTTTCTCTAGGATTACGTAGATGGATGATCATTGAAAAGGAGAAAGCTAATGTAGACATTGAACCAAGTGATAGGCACTAGGAAAATATCATGGAGGAGGAGGTTTGGTACTACCTTGGGCTCAGTTTGGATCTCATACCATTTGAGGTAGACATGGGGCTATCTCAGGTTAGTCACTTTCTGCTATGTAAAGGCTTATGCTCTATTCTAGCTTTTATGTGTTGCTCTAGCCGACTACTTCATTTTTAATAACGCAAGTTCAAGATGAATACGTAGGGCCTGTAGAGGATGAAAATGAAGAGGCAGAAGAGGGAAGTGCATAGGAAGGTGACATAGAGGGAAACAACATGAAAGGCAATAGTATGGGTGAAGATGATGCAGGCAAAGATGACCTATGACAGCATGGGTTTTTGATTTGTTTTGTATTTTTTGCAAAACTATTGCAAACTTTGAATGAAAGAAGTGAATTTTGAAAGAAAATTGGTCTTATGCTAACTTATGCGTTATCTATGTGATCAGTTTTATGTTTTCATTTTCAATATTTTAGTTTTAGGCCATATCAGGCCATTGCTAGTTTTAGGTCATTTCAGGCCATGGCTAGGTTTAAGCCATTTCGGGCCCTTGCTAGTTTTAGGCCATTTCAGGCCACTACTAATTTTAGGCCATTTCGGGCCATTAGACATGATGTAAACAGAAAAAATCTTGCTAGTTTTAGGCCTTCACGGGCCGTTGAGAAGTTTAACGTAAACAAAAGATATGCTAATAGTTTAAAGGAAGTAATTTTGCATACCTAGCATAGATGAATGGATGCGAGGTGAATAAGTGATTACTATGCAATAGATGTTGATAGGGTAGGAAGTAATGAGGTTGTTACACTATGTGTAACTACTTCCTAATCCATCATGGATTAGATGAAGCGTAAGGCTGAGACTCTTTGCTACAACCTTCATCTACATCATTGTCCTTTGCTTGGAACAACAACTTAACCCACGCGTTTTCATGTTTTGATTTGGCATGTTGAGCTAGCTCTTTTGCTAAATGGGTAGTATCTACAGAGACAGGTGCTTCATTCTTAGAGGTTACAACTTCTGAGCCCTATTCCATATCTATGTTGTTGATAGCTTGTGTTGCTACCTCGTCGCCATGGATTACCATCTCCCTGCCTGCATAGGGTAGATGGATCTCCTACTGAATGGGCAAAGAGATAGCCCTAAGTTGTGCTAACCATGACCTCCCCAAGATTAGATTAAAGCCGAGCATTTCTTCAACCACGATGAACATTGTATTTCTGGGGAACTGGTCCCCTACCATGAAATCAATGTGGACTATGCCTTTCACCATGACCTATACCCCATTGAATGACTTTAAGCATGATGTTGTCATGGGCCTAATCTAGTCAACCAAACCCAACTTATTCACAATAGAGAAAGGATGACATTTTTAGCGGTCCCATCATTGATGTGCACCCTTCGGATCTTATTCTGGCTAACTTGAATTATGATGAAAAGAGATGTTGTAGTCACATGACCCTTTTCAGGCTCTTCCCTAATGGAATCATTGCGAAAAGTCATTTGGGATGGCTTTAGTTCTGCACATGTAGAAGGAATCATGACTGAATGTATCACTTTTTCTTCTACTGGCATGTTTTTTTCAATCAAAATTGCTGTTAACATACTAACCAGAGCCTCATAGTATGTAGTAGATGTCATGATCAGGTTGTACAGGCTCAACATAGTGTTTTTCTATTTTATAAATTTCTTGACCTGAGTGAGAGTGTTCAAAAGGTCTTGGTCACCTTCTTATTTATTGCCTTTCTCCTCTTCTATTCGTCCTAAGAGATGAATTTCTTGAGAAGAGACAATTTTGGGTCTGAATTCAGACTCTCTTGGGCAAGGTGGCAAACAATGTGCATGCTTAGCAATGTTATCTTTCAGTGATGAGGCTATAGATGTAGAGGGTGAGGGCATAGTTTTGGAAGTACCTACTGTGGTACTTTCCTTTGACGTCTCAGCCATGAAGCACACTTCTCATTTCTTAGGATGAGAAGGCTATAAAGCTATCTTATGTGGGGCAGGGATTGTTAAATGGCTTGGCTCCCTGATAGAAAATGGAGTTAATGGTGTTAGTGTACATGGTGGTGACGTGGTTTTGCTAATAGGTGGCATAGGGGCAGATGTCCGATGAGGGACTCTCAAGACAAATGGTTGTTGTAGGGTTTGATTAGCCTCTGGTGGTACTAGTGCACTACGCTAACGCACAGAGACCATAAACAACTACTAGGGTGATCCAGGATTACTATCAATGTTGATGGTGTTGATAATGTAATTGGTGTTGTTGGTTTTAAGAGGATCCATGTAAACATGCAGGGATTGATTCTCAGGACATACTGGGTTGCTTTCTTCTAGCACCTATTTCCCCTAATCGATCATCCTTTAGATGTCATCTTTTAGTACCATATAGTAATCGGTGTTGTGACCAAACTGTTGATGGTAGTCATAGAACTGCTCTAGCTTAAAACCCTTAGGAACTGGGGGCTCATTGGGCAAAGCCAAATAGGGGTTCTTGAGGAGTTCGTAGCACCATTGATGTTACTTGGCTTCCTCCTCTAACACCTACTTGTGTTGGATGTACCCTATAAGTAGCATAGCGTAGCATAGCGTAGCATAGCAACTAGCCTTAACTGCAATTTAAAGATCATGCTGACAATCTAAAACCTTTGTTCTTTCTGATGTGAAAACTCTAAACTTGTCAATCCTGCATTTTTAGATGCCTTTTGTCGTTCTTGCATCATCGCTACACCATGCTATGCTATGCAGTGTAGCATAGCATAGTAGCCAACATAGCCTACTTATTGCTTAATTTGCTACTTTTCTAGTAAGAGGAACTTTGCTAAAGGACTTGAATTCAAGTGAAGCAATTGGTTTCGAAGGTCGAAGGTGCTTGCCAAGTGCAATTGGAATCACTAAGTAAGCTGGGCCTTTTTGTCTTGCCTTTGCTATATTGTGCTATGCTACATAGCATAGCATAGTGTAGCACTTTGTCTTGCAATAGTTCATAATTGATTACCTAAACAATAGTCTTCCAAGACCTACTATGCTACATAGTGTAGCAAACTTCTTGACTGGAAAATTTGCCAAACTATTTCATGCATCCTGAGCACCGTCGACAACTCCATATGTGGTTTCTAAGTTAATTATTAGCTGAATGAATTATTTAGGTGGCCAGGCTAGAGAATTTGCTAGGCCTATCAACACTGGGTGTAGAAAACTTGCCAAATTGGATAGTCTAAACTTAGAGCATCCATTTCCTACCAAGTGGTCATGGGGCTACACTTGTGGAAATGTTTGCCTCATTTCCAAGGCTCTGGTGAAGTAAGAATGCCTTGAAAATTTAGGGTGTTTCAGAACCTACCTCTATTAAAAAAGAGCAATGTCTATTTAGAGTTAACTAACCAGTCCATCATTGTTCCCTTGGGATTAGTGGAGGACATTGTTACCACTATTTGTAGGTAGTCATATCCACCTGACTTCCTAGTGATTCAAGTGAATAATAGTAAGGGGGACTTCCCAATCATAATGGGAAGGGCATGGCTAAGCACTATTAATGTGTGCCTAGCTATCTATGATCTTTCCTTAGAAATATATAAGAAAAATACTTTTAGAAACATCAAGAAGAAGAAAGTTCCATGCATTGCATACAATGACACAAGTTGCAATTGCGTGTAGAGATCATGGGTTGTGCAAAGTTTAACATTGCCTACATGCAATCAATGTACACAAACAATCAACATACAAAGGTGCTTATTTGTAGTAGCCACATGACAAGACATCAAATGGCTAATAGCTGATTAAGGAAGTAGCTCACTTATATGTATGGAACTAACTGAGGGTTTGACTTGCACTTACATAGATAGCATAGATGCATTAGAGCAAGTCCACCACCAACTTCCCAGTCCTAACTTAGAAAACATTAACTAGGGAAAGTTCAAAATTCCTAAGAAATTTAAATAAGAGCCCCTAGAGCTAAAACCATTGCCCACTAGTATGGAATACCCATCCTTTAAGAATGGAAAACTGGTAATCAACAACGCAAGACTTACTTTGCAACAAAAAGAAAGTCTACTAAAGGTAATAAATAAGTGGTCAAAAGCCTTCGGTTGGTCATATCCAAAATTAACTAGAATTGATCCTAGGATATGCTAGCATAGGATTTACACTGACTCCTCCATGAATCCTCGAAAACAACCATCGAGGTGATTAAACCCAAAATTGAAGCAAGTAGTAAAAGAAGAAATTGAACAGCTTCTAAAGGCTAGGTTCATATACCCCATTGTTGATAGCAAATGGGTTAGCCCCTTAGTAATTGTGCCTAAAAATGGAGGCAAATGGAGGGTGTGCATAGATTTTAGACTACTAAACATGAAAACATTCAAGGATCACTTTTCATTGCCATTTGTTGACCAAGTCTTAGACACAATCACAAGGCATCTCTATTATAGTTTTCTAGATGGCTATAGTGAATACAACCAAATACAAATAGCCCCAGAAGACCAAGCCAAAACTATGTTCACCAGTCCTTGGGGAATGTATGCATACAGACAAATGTCATTTGGCTTGTGCAATGCCCCTACAACATTTCAATGCTTAGTTCTAAGCATATTATAGTAACAAATAGGAAATGGTGTGGAAGTCTTTATGGATGACTTCTCTACTTATGGAGAAAGTTTTGATCAAGCCTTAGACTAATTAGAGCAAGTGCTAAAAAGATGCGTAAAAACTCATTTGAGGCTCAATTGGTAGAAAAGCCATTTGATGATCCAAGAAGGCGTAGTACTTGGGCATAAAATTTCACATGTAGGGGTAGAGATAGACCCTAGGAAAATTAAAGTCATATAAGGAATCCCTCGTCAATCAGAAATTGTCAAAGATATTTGATCATTCCTTGGACACACTGGCTACTATAGGAGATTCATAGAGAACTTTTCAAAGGTTGCCAAAGCACTGGTAGAGTTAACTAAAAAAGACGTACCCTTCAAGTGGACTAGGGAATGCAAACTAGCTTTCCAAACTCTGAAATAGAAGTTGGTAGAAATACCCATTCTACAAGCTCCTGGCTAGTCCAAACCATTCCATGTCATGACTAATTTGTCCAACTATGCATTAGGAGCCATGCTTACATAGTTAGATGAATAGAAATGTCCTTATTATATCCACTATGCAAGTAAAAGTATAGTTGGTCCACAACTTAACTACACTACTATAAAAAAGGAATTAATGGTTGTAGTGTTTGCATTAGAAAAATTTAGACACTATGTATTGGGGTACAAAGTATTCATACACATAGATCATAGTGCAATCTGGTTCCTCATGAATAAGCCAATGGTAAGCCCTCATATTATATAGTGGTTGGTAATCTTACAAGAGTTCGATCTAATAATGATTGATCATAAAGGCACTGAGAATGTAGTTGCTCATCATTTATCTTAGTTGCAGTGGGATAACAAAGAGGATGAGTATCCTATTGGCACATTTTGGCCATTTCATTGAACAAGTTGGCATGATAAAACTAGTTAAAAGTTTTTGCAATTTGCTAGTTGAAAAAGTTAATGGCAATTCCCAAAGGTGCCT
>MNCI01012154.1:13840-25327 GCA_015680685.1 Gnetum montanum
AGATTGAATGATGAATAATGCTTTTGCATCTTTCTTATGAAGCTCCTTAAATTCATTCTTTTCATCTTCCTTCAAGGCTTGAAATTTTGCTTGATCAACATCTTGAAATCCATTTTCAACAAGATCCCAAAGATCTTATGAGATCAAAAATGTCTTCATCTTGATTGCCCAATATTCATAATTCTCTCCATTGAACTTGGAGAGACACGAATCCATGATTTTGGGCCATCCTGGAGAGATTTGTTGTCAAGAATCTAAGCTAACTTTCTTTGATACCAAATGAATAGTCTAAAGGGCCCTAGATCTATGAATGAAGCTTAAAGGAAATAAAGAACTTTGTTAGAACAAGGGCACTCTTGTTAAACTGTATGTCTTCTCTTCTATTATTTCTTCTATTATGAATGAATATGTGCTACTACGATTATATAGGCCTTCATCTACTAAGAATAGATTTGGAGAGATAAGTATGAATCTTGGAAATCATAGGGATGATCCTTATTATCATATTTAAGGATCTTCTTAATATGGGATGTCCTAAACATGGATTGGATAAAAATTACATAAATAGGATCTCATCTTATTTAAAATAGATTAATGAATGAGATCTATCTAATTCTATTGTGGTATATCTTGTCATCATATTCCATAGTAGTACATACCACCATCAAGCAATGAATTACCATTGTGCCTAGCAATTACTAACAAAAAGTTAGAAAATCACACTAGAATAAAAGAAAATATAAAAGAAAGTGTAAAATATTCAAGAAATAGAAAATTTCCTAATGATGGTGTAAAACAAAAATTAGAAAAGATCAAGAACATGAAAACAAGAATATGTAAAATAAAGAATGTGTAAAACAAAAAGTTGTAAAATAAAAAGGGTGAAAAACTAAGGAGCCACTTATATAGTTAGCATGGATGGCCATATCCCTGATGATTAAGTTGAAAGGAGGAGATTTGAAATATTGAGCATGGTTTTCCATCTGATAAGGTGTTTGTTGTATTTGCTGGCTTATGCTCATAGAAAGGTTTGACTTGTTGTATGTTGACCATTTGTTTCTTGTCTTGGCGCTCAGGTTTGTAGATCATCATGGCCATAGATGAAAAAGTTTTATAAATTATACAAGGTCCTTCCCACAATGTTTGGAACTTAGTTTGTTGAGGTATGTGTGTGGGGCTTTAATAGAGAAACTTGTCTCCTGTTTGAAGTTTGACTTTCCTGATTTTAAGGTCATGACACTTTTTGTTATATGCCTTGTGCAACTTGTTGGATGATAGGGCCACCAATCAATTTTTGTTTAGTAAGTTGAGATTCATTAATCTTTCTTTTTGTGCTAGACTCAAGTCAAGGTCAAGGTCATAGGCTATTGAAAGTGTATAGAGCTCAGATTGAATAGGAAGTGTTGGTAATTTTTTGTACACAAGCTCATAGGAAGAGTAGCCTATAAGAAGTTTCCATGTTGAGTAGTAGGCCCAAAGGGCATCATTGAGTTTTGTGCTCTAGTATTTTCTATATTTGCTAATAGTTCTCTTTAGAATCCTTGTAATTTCCCTATTGATGACCTTAGCTTAACCATTGGCTTGGGGGTGGTACGGTGTTGTGAGTTTATGTTCAACCCCCAAGCATTGCATGGGCTTCCGAAAGGTAGTGCCTATAAAGTGAGTTTCATTATTAGAAATTAATGCACATGGCATACCAAACTTGTTTACAACATTTTTATATACAATCCAAGTAGTAGTAGAAGATGTATAGTTGGTGACAACTGCTACTTCTGCCCATTTCATACAATAGTCAACAGCGACTATGATGTACACCTTTCCATTTGACATAAGCATGATGGAATCCATGAAATCAATGCCCCAGATGTTGAAGGATTCCAATGGTTGAATCCATTGTTGAGGCTTCTTCATTCAAGTAGCCATTCCACCATCTCATTGGTAGCATTCACAAGAGTGGACTTATTGATGAGCATCCTGGAAAATTATTGGCCAATAGTACCCTACCATTAGGATTTTAATGGTCGTGCATCTCCTAGCATAGTGGCCTCCACAAGGACCTTCATGAGCATCTTGGAAAACACTTAGTCGATCAGCATCAAGGATAAACTAATGAACCAAGCAATAGGTGCACACCTTATAGAGGTGTCCATTGATCTCCATGAAGAGTTTCACTTGGTGAAGAAACTGTTGTTTCTTTTGGTGGTCCAAGCCTTGTGGCATCTCTTGGGTGAGAAGATAGATGAGAATGTCATCATACCATTTAGGCTCATTAGCCAATTATTTAATTATAGCCCCAAAAAAGAGGAGTTCATTAAGAAACATATCAAATAGTGGATTCTCCTCCTCTTTGTTATTCCATCGTAACCAAGACAAGTGATTAGCAACCACATTTTTAGTGCCCTTTTGATCTACCATCATTAGATCAAATTCTTGTAAGATCACTAGCCACTGTACAACATAGGGATTCACCATTGGTTTGTTAATTAGGAAGCATATGGCACTATGGTTCATGTGCATAAACACCTTGTATCCAAGCACATAATGCTTGAACTTCTTCAGAGCAAACACCAATGTCATCAGTTCTTTTCTATAGTGGTGTAGTTCAATTGTGCATCCACAATTCTTTGATTAGCATAGTGGATGTAATATGGACATTTATTATCGTCCATCTACATAAGCATAGCTCTGAAAGCGTAACTTGATGCATCATCATAACATGAAATGGTTTGGACCAGTTGGGTGCTTGAAGAATTAAAATTTCAACAAGTTTTTATTTCAGCTGTTGAAATTCTTGTTCACATTTCATGGTCTAGATAAATGGAGCATCTTTCTTTTTCAACTCTACCAAAAGTTTGCAATCTTAGAGAAACTTTATATGAATCACTGGTAGTGGCCAATATGGCCAAGGAATGGCCAAAAATATTTGATAGTTTATAGTTGGTGAGTTATTCCTTAGATGACCCTTATTTTTTTGGGGTTGACCTCAATTCCTACTTGTGATATTCTATGCCCTAGTACAATGCCTTCCTAGACCATCAGGTGATTCTTTTGCTTGTTGATCTTGAGGTTTGTATCAACACATCATTTTAGTACTTGCTCAAGGTGGTACAAGGCTTGCTCAAATGTAGCTCCATAAGTGGAGAATTCATCCATGAAGACTTTCACACCACTACCAATTTGCTGTTGAAAAATACATAGGACCAAGCATTAAAATGTAGTAGGGGCATTGCATAGACCAAAAGGCATCTTGCGATATGCAAAAGTCCCCGAGGGACTTGTGAATGTTGTTTTGGCTTGGTCCTCTGGTGCAATCTAGATTTGGTTATAGCCACTACAACCATCCAGAAAACTATAGTAGCAATGCTCAAATATTATGTCTAACACTTGATGAATGAATGACAAAGAAGAGTGGTCCTTGATTGTTACCATATTTAGTAGTCAAAAATCAATGTAGACTTGCCACTTGCTACCTTTCTTTGGCACAATTACAAGTGGGCTATCCCACTCACTATTTGTAATGGGATAAATGAACCCCACCTTAAGGAGTTATTCAATTTCTTCTTTAATGATATGCTTTAGTTTGGGATTCAATTGCCTTTGTGACTATCTCTTTGGCTTCACAACCGAGTCAGTGTAGATGCGATGTTGGCATATCTTAAGATCAATCCCTATGAGTTCAGGATATGACCAGGAAAAAGATACTAACCATTTTTCAATGATATTTAACAATATATATATATTTTTGGAATAACATTTTTATTGATTATGACTGACTTTCCATTTTTTAAGAACACATATTCTATGCCAATTGATAGATTTTTTAGTTCAAGGGGCTCTTTCTTGAAATTTTTAGGAATTTTCAACTCTTCCTAGTAGGTATCATCATTTTACATCCTCAGAGAGTTGATGATGATCTTGCTCTAGTTCATCCATTCCTACAACATATGCACATGTTAGGCTCTCAGTTGGTTCCATGCAAAGTGTGTTGCTCTCAAAATTAGTAGTTAGCCACTAGGTGTCCTCTTATTTTGTGGCTACTGTGTATAGAAACCTTTGAATTTTTGCTTTTGGTGCACACTGCTTGCATGTAGAGATGGATGCTCATTTCAACACCTAGAGTTTCTACACATAATTTCACCCTATATCGTTGTACGTGATGCATGGAACTCACTTCTTCTCGATCTTCCCAAATGCATTTTCTTTAGATATTTCCAGAGATAGATCTCTAATATCCATTCTTGCATCAATGATGCTTATCCATGCCCTTCCCATGGTGATTGGGAAGTTCCCTTTATAGTTCTCCACATTAATCACTAGGAAATCAGCAAGGTAAGACCATCCACTATGATGACCAAAAACATCGATGGCTAGAACACCGAAAGGTTAGCGGGCATATAGCCTAATCCTACCTCCACGTGAGAGCCTTATTGAAAGCATAAGTAGAGTACCCTAAACGGTCTTGTCAATTGAATAGGGACTTTTCCAATTACAATCAGGATGGTGGGCGCAAGCGGGGAGTAGCGTGGTTAACCAAAATGCAAGTGTAAATAATGCAAAACAGTGCTAAGTGTCAAAGTGATGCTTCACGGTGCTAAGTGTAGATCATAGCCATGGAATGGGGGTAAGTGTAGCCAAGCATTTTGACCGAAATAAGAGTGCCAACCCACTGAGGCTACCATCCAAGCATAGTACTTCATGACGATGTCTGAAAAAATGCAAAAAGACATAAGAAAAATGCAAGAAAATGCTAGAAATAGAAGAGAGAAATGGAACACCACCCAAAATGGGAGTGTAGTTAACTCCAAAAGGGTCTTAGAAGGTACATAGTGTACAAAAAGTCCAGTGGGAGCATAGTCATAGTTTTGATGATGTTAGGCTGTGAAGTCTGGCACTCACTATGATGAATTATGCTTGTCAAGTTGGCCATTGCGGTGTACCATGTGGTGTAGGGCTGTAGTGGAATGCAGTGCACTATGCGGTGTAGGGATGCCTCTCTTCTAGTGTGGTGTGCTCTGGGTCTTGTTCACCTATGGAGCTAAGTGCCAAGATGCCAAGATGCCAAAATGTCAAATGCCAAATAAAAGTGCCAACTACCCACTGGTGAAAAATGGAAGCTCCCAACCCCTAAAACATTGGGATGTAGGGATATTTATAAGGCTAGGGTTAGTCCAAAATGCAAATTGGGCACCACATGGCAGTGTGGTAGGTGGGACTACGAGAAAAATTTAGAAAATTTTCTAAGTCCAGAGGTGACTAGAAAAAGTTCAAAAAAATTTCTAACTCTAGTTGCTATGCTCACCCTGTGTTATGTGTGGGATATGGGATGCAACAATTAGAAAAACTTTTGCAAAATTGGTGTACCATGCTAACTACACTAGCTATGCTTTAGAGCGTAGTAGCTACAAATGACAAAGGAAAATGATGCTTGAATGTTGCTATGTTCAATAGCCTGAAACCAATGTAGATCATTTAGGGAAATGGGAGCATAGCACAACACTTAGAAAAATTTCTGCAGCTTGCTACACTCACCCCGTGTTATGTGTAAGACATGGGACATAGCAGTTAGAAAAAAATTTGTACAATTGTTGTCCCATGCTAGCTATGCTCTAGAGTGTAGTAGGGGTAATGGGAGCATAGCACAACACTTAGAAATTTTTTGGAAAACTAGCCATTTGTCTGTTGGCTACGCCTACTACGCTCTTGAGTGTAGCAGAGCATAGCAGCTATAGTGTCAAGCATAGCAACTACAATGCTAAGTGTAGTAGCTACAGTGCCAAAGTGTAGCAGCTACAGTGCCAAAGCATAGCACAACACTTAGAAAATTTTTTGTAGCTTGTGTCATCATTCTGACACTTAGCCAAATTTGCAAAAAATTGGTTGTTGAAGCTTACTACGCTCTACTACAGTGGAGAGCGTGGTTTGAGCACTTAGAAAAATTTGTAGAAAGTGCCATTGTTCTAACACTTAGAAAAATTTTGCAAATCTGGTAGTGCCACCGTTTTGAAACTTGGCCAAATTTTTATTTGAGACTCAAAATTTTGTGATGTTTTAGTGGCCCCTCTTTGTTGACATCTAGAGGAGTGGCCCGAGAGATGTCAACAAAGAATTGCAAAACACCACAACAAACGTGGCACCAACATCACTTGTTAATACCTGTTTAGGTTTCATTTTTGATAGTGGTATGTTGAGGGAAAAGGGTGTAGGCAATGTGCTAATAAGATGAAATGCAAGCAGAGGAAATAAAATGCAAACAATGTATCTTGATGCAAGATGCAAAGTTAGCATGGCTAACGGTGACCATGGCATGAAGTGGCCTACCCTTGAAACGTTGACCTCTCAATAGAGTGCTCATGAGAGAGTCAAAGTTGATCCAAGGCTAGGCTAATTACAAAGCTACAACATTGTCAATTTGCTTGGGGATGTGTTTTTTCCTGTTTCCCTTTTCTTTTCTTTTTTCTTTTGCTTTTTTTCCTACTTTGTTGTGAGGTGAACCTTTGTTGGGTTTGGCTTACTACTAAATGCTAGCTACAAGTTGGCCATCAAGTAGATGGGTTTTGTTCTGATGCGACTGCATTGCATCTATAAGATAGGTGTTTCCTCCCAAGGATGAGTTGCGTTACATTTTCTTGTGCCTTAACTAGCCAATAGAGGCACCCCACGGGATGAGTTGTGTTACATTTTCCTTGGGTTCTATCGTTGACGTGAAGAGAATTTCATGTGTGTAACAATATGTATGCATCAGAGGGATGTGCAATCATGAGTATGTAGGGGATGAGAGGCTATTAGGATGAGGGAGTGGATGTGCATAGGTTGTAACAAGATGAGGGGGATGTGCACTCTTGAGTAGCTTAACTAGTTTAATCATGCACATTGGAGTGATGTGATGACTTACTGCTACGACGAGATGCATCTCTGCATGACTACCTCCAAGGATTTGTCCTATAAACATAACTTTGAGAAGATAAGAAAATCACAAAACATGAAATGCAAGTGCAAATGCAAGATGTGAAGATGCTACAAGTGCTGGATGCAAAGATGTTGCAAATGTGTCAAATACTGTGCTAGTTGCAAGTGCTTAGGAAGCCAGTGAAAGTGCCAGGGCGATGATGTTGTGAGTGCTCCAAAGGCCGCATCGATGGTAGGTGTAATGGTGGGATGCAATGATGCTGTGAGTGTCCCAAGGGTTTCACCAATGGTAGGTGTAGGTCCTTTGAAGGTTACACTAATGGCAAGTGTTCCAAAAGATCAACAAAATGATGGGAGGTGATGATACTGTGAGTGCCCCAAGTGTTTCACAAATGGTAGGTGCTCCAACAGATCAGCAACATGCCAATTTAAAGTTCTGACAAATCATGAACCTAGTTTAAGGTCCTTGCAGACTATGATGTGCTAGTTTATAGTCCTAATAAACCACTGAGTGCCAGTTTTAACATCGTAGTGGATGTTGGATGTTGTGCTATTTTAACATCGTGACCCAAGGACGATCTATACTAGTTTAGAGTCATAGTGGATTATCTGTGCTAGTTTTTGTGTCATGGAAGACAAGTGCTTACCTTGCTTGTATGAGGTGTGATGCTGCATGCATAGTCATTATATGTGCCTGCAAGATCCTGCAAAAATCAACTAGAAAAACAACATCAAGTAGTACCTATCATAAACAAAGTTAAAATGCAAAAATGAAAGGAAAGAAATGCAAAAAGTGATAGTTTTAGGCTGTTCTAGGCTATCGGCTAGTTTAAGGTCTTTTCAGGCTATGTGTTTTTGTAGTTTTATGATTTTTTTTATTTTTATATGTTTTTTGATGTTTTTCAAATGCAATGCATAAGCTAAGTGGATGGATTCATAAACAAAGCAAAGTAGTATGTAAACTAGGCAAGTAGGTGAAATGTAAATGCATCAACAAATGCAATGTAAGCAAAAATAAAAAATGCATGGCTCATGGAGGCAAGGGGCAAGTATGTGCTTAGCACATTTTTGGCCAAGGGAAAGTCTTGGTCATGTAGTTTCTTCCCAACCAGGTGTGGATTAGGGGGCATGTAAGGCTTAAGATCCTCTGGGAGGCTATTGGCTTCAACTACTCGTTTTGGTATGTTAGCCTTAGGCATTGCATTTGTTGTCGCAGGTGTACCACCAAGAAACTCTGCCTCTAACACTTGCTTCATGACTATGTTATGGATTGCTAGAGAGGACGCATTATCACTGTACATGGTAACTTGACCACCTTTGTTTGAAAGGCTTATTTCTTGATGGATGGGAGAGGAGACGACTCATAGTTGGGCTGGCCAAGGCCTACCTGGGATTAGGTTGAAGCTTGGCATCTCGTCTATGATAATAAAATCTGCACTAGTGGGGAATATCTCTCCTACTACAAAGGCTAGGTTGATTGTACCCCTAACAATGATGCATGATCCATTGAAGGATTTTAGATATGTGATTTTGGTTTGCTTGATTTCGTCTGCTAGGCCTAGCTTGTCAATGACAGAGTACTGGACTACATTTGTTGCTACACCATCATTGACATGCACTCTATGGATGGTGCACTATCTAACACATATGCTAATGAATAGTGGACCTGTAGTGACCTCCCCTCATTCATGATTGACATTGACTTCATCATCATGAAACACTAGGGATGTTGAACCTGATTCCTATGGTGTAGGTAGCAACATTGTTGTACAGATGGTATTCTCATCTATAGAGACATCTTCCATAATAGGAATGGAGGCCAACATCCAAGCCAACACTTGATGATGAGCAGATGAGGTCATGACCAAATTGTACAAGGTCAACATTGTGTTCTTTTGCTTGAGCATTTGTTTCACCTAGGTTAGTGTAGCTACAAATTCCTTGTTATTGGTCATTATGTTGGCTTTGACTTTCTCCATGCAGCTTAAGACATGGATCTCTCATGAAGGGGACTTGACCTTGGGTTGCTTGACCTACCTGGGGGCAAGGGCCCCAATGTTTAGTTATTGCTTGTTGGTTATGGCCTTTGCTTTAGTCATGGAGGTTGTGAGGTGCTTGTTCATCCTCTTGCATTGCCATTTGGTAGGCCTACTCAAGTTACTAGAGGGGTTAGCCCTTGAAGGAGGAAGGACCAAGATGTTTCCCACTATTGGGATTTGGGTAGGTAAGGGGCCATTGCACTGTGGCACCCTTATGACAAACAATGGTTTTGGAGTTGTTGCAGGGCCAAATAATTGTGGCACCTTGATGATAAAAGGTTGCTTAGTAATTGTTACTGCTACATCATGCTAGTTTTAATGTCTTAGCAAACGATTGGTTTGGTTGCTAGTTTAATGTATTAGTGGATGACTGCTATGGAACCTTGACCACAAAGGGTGTTGTGGGTGCCTGAGGTGGAATTTTGATATCAAAGGGGGCCTCTTGCTTGTGGAGGCCGAGGGGATCCTTGCCTTGCTGGAAGGCATGCAGATCACAAAAGGTTCTTACACAAATTTATACTTGCCACCTACACTGATTAATTTTATGACATAGGGGGCATTATCTACATTGGATTGGCTCACTATGTCAAGCACCAATTGCCCCATTTTATCATTCTTTGTAGGTCATCCTACAAAGCATGATAGTTGTTCATACTGTGACCAGAAATTTGGTAGTAATGATAGTATTGGTCTAGCTTGAAATGTTGTGGGACTGTGGGTTCGTTTGGTACTACTGAGGTAGGGTTCCTTAGTAATTCGTAGTACCTATCATGTTTTTGGTGGGCAATCTTTGATACATGTTTGTATTGGATTTACTCGGCTTTCAAGAGTTTCTCTAGCAATTCAGAGGGTTTCATTGGTAGCAGTGTATACTTTGAGGGATCCTTGCACTCAAAGTTAGGCTTTGCGATGGCCCCTGCTAATGTAGGCAAGTTGGCACCAGGGTTGGCAGCTTTGTGAGCTGGGGCCTTAGGCTGCTTAGTTTTCAGGCCCCAGTTGGTTACTTTTGTACTTGTGGCCATTGTTTCCACTATTATGTTTTGCTTGTGCACATGTTGGTTTCTGTAGGCCATGTAGGCTAGGTGATTACTGGCTTGGGCTACCTCTTCTATGCCCTTCATTTGGGTAAAGGCTTGGCTAAGGGACTTCAAGGCCAAGTAATATAGTTTGAACTTGATGAAGTTGTTCACTGCACCCTTGAACATGGCTAGTAGGTGCATCTTTGCTAGGGGTTCATGCATTTCACTCAATGTAGTGTTATAGCATTAGAGGAATTTTGGCATGGGCTCTAGGGCCTTGCTTGACTTGCATGAGTTGGTCAAGGGGTTGCTTCAAGCTTTAGGTTGTACTTGAAGCATGTTATAAACTGGCTTATGAGATTCTCCAAAGAAGAGATTGAGGCCTTAAGTAGCACACAATACCAGTCTAAGGCCTTGCTAGTGAGTGACATGGGGAAAACATGTATGATGGTGTGTGGCCAAGCTTGAAGGAGTAGGAACTTGGATCAAAATGTGACCAAGTGTGCATTGGGGTTTCCTTTACCATTGTACTTGGTGAGTTTAGGTAGTTGGACCCTAGTTGGGAGAGTTAGGGGTGGGACTATAGGACTTATGGGGTCATCCTGGTAGAAGTCCATCACCTTGATGATTTCAGAGGAGGCAGCTTTGAGTTGGTTGATCTCCTCCATCAAACTTTGGATCAACTAGAATGCTTGATCCAAGCTTGGGGATGTGCTAGCTAGTTGCATTTTCTAGGCTTGTGTTGGTTGCATGGCATAGGGTTGGATTGTTGGTAGTGGAGTTTGCCAGTTTGATGTTGTAGAAAATGGGAATTTCTAGTTTAATATCATAGTAGATGGTCATTGCCAGTTTAACATCATAGAAGATAGGTTTAGTTGATGCATTGACTGAGCGATGGGTGTAGTGACCAAGGTAGGCGACACATAAGTGAGTTAGACAGACACCATGGATGCCAATGAGACAAGCAAGACATAGGATGCCTAAGTCGTCTAGGGCTAGGAGGCGGCCCCTACATGAGCATAAGGTTGGGCGAATGTAGTGGTCACTTGCAAGGAAGGCTGAATTGGCATGGTCACCATCTTGGAGAGGATGGATGAACCGAACCAAGGAGGGGCTATACTAGGGAGTGGTTTTGGAAAGATGGTGTAGAGGGGGCTCTCGCATTCAGAGCAGGCCTTGAACTTATCTTCTTCCTCCTATGAGGCTTCCTTGTAGGTTGTCGTTACATCATGCTTGTTTGCACAGATGAGTTGGGACAACAGTTGATGGTAGGACTCTGTGAGTAGGATTATGTCAAATAAGGAGGGGTTGTACTCCCATCCATCTCAGTGGACTCATTTGTAGTCCTATTTTGCCTCTAAGTCAAGGCAATCCACTGGTAATCCTATTTGGATTTTGGCACAAATAAAATTGTATTGTTTGTGGCTTAGCATGGCACGCTTTGGGTGGATCATGGTGTCAAATGTGTTAGACACTGATGTGGAAGGTTGATTTATATTCATGTTCACAGATTAGGTTGTGAG
>MNCI01012154.1:25728-37906 GCA_015680685.1 Gnetum montanum
AAGGGGTGGCATGATTAGCCAAAATGCAAGTGCAAACAATGTGAAACAGTGCTAAGTGTTAAAGCAATGCTTCATGGTGCTAAGTATAGAGCGTAGCCACAAAATGGGGGCAACATTAACCAAGGGTTTCGACTGAAACAAGAGTTTCAACCTATGGAGAATACTTCTCGAGCATAGTACAACATGACAACACATGAAAAAAAGTAAAAATACGTAAGAAAAATGCAAGAAAATGCTAGAAAGAGAAGAGAGAAATGGAACACCACCCCAAACAGGAGTGTAGTTAACTCCAAAAGGGTCTCAGAAGGTACATAGTGTACAAAAAACATAGTGGGAGTGTAGTCATAATTTTGGTGATGTCAAGTTGTGAAGTCTAGCACTCACTGTGATGAACTATGCTTGTTGAGTTGGCCATCATGGTGTACCATGCGGTGCAGGGATGCAATGGAATTGTAGTGCACTATGTGGTGCAGGGATACCTCTCTACTGATGTGGTGTGCTCTGGGTCTCGTTCACCCACAGAGCTAAGTGTCAAGATGTCAAAATTCCAAATGAAAGTGCCAACTTCCTGCTGGTGAAAAATGGAAGCCCCCAACCCCTAAAACATTGGGGGTGCAAGGATATTTATAGGGCTAGGGTTAGCCCAAAATACGAATTAGGTGCCATGTGGTAGTGTGGTAGGTGGGACTATGAAAAAAATTTAGAAAATTTTCTAAGTTTGGAGGTGACCATAAAAAGTTCAAAAAATTTTCTAAATCTAGTTGCTATGCTTACCTCATGTTATGTGTGGGACACAGGATGTAGTAATTAGAAAAATATTTGCAAAACTTAGCAAGATGATAATCCTTGGTATTACTATCTTGCACCACGTACTTAGCATGAAGTCCTTGGAGATCCCTCGTATAAGCATTTGTTGGAGCATTACAACAACGAATCAATTAGGCAGCCACACAATGTTGTCCTCCATGTCATGCCACCATAGCTATTCATCCTAGTGTAAGATGAAGGTGAAATCTGGTACATACTTATCAAGATAAGCATATACCACTCAGTATTGTTGAGGCACCAGCTAATGTACTCCGTCAGACTTGGGTAAAGGATCACTCCTATGAGAAGAAGACATTTTATGTTAGAAAAATAGAAATGTTGTGTGCTTCTAAATATTGTTGTAGTAATCTTAAGATGTGGTATGGCTCTAAGGGTTCAGTCCAAAAATTTAAATAATTTTCACTAAATCCTAGATAGTGCATGTAATAATAAAAATATACTCGAAGATGATGCTAATGATGAGTGGTGAGGTACCCCTACACCCAACCATATGAATTACAAACATTCACGCGCAATTTGGTTGACTTTTGTAGACCTTAAGTTCTTAAGTACACTAGTTTTAAGACATGAAATTTAATTGGAATGATCATTGTTTTCTCAATTCCACTCATGAGGTACAAGTATATTGTTAAGTGTAATTAAGGTATATGATTTTTATCATTTTGTATTGTATAAGTTTAATCACCTAAAACAAGAATGAAAGGTATAGGAATTTAATATCTAATTAATCTACTACCTAGCTAGCCTAACACAAGTACATGTTTCCACTCTCCTGACACATTTTGAACACATGCAGTGCTGCTAGGTTACCAAATGTTAAGCGTTTTTGGGTTACCAAGTGCTACATGTATGCTTAAAGTGGTAATGCTTATGTTCATTAACAACTTGAAATTAATTACTTAATGAAAATGCACTAAAGTAAAGTGCATGAATATCAAATGCATTAAAGGAAACATTAATATATTCTTAGTGCTGCAAGGATTATCAAAAGGATTCATTTTTATTCTTGTTACACTGCTATGCTTAGAAACAAAGATCTATACACACTCAGACTCTTGTTGCAGGCACTCAAAAAATATTCTAACTTTGGGAAAAAAAACTGCAAGAGCTATGCTATGCTATGATAAAAACTATGAAAAACTATATGAAAATGTTGAGATCAAGCACTATATTTATAGGTTGGCATATACCTCGTGATATTGGATATTTGACATCGCATATTGGAATTCGATATTGCTAGTCAAAACATGATTCATCAATAGGTATACCTCAATATATACAATCCAATTAAAAACTTAAAACTTAGCATGACTTGGAGGTTTCAAATCAATAGTCTTTTTCTTTTGATCTTCTTTGGCTTTCATTTGCTTCTACTAATATTTCAAGATACTTTGCTAGGATTCTCATTTTAGTTTTGACTTTTGAAAACCAAAACAATGTTAGATGCTAATGATTTGAAGAAAAATTTATTTAGCATGTTGGTGCCATTGAGAACATAACTTTGTCTCTTTCATCCAATGCATTACAACCCCATCACAAGTCATGGGTCATGATCCATCATACAATCCAAGTAGGTTTCATCCTCAATCTAAAAAATAATACCATCAATAGTGGAAAAACTCATAGTTGTGGAAAATTCCTATAACACCCTCATTTCTAGTCTTAGGTTAAAGATCATTACGTTGGATATAGAACCCCTAAATAAATGGTTGATCATTGTAAGAAATATCTAAAAATTAAAATGATCTAATGTAGAAATATGGAAGCAAAAGAAAAATGTCATAATGTCATCACCTAATGAAAAAAAAGACATAATCAATGAAAGATAAAATGATATTACTAGATAATAACAAACTAACAACTATAGCTAAATTAAAATGGATAAAAGAACATATAAGTCTAAAACTAATGTACAGTCATAAATATCTAGTAGTTTCAAATATGTTCAATGGTACATAAAATACCCTTGATCCAAATACATTATACATGGTAGAAAAATATGCTAGTGCATGTCCAAAAGTATCATAATATTAAAATGAGATAATAGGCTAAATAATAAAAAGAGGAAGTTAGTATTAACTAAGTAAGAAACCTTGACACCTTCTCAAGTTAATCCAAGGACAAGTCTTATGGTGGACTAAATGAAGGCATGATGACTTGCAACACATGTTAGTGGAGCACAAACACAAAAAACTTCATGAATCACACATCATACATAGATCTAGATATGAAACAAGTGACTAATCAAATCAAATTATCCACTTTAACCCATCAACCCATAAACAAAAAGGCTAGCATACACTATACTTAGTTTCAAATGTATGAATTATTATCACAAATACTTAGCTAAACCAGAATATCCAAACAAACCAAATTCCAAACTACCATATGCATGGATTTATTTATTATTCTCAAACCAAACTACCTATACTAGAGGCATTCTCCAAGACTCACCTCTAATGTTCAAGAAACATCAAAAAAATGACTAATGAGCTATGGATCATCCTCTCTTGTAGGATGGTGTCTACAACAAGAGGTACATTGATGTATCCTAGTGGGGATCAAATATCAAACATCTCTAAGGAACCCATCTTCAACCAATCATACAACTCACTAATAGCTCCTAATAAACAAGAACATTTGAACACTCAAACATGTATAAATTAAACATTTATGGTGAAGGAACACAATGAGTAGGCTAACATGTTTAGACAACTAAAAAGTTCATCACAACTAATGAGTGGCGAGGAACCCCTACACTCAACCATATGAAACAAGCGTAGCACATGCGATATGGTCAAACTCTGCAGACGGACTAGTTGTGGCACCTAGACAATTATCCTTAGGCCGTAGTTCACTGTCTTCCCACCTGGACTAGTATTGTATATTTTTCACGTATGGTTTAGTCCAATGTGAGGTGTATGATGTGTTCCTAATTCTAATGCTACTCCTGAAGGCAGTGGAAAATAATATTAACTAAGTTAAGCTAGGAGGAAAAGGGTAAGAAAATCTAATCTAGCCTAAGTGTGATGAGCAACCAATTCCTTGATCAACCATACACATCTTGGACCTTGTGCACAACTACCACTGGGATTACCAAGTGTAGATCCTAGGTATGCCACTGGGCTACCAAGTAGTCACACTTAAATGCTCGTAATCAAGTCGTACTCGTACCGCATTACTAGCCTAAGTGCGATGACCAACCGATTCCTTGACTAACCGTACACATTTGGTGCATGACTACCACTGGGATTACCAAGCGTAGATCCTAGGTACGCCACTGGATTACCAAGTAGTCACACAAAGATGCTCGTAATCAATTCGTACTCATTCCGTGTTATAACAATTAAATAAACAAAGTGACTGTTGCAATGATGAAGTAATCTCGATCTTTATTGGCGATCATGTGCATGTCCAAGTACATCACACTCGAATAAAGAATGTTGTACAATTACATTCACCACACTGTAGGCAGACACGGGAAAATAAACTATCTCTGCAGTGGCCAAACTGCCAGAGCTTCGCTACTTCTAACTCCTATCTAATAACTAATGATGAACAAGGGAGAGCTGCTTCTTATTTATAGACATTACGATGGACTGTGATATCGCGTATGTGATATCGTAGGGAAGATGCGATATCACGACCAACGTGATATCGCAGCTTATGTAATATCACATCCCATCATACCCCCACAACTGAATAAAAAATCATCCTTGAGTTACAAGGAGAACAAGCTCCATTGATTACATAGTGGATAGGTATGGGATTATTAATTGGGAAAAAAATGAAATGATGCCGCAGTATGGGAAGACATAACACAAAAAAAATACAACTACAAAAAAATGGAACTCATGTAGTTCCTGGTGGCGGTGGCTCCTCCATGGGTGCTTTCCCTTTGTCTTGTACTCCAAGCTTTGAAGGTTGACAACGCTGAAGAATGGCTTGGAGCTTCTCCTCTTTGGTCCAAGGATCTTATGCCATCCATGCTAATGTTTCGATGTTTGACAGAGTTGACACCTCCCATGGACAGGGTAGTTGCAGGAACATTTGGTTGGCTTTGACATACCATGCCACGAACACCCGTTGTTCCTCTTCATAGGCTCTGGCTTTATCTTTGTATTCATGAAGATCTATTAGCTGTCAAGACAAGTCAGTTGCAACATCTTTTTTTCCCTGGTAGCTTTCTTTTACCATCACAAGTTTAGAATTTGTAACATCCAATTTTCCAAACAACTTCTTGTGTTCTGCAAATTCTGCTTCATATTTGAGATGGGTGGAAGCTACCTGCTACTCGAGCTCTGTTCTCGAGCACCCTGCTATTAACATGGCAAGGTTGGCATATCTAAGGTTTGCCAACTCCATGTATTCTATCAAGTCCTGGATCTGCAGGTCCCGATTTTTAATTTTTGCTTGGTGGGAAAAGGCGTAAGTGTCCAAGATGGCCCTCCAATCAGTGTGCTAAGCATTGATAGTGTTGATTTGAGCCTTGGCCATATGGATGTCCTTCTCCATGATTTGCTTGTACATCCCCACCTAATCATGGAAGTGCTGCTTCAGCTTCCCGTGTCGTTTAGCCTCATTCTGCCATGCGCTTATCTCAATTGTTGATTTTTGGCGAATAGCGCGTACCTCCTCCATTAAGAGGGTTTGATTCTCTCTGGCTAAATAGCTTACATCCCAGTTGACCTGAATGAATAGTTCTCATAGTTGATAAAATTTTTCATCGAGAACATTCTTTTGTTTCTCCACAAAGGTCAACTGAAGGTTATCTGCAACCAACTGCTTGTTTTCTTATTCTAAGGCCTTGAGTGCCTTAATATGCGCATGAGTTTGCGCCCTTGCTATGGAGGCATCCCAAGTGGCCGTCTCCTTTTCTTCTGCCACCTTCTTATTTTCTACGATCAACTTTTTGAGTTGCTACATTCTAAAGTTGTCTAGCTAGTCTACGGGAACGACATATAAAGGATCTTGCCATGCTGCTTGTAAGGCTACGAGTTGCTCTTGTAGTTTCTGCACTTTAGCTTCAGCATGCTCTACCCTTACTTCGGATATGACTAGGTTCCCCTTTGTGGAAATGAGGTATGATTGAATTGTTGTTACATCCTGGGGGATGTCAAATAGAGATGTCATTACTTGTCCTGTTTGAAGTAATCTATCAAGTACATCCTCATGTTCCGTAGGAGTCATTAAGGTTCTGGCAAGAGTTTGAGCATCCCATGCTCCTGAAAGATTTACTGGTGGCACAACAGGTATGTTAAAGGATTCTTTGATATGGTTAGCAACCACTTCAGTAGCTCCCACAGCATCCTGGTGTTGCATGACCACCACAGTGGCCCCTTCACCAGTCTCTAACTGCACTTGAAAACATGCCGCATTTCCTGAGATCTGTTGTGATCATCTACTTTCCCCTCCTCTTGTTTGAATTGATAATTTACCCCTTGTGTAATCTAATGAAATAGTAGGCTGATCGACATCATCGATGATGCGGAAGAGGTTTGCATCATCACGACTTTCCCAACTAATGATCTCAGCGATGGCCCTAAGATGGCTCATCGATGGTCTGTAGTCTTGCAACGACGACGACTGATCCTGACCTGTGCCAGGCATTGCTTCTTGTTGTTGGCTGGGACCTATGGTTGGAGGTTGACTGGGTCTTACAAGTTGAGTTGCAGGTGATCCAGTCATCTGTTCTTCTTCTTCATCTGGTCTCAGCTCTTCACCAGTGCTCTTTCTTGGAGCTGGTGCCTTTAATAGTTCAGCATAAGAAGCATTCTGGGCTCTTCGGAGGACATCATTTGTGTATCCCTGAATACCAGCCCATTGACATAGTTTTTTGATAAGGCAGGGAAAAGGCAGCACCATCTTCCCTGACTTCTGTTCTTCAAATCGTCTAAGGATCTCCATCAAATATAGATGGGGAAGGTTAGCGTTAACCTTTCCCATCAACACTGCACATCCCCTAGCCACATACATCGATATTCTTTTCAAACCTTTTGTGGGGAAGAGGTGATAGGTTCCAATTTTAAAATAAACTCTCTCTTCTATCATCAATTCTCCAAAAGTTTTATCTCTGCCATAAGCCTTCTCTAACCAATCCTCTCGCACATCAGGGTCCAATCGGGTAGATAACTGAGCAACATGGGGGCTTGAATTCGGAAGGTTTAACACTTCTTAAATCTTCTGCGCAGAAAAGTCTACTATCACACCACAAATGTTAATCATGGTGCCTTGCTCCTTATTGTGCCAAAATTGGTACATTTCACCTAAGTACCAGGCACCGCATTCAGAGAGGATAGTCCATAAAGGGGACCCCTTGAGGTGATCCCTAACAACTTTAGGAGCAAACTCTGCAAAAGGTTCAAAGTTTAGCTCCACAATCACAGCAACGAATGTGGACTTCTCATGGATATCTTGAACACACTCCGGGGGCAACATGAGTTGTTGTCCCGGTTCAAGCGCAGCAGCAGCTCCTCCTTCTGCCTACCCAGACTATTTGGTAGGAGGTTCTTCTTGACGGATGCTAAATGATTACACCTCCTATTCTGCATGTTGTCCGGCAGGCACTTGTCTTCCACCTCTCCAAGGTTGTTTTGCTCCACCTTGAATAGGACCCTCCTGTTGTGCATGTTTCGGGGCCATTCTGCAATCACAAGGACCAAGCATTAGCAAGGTTATTTTCAAAGTCAAGTTATACCTTACTGCTTGCCTTAATTAAAGATCTTATGTTCTAATGTGTGATCATGCCCAAAAATTATAATAATGGATCCTATGACTTAGGTGTGTTTCATTTTAATTACCCGGTGTACCTAAGGTCATATGATTTTTGGCACAATTTTTCTAAGTGTTAGTGTTAATTACCCTAATTGATGTCCTTTGGACGATGATAAATTTCAAAAAATTTAGGCACTTCTCAGCAAGTGTCTCTCCCCCACAACTAAACTGAACACTCTGAGTTCAAGTAGGTTCAAACGGAATTAAAGTCGGAGTACCAGTAAGCGAGATATTAGCAAAAAAGCAAGGGTCACACAATCGCAAGTCGTCGAGAAAAATTTCAAAAACTCCCCTCGCGTAAGTGGCAAAATGATGCTAAGTGTTGTGGCGGGGGTATCTTATTTATAGGAAAATAGGATGTGATATCGCGTACGATGCATCGCATACGTGATATCACATGGGACGCGATATCACATACGCGATATCTCGTCCCTAGTGATGTGAGACACATGAAAAATATCGAATTTTTAATGATTTTCTTGAAATTAATGGTGTAAATTGAGGACATGGGCAAGTATTAAGATATCCTAGGGTAATTTCATTTATTCGAGAGGCACTCTTACTGATAATGATGTGAACTTTAGCAATAAAAATTTGGCGGTTACGAAAAAAGGGAATGTAATAGTACATTGGAACGTAGAATTTTAGAAGGATAATAGTAGGGAAAGGAAATCAATGAAAGAATTAAGTTGAGAGTAAGAAATTGTGTGTTTGAGCTAGAGAATTAGTGAAGATTACAAAAAAATTACACAAGTGGGTCCTCCCCAAAGTAGGTTTCAACCTATAATTCCCTTGTGTAATCACACTTAAAGTGTCCATGGGCACTAGAAGGGTTAAATGGAACCTGCACTAACTCCACAAAACACACACATGTAAATATCACCGAAATGAGATGAAAATTCTATGTTACATGGGTCACGAGCTACATGGGTACGCGATATCGTAGGGAAGATGCGATATCATGGGGGATGCGATATCGCGGCGGACGCAATATTGCGTATGCGATATTGCGGCCTATGTGAATCGCATCTCATCAGGTGCCAATGATGAGTGGCGAGGTACCCCTACACTGAACCATATGAAACAAGCGAAGCACGTGTGATCCGGTTGAACTCCGTAGATGGACTAGTTGTGGCACCTAGACAGTTATCCTTAGGCCGCAGTTTGCTGTCTTCCCACTTGGACTAGTATTGTATATTTCTTACGTATGGTTTAGTCCAGTGTGAGGTGTATGATGTGTTCCTAATTCTAACACTACTCCTGAAGGTAGTGGAAAATAATATTAACTAAGCTAAGCTAGGAGGAAAAGGGTAAGAAAATCTAATCCAGCCTAAGTGTGATGAGCAACCGATTCCTTGATCAACCGATTCCTTGATCAACCATACACATCTTGGACCTCGTGCACCACTACCACTGGGATTACCAAGCGTAGATCCTAGGTATGCCACTGGGCTACCAAGTAGTCACACTTAAATGCTCGTAATCAAGTCGTACTCGTACCGCATTACTAGCCTAAGTGCGATGAGCAATCGATTCCTTGACTAACCGTACACATCTGGTGCATGACTACCACTAGGATTACCAAGCGTAGATCCTAGGTACTCCACTGGGTTACTAAGTAGTCACACGAAGATGCTCATAATCAAGTTGTACTCATTCTACGTTATAACAATTATAATGATGAAGTAATCTCGATCTTTATTGTCGGTCATGTGCATGTCCAAGTACGTCACACTCGAATAAAGGATGCCGTACAATTACATTCACCATACTACGGGCAGACAAGGGAAAATAAACTATCTCTAGAGTGGCCAAATTGCCAGAGCTTTGCTACTTCTAACTCCTATCTAATAACTAATGATGAACAAGGGAGACCGCTTCTTATTTATAGACATTGCGGAGAACTGTGATATCACATACGCGATATCATAGGGAAGACGCGATATCGCGGGGGATGCGATATTGCGACCGATGCGATATCGCGGCTTATGCAATATCACATCCCATCAACAACAAAGAATTAACTCCACTATTCTAATAAGTTCCAGGCTAGCCAAATAGTATTGAATGAAATTTAAAGGTATTAAAACATATCAAACTAGGCTTCAATAGTAAGATAAATCTAAAAACAACAAAACCATGAGATCACAACCTCACCACAACCTAACCACTCAAGTGGTTTACTCAAAAAAAAAACACTAGTAGAAACTTTCATAAATCTAGCTTAGCCGCAACTTGATTGAAACCCATGATTAGCAAGAAATCCCTTGAAATTATTTGGAATGGTAAAAATGACTTATAAGGCTTGACCAAAACTTCACACCCCAATCCATGGTGGAAGACAATGATAGGACCACAACTTGTGGGATTGTAGTGTACTAGAAAATAAAGATCAAAATGGGATGAAAAGGTAAAAGGACTGATCACAATCTATGATGAAATATCATGATCTAATCACAATTAATTGTAAATGTTGATAGTCTTACCATGACTCATGATTGTCTCATGGTTTTGGCACAAATACCAAGGTGTAAAGATTGACATGAAATGACTTTTAAACAGCCTTAAATTGATAGGGAACTTTGAAAACAAGACAACGACGACACAGGAAGCAATGATGAACCTCCAATTTGAATGAAATTATTGCAAATAGTCAATAGCATGATAAATGATCCAAACACTAGTAAAAATTAGAAAAGCTCAAAAAACATAGAAAATTCAAAATTTTACAAAATGAAAAAAGTCCATATAGATCTAAGAAAAGACAATTCTAACGATATCAAAATGAAAGTTTAACAAATACTACCTAAGCCCTCAATAGTTGAATCATGAAATTCTCACAAAACCTCAATTTCTTAAATTGTTGAAAATAATTAAATTAAAAAAAATTAATCTTGTAACTAGGACATAGAAATTAAACAAACCTAGCTATGCAAAGCAAGAGCAAACCTAAATATTAATTTCATCCAAAATTAGGAGAATTTAACAAAACCTCAACCATGTTAATAATGGACAAAAATTAAGAATCAAAACAAAACATGAGAAAGTACTAAGATATCTCACTTGAAATAGATGAAGTACAAGTTTAAATAAAAATGCATAACCTTAGCCATGTACATACATGCTCCACATGCATATGAATTAGCACATTGTGTAACATTACCACAAGTCTCCAATCATGTATTTCTTCAATGTCCAAGTAAAATGGATGTCAAAGTGGCTAAAAGAAAAGTGCTAAAATCTTAGATGTAGTAGTCCTAATCCTATTTCCAAAAATTTAAAACTTAAAATAAAGAAAACTACCACCAAACCTCTCTCAACTTATGTAAACATGCCAAAGACCAATAAAAATCATGCCATAATTCTAATCAATAGAATAGCACATACTAAACAATAAATTTAATTCTAAAATAAATAATAATGATGCATAAAATAAATAGATTTATTAGCATAAAAATATAATATTGAAAATTCATCTAACCAATGTAAATTTCTCAAAGCATGGCTAGGAAGCATAACACAACATATAAGAGCATCTATGAGCATAAGAGCAGGAGATAAAGATACTAACCCATGCATCCAAAAATACATGTTATTACAATATCATCATCAAGGTAGCAATATCCTTATAGATACCCAATTTATATGGATACTATGTTCAACAACATGTTTCTCCAAGAAGTACTTATATTCATGCATCTTATTATTACCATTCCTCAAAGTACCAAAAACTAGCAACTCCACATCTAGAATCACCTTCCTACCATATCAACCACGTCATCAGTGGTCTCATTGTCTACTTCCTTGAGTTCTTTCATCACCTATGTGAGAAGAACTACCAACTCATTTACAACAAAAGAACATGATAAGAGCAATGAATATGCAAATATACAACTATACTAATAATTCAAAGTGCAATCCTAAGAAGTGTCCATTCTTCATGATAACTCTTACGCTTGTAAAGAAAGCTAGAAAATCTATTAGTTCATTCACATCAATGTAAGAAAGTATAATTATGACTCCACTCCAAATTTTAGTGCCTCCAAATCATTCAAATATGCACATGCTTCCTTTGAATGAAACTAAAACATTAGAACTATCATTCTTACTCAAAACATAAGCAACTATATCAAGGTAGGAATGATTTCTAAGAAGAAAACAAACCTATGAAGTCCTTTGATCTACATCAAAGTAGCAAGAAATTTACTATGCAAGGCTCTTCTAGATTTAGGTTTTAAAGACAACTTCATTTTGCAAGACATGTATAAGGCCTAGGACCTATCACTATTGAAAAAATATAACATCAAATTAGAGCTTGTAGACCAATCCATCAAAGTTTCATTGTAACAGGTGCAACATATTGTGATCACCATCAATGAATGATCACATCTTACTGATTTCTTGGTCATTCATGTAGAATAGATTAAGGGAGAATTCCTAATTATTACAAGTAGAGTAGAAATTAGATACTTGTCCTTGGAAATTTTCAAGGAAGATGAATTTGGATCTATAAAAANGAAAAAGCAAAGAATTTCATGCATCATGTACAACAATATGAGATGTCAATATGGGTAGA
>MNCI01012155.1:1842-12996 GCA_015680685.1 Gnetum montanum
AAAAATACCAAAAAAATCACATACCTCAGACTTGCTTAACCATACACCGTGACACATACAAGCAAGCCTGGGAAGACAACGAACGATTAACCCCAAGTGTTTCTTGTGGCGTTAAGGCATTTAGTCTGCGGAGTTCGACCGGATCGCGCGTGCACGCTCGTATTCGTATGGTTGAGTGTAGGGGTATCACCAGGAGATCCAATAGGATCTCAATGTTCTAAATAAAATAAACTTCAGTCTTATAACATCAAGACATCATTGTTTTAATCATGGTTAAAGATTACATCCATGATACAATATATTGAAAGCAATGCAAGCTCAAGCCTATACACGATAAAGCACTAACTCGTAGCCTTAAATACATCGATAAACATTAATCATCTATGACATCGCTAAGTCTTTTAACTTAAGATTTTTATCCAAGAAAAAACAAGTTTTTACCTTTAACACCGCTAGCACCAACGCTTGCATTGTTAATCTAAAATATACAAAAGAAAGAGTCTATTGGAAATGGAGAAACGCCAAGACGTGTATCTGAGGCGCGTGAATATCAACAGAAGCTCAAAAATGCCCATGAAATGGAAGATTTTACATATATTTAATTTATAACTTTAAAACTAATGGATTTACTATTAACATAAATATTTTTTAAATTTTTTATACATACTTTTCCAAAGGCTCTTTTGCACGTTTTGAGACGCGCCTCGGTATCTACAATGCACGGAACGTAGAAATTTTGGCAGAGTCAAATCCGCAGGGCATAGAAAGGAGTCAGCGTGTTTTCAAGTACAGCAGACCAATCTTCAGCATCATTTAGAACAAAGTTTAGAACCGGATAGGGTCTACGCTGGAATTACAAATTTTCATATAGTATACCCATAAATTCATAAGCCAATTAAAAGATTATTCACAATTTCAGGTGAATACAAATATTAGTGTCAAACTAGATCCAACGACCACAGAAGAAGTAACAAGATTGATAGTAACCAGCTTCATACTACCAGTAACAAGATTGATAGTAACCATTGTTTTAAATCAACAACAGTTATCACACCTACCTAGTAGCTTGCTTGAGCAGATTCAAGCCATTAGCACAACATGCTAATTTATTAACACTGCCTTATGACATTCTCTGAAGTTAGTGGCGGCATGGAGCCACTAACAGATATTTTATCAAAGTAAATATCATTCTTAAAATAATGCAAACATAATAATCCAAATAACCTAGAAATCATTGTAGTTATAACGAGGAACTTAGAAACCGGCGGTGCTATTCTTTGTCATGACTTTCTGATTTGCTACTGCAGGCAGAACCAAAGGCGCAGTATGTCTGAACGAGCTCTGTAAACAACAGAATTGTCGCCACAAGCAATGCCACGACGGTCCAGGGCCTGCTAAGATAAGTATCACGGAACTCTTTCCACCATCGTCTGATGCAACTTTTGTAGTAATTCCGGATGAGCGCTTCCTTGAGCATAAGCTTGAGCACCGTAGAGGGCTCACGGCGGCCCCTGTGGTGACTGAGATCGTCCCACATTTTGGCAACCTGTTCATCCTGAAGCATCATGCTGTCTCGCCGCAGAACTTGCGCCCTTCGCAGCACCGCTACGTCTTCTGCGGAGTCGATAAGGCAGTCCATGAGCTGCACGTACACTGTCACGGGCGTAGCGCCACCGGCAGCAGCAGCAGCAGCATGATCATCGTTGAATTCGAGCACCATCAAATTGCGCAGAAGCACCTCTGTGTAGTTGTGACTGACGAAAATGCGTGGCAGCACGAGCGTGGACTTGCTGCGGTCGAACCAGATGCCTTTGTTGCCGTTCGACCTGTGGCAGGAAAATAATGAATGAAACGAAGCTTTACGGGGTTTAATACAAGTTTATAAATTGATCAAGCTGAGAAAAAAACAAGTCATGCAAAAACAAGTCATGCAGATCAAGCCAAGATAAAAACAAGTCATGCAGGGTGCATTTTGCTGTAATATTATAATGCTGATTCTAATAGTGTTAGAAACTCAGAGTCCCGGGTTTTTTCTCCTAGCCAATTGACTTTCAAGGGCTTTAAAGGACTTTCAAGGAGAAGGCCTTTATGTTGTGAAAAGCTGGGTGTGGGTAAGGAAGGAAGTTGAGGGACAGAAAATTTGGTAGTCTTAGTGCAAACAAAATCAGATAATGAGCTTATTGCTACATTACTCATTCAAGAAAGGTACCGAAACAAAGACCAATGACTAAAGAAGATATAGGAACTACAAATAAACAAAAATCTAGCTTTTCATAGAGGTTAATGCCAAAAAAATGTAAGTAGACCAAAAATCTAGCTTTTCATAGAGGTTAATGCCAAAAAAATGTAAGTAGACCAAAAATCTAGCTTTTCATAGAGGTTAATGCCAAAAAAATGTAAGTAGACCAAATTTTGTTAAGAGAGAGCTAGGATAAACCCATAGACTTTCTAAACATTAGAGCTTTAAAGGTTTCTTGTGCAATCCAACACGACTTCATCAGTTAAAAGGTTTCTATTACAAAGAAAGATAGAGTGGTTGTGACCTGAATTTTATACCGGCCCTCTTGAGCACTGAAGCGCTATACTTGTCCTCAAAGTCGTTACCCATTTCTAGGGGGTGCTTTATGCCTATCGATCTCAGAACCGCTGCTACGGCCTCATCCATGTAGGAGCTGCACTGCTCTCCTTTATTTCTATTATCCACAGTTACCACTTCTGCAATGGCGGAGTAGAGCATGTCCAGCGCGTGGTGCGACTCTTTCTTCCCATTGTGGAACGAGGTCGATCCTCTTGTTTCTTGGTGAGAGTTCATGTCACTGAAAGGAGGTGAATCAAGCAAGGCCTTATAAAAAAACTAGCTAATTGAAAACAATGGGAACTGTGAAATTAAGAGAAAACAGCCCAGCTAATTGAAAACAATGGGAACTGTGAAATTAAGAGAAAACAGCCCAGCTAATTGAAAACAATGGGAACTGTGAAATTAAGAGAAAACAGCCCAGCTAATTGAAAACAATGGGAACTGTGAAATTAAGAGAAAACAGCCCAGATGAAACAATATAAATAAAAAGCTTTTAAGGTGCTTCAGCTGCACAGACCGATGATATGCAAACGGCGACATCTGCAGCAATTCATTCTTGGCCAGGTCCCTCACCAAGGCAGAAGGATCATTGTTCTGAGTCACTTGGTACACCAAAGCCAACACTTGTAAAGGCAGTTGGTTCTCCAACATGACTACGTCGCATTTGAGACCAACCTCCAGAAACCTGAAATCTTGGAGTACGTCGTCCGCTGCGTTATCCGAACGAAGATAACGCAGAAAGCGCAGCAGAAACATCGCGTCCACTGCTACATTTTCCACTATGCCCGATGCATCATCGAGACCGTAGAAACTTTTGATTATTGACGCCACCCAAGGCTCGGACAACTTGTTTTGGAGGGCGTTGAGTTTATCCTTTCCAAGATTACCGGCCAACTTGAATTTCAATTGTCTGACGCGATGAATGTGTTGCAGTTGCATGTCGCTGTAATGCAGAGGCCCCAGGGAGACGAAATGAGGCTTGTACGCCTCCTCTTTTGTCTGCAGCAGCGCAGGCGGCACCCTTTTCAGAACATATGGACGCTGTTGCTGCTCCTGCCTCGATTGACAATATTCTAAAGCTCTTGCAAAATTACATTCATAGGATACTGCTGCACATGGTTGCTGCTGTGCATTTGCCATGGCTGCTGGACAGACGCAAATCTTGGAAATGAAACTCTTTCACTGAATGAGATGCTGCTCGCATGGCCTTTAAATGCGGAAACCAGCATGACAGAATACATGCTTGCTTCTCAATTAGGTTACTTGTCACTTTCATAGAGGCATCAGGGAGGAAACAGACCTTATGAGTTATGGAATACCATTTCTTTGTTTTCATTAGAATGCACAAAAGTGCACCCTTGTCATTATGGCAGAAATCATTGCATTTAGATGCGAGATATTTTCCTCCCCCTTCCTCTTTCTCAGCTTTCTCAGTACTGGTTGCTAATTTTGCGACATTCTATTGCTTTATTTTGACTGTTCTTTATTTTAACTGTGTTACCCCTTACCACAGAAGCACCTACGTGTAGTTGTGACTCACAAAGATGCATGGCAATACCAATGTGAAGGTGTCCTGTTTGAAGCAGATACCTTTATTACAGTGCGGATGCAATGCGCTTGTAGTGAATGTAACCTGAATTTCATACCCACCACCTTCTTGAATGCTGATGCGCTGTTCGACAGTACAGAGGCATATCTTGGCAATGAAAATCTTTCGCTGTATAAGACTATAAGATGCTGTTGGCCTGGTCTTCTTTGTAAAGAAGAAACAAATTTTATCGTCCTATTTTCTAATATTTAGTAAGGTTCTTTACGTTAAACGTGGGTGGAGCCACCATGGCTTCTTTTTCATCTGGAATGCATGAAAATGCACCCTTGTGATCATCGTGAAAACAAACCTTCCTGCACAGGTTTCGAATATTTAAACTATTGTTCTTTCGTCAATCTTCCAAAATAGGATACCTCTTTTTGTTAAATCAGGCACCTGGCATCCCCAGGAAGGTGGAATTTCCCTATCTCACGAGATTCCCCCATCTGGATATATGGATTTTCAAAAAGAGAGAAGCCACGGATAATCGGCTTCCCTGGGAAGCACCATTTTCCCCTTTGCATCTGGAACGCATAAAACTGCAACCTTGCCATTACTTGGATTTGATATGTTTTTCACGTCACTCCGACGCTCTTTTGTGACATTGGATTGCTTTACTTTTCCAGGTTCTATCTTCTTTCACTGTAGGCCTAGAAAATGTAGCCTACTCTGAGCCATGATAATACACCGAAAGGCACAATGCAGGTTACTGGTTTTGTACTACCAGCAATGGCTTATGGCGGAAGCAGGTCTTACAATCAGGTTCTCCTCGGGTGATGTGCTGGACGGGTGTGGCATCAGTAGTAGTCCTTTCTTATTTGAAGATTTTAACCTTCTTGTTGAGAAAAGAGATGGCAAGCAAGAAGTGGTATAACATGTTAAAAAATTAATTCTTTGGTCGAAGTAAAATGAATTTAAAAGCCTGCTTACTTTTTATTATATTGATTTGGCATGGTGATTTAAAAGTGAGTGGAAATTTTATTGCCTTTGGAATCATTTTAGGTTTACTGGACATTTGGAATGTGCAACTGCAATATTTCAATTATCTTTAATGTACTCAAATGTTAAAATGTGGTTATCTGCAATGTTATTTCTTTTGTAGAGATGGTGATAGAGGCCCATTGTGGTGAAGTTATTATCTAAAATATCATTGACAAGCCAACCGAAGGAAAAAACCATTTTATATTCTTCTTTTTCCATATCAACCTCATGTTTCAAGTTCTACTCTTATTAACAAAATTTACTCCCTCTACTCCTAAAATACATTTGCATTGGGCTCTTTATGAGTTTAAATGATTTCCATTTTTATGCTATGCTAATTGTACCCTCAAATACAATAGCAAATGAAAATAGTAAATAGTAATTTGCAAATGAAAATTGTAAATAGTAAAACACGTAACAAATTTTACTTGGAAAACTCAATAATGGGATGCATATTGAAAATATTACATATAAAAAAAGGTAAAATAATGTCTTCTAGAGTACAACTTAATTATAGTACCTTTTACTACAATCTACACTTTGAATAACAAACCATATATTTTTTAAATAAAAATTTTAATATACTTTTTTTCTTTTTCAAATACAAACTTTCTATTAAAGAGTGGAAGTTAAAAACAAAAAGTTACAAGATGTAACTTTGACATTACTAACATTATATAAAAATTTTGCACTTGAAGATAAATCAAATATTTTTCAAATCAATAATTGCACTACTTCCATAATTTATGGCTATATTATAGCCAAAACAAGTAGTCTTTCACATATCAACTTTTTACTAAATGTCAATATCCTTTATATTTAAATGAAACATGGGTTTCTTTGTAAGATATATTACACATGCTTGTCACAATGCACATTGAACTTACCTGAATTTTTATTAAACTATTTAAGCAATCTTCTTAACTAAATAATCTCCTTAGCTACTTCTATTAATGTTACATATTCAACTTCTATTGTAAATAAAGCACAATAGTAGCTTCCAATTTAGATACCTAACCAACAACGTCACTATCAATTATGAAAATATACCTAGTAGTAGATTTTCTACTTTCATGACAACCATCAGAATCAACATCTACATAACCAACCTTATTGAGAAAAAAGCCTTCAAAGCATAAATATTTCTTTTGTATACTTTTCAAATCCTAAAATATCTACTTGGATGCTTGCCAATGTTCCCATACAAGATTACTTATATAATGAGAAATAACTCTCATTGTGTAATGAGAAATAACTCCCATTGCATAAACAATATTAGATCTATCATAAACCATTACAAACATTAGTTTGCCAAAATTAATAACATTATGACAAATATACGATTGATTTTCATAATTATGTTGATGTGGAGATGTAGAAAACATCAGCATCCCCAATCAATTTTTCTAATTTTTTTCTTGCTTTTTATCAAAAAAAAAAAGACATTTAACTTTCATTAAACAAAACATTCGTACTTCCAATAGCTTGTTTTACATAACGATCCATCATCTTTTTTACAGCCAATAAAAATACACCTCTGGAATTTTATATATAACCTACTCCTATTTTCTTTTGGAATTAAAACATAAGCCTCAGAGCCCAAAAGAAAATATTTTAAGTTATTATATGAAATCCTCCTACCTTTCCATAAGCCTTAAGTAATCTTATTATTTAAAGAACGTTTAGAGATTAAATGATTAAGTACACTATTATATTAGCAACCTTTGCCAAAAATGGTTTGCCAATATATATTCTAATACCATTCTCTCTGCAAAAATCATTGAAAATAATAGAGAAATATTATTCACTAATATGAGTCAATAAGCATTTAACAAATCTTTTAGACTCTTTTTCAACTATAAATTTAAATATTTTAAAAATATCTAAGACCTCATCTTTAGAATCCATGGGATAAAACCAACACTTTCTAGAATAATCTCTACATGTAAAAAGATAAGAAGCACCATCATGAGATTAAATATCCATTAGACCAAAAACATTTAAATATGCCATCTCTAATACCTTACACTTTGTACAATGCTGATCTCTTTTAAAATTTACTCTACTTTATTTTCCTATACACAATGGTCACAAAATTCAAAAAATATATTCTTAAAATTTGGAATAAAATTTAGATTTGCAATAATTTCATGTCATGTTTACTTAAATAACCTAACTTGCTATGATAAATTTGTAAATCACTTTGCTTATCAATAAGAGAAGCAAAATCCTTTTAAGTAGTATCATGCAATGTATATAAGTTTTAATCTTTGTTCCTTTTCAGAAGGATCATACATCATTTAGAAATCTTCCAAGGTGACTTTCCAAAAGTTACAACACAATCTACATCATCTAATTGTTCTATTAAAATATATTTATTTTTTTACAATTTGCGAAACATGTCTTACATTATTTAATGTATATATACTACCATCATATTTTACAATGGTAACATCTCCAATGCCGAAAATGCTATAAGATTAATCACCATGAAGATACATAAAATCATTTAAAATATTTTTTTGAAATTGAAACTAAAATTTTATTAGATCCCTAGACTCTCTAAATCTATTGGGAAATAGAAATATATATGCTATAAATTTTGAAAACATCATTGAAAAAACTTACTAAGTGTTCTTAGTAAATATAGAATAAATCAACCAAATTTGCAACTACAATATCCCATTTATGTCTAATATGTTCTAATGTAGGACATTGTAGGAAAATGTAATATTGATTTTCAATGCTATTTATACCGCATAGTCAACATATTCATTCTTTACATGAAATTTTGAGCCATCTACTTATTTCAACTCTTAAATAATAAGATTCCATTCTAAATGATGAGAAATGACAACAAATAAATAGTTTACCTTTGAATTAAAACCTCTCTTGATACTATTGAAATAAAATTATTTTTTATTGATGTTGATAATCTATTTTCCAAATTATAGTAACTTTGTCTAAATTGATTGCCTATTTTTGAAAAGATAGTAGCAAGTTGTGAATTTGGTAGGTAGTAGTAGCCTTTGATTATTTATCTTATGATGTACTTTTGGAGTATTTACCTTACAAACTATGATTAAACTATTTAATATTTTTAATTTTTAAACCTATATAAATTAAAACTAATTAACTTTTATGAATGGCTTTATACAAGTAAACTAATTACCTTTTATGAGTGCTTGTATAGAGTTATAATAGTCATTGGAAAAATTAGGCATAATAATTATAACAATAAAAAATCATATGATTAAGTTGGTTTAAATTTCTGTTATATGTATAGTTTATAATTTTTTACCCCATAAAAATTAGGAGGTATATATCCAAGACACTAAATATGACATTATATCTTATATGGTGTTGAATACTAGGTAGTATAAAAGAGACATGAACAACAAATCACTGGAGCAAAAATGTGAATGTTTAGATGGATGTTGAATATTACAGGAAGAGATAAACTACATAATATAAACATTAGAGGAAGACTTGGAGTGGATTCTATTTTAGATAGTACAAGGATGGTACTTACATGGTTTGGACATGTGCAAAGAAGATATAACAATAATTCTATAAAAATTGTTGCTTCATCAATGTTCTAGAAAAGCCACCAAAATGAAGACCAAAGAAGATATGGAGAAAAATAATTGACAATGATTTGAAGAAACTAAACATAAATAAAGATCTAACAATTCATAGACGTGAATGGCTAAACAAAACTCATGTAGCCGTCCCAATGTTCTTGGGACAAGGTTAGGATGATGATAATCATGATATCTAAGCCACTATATATTACATTATATCTTAATAATCCATGGTCAAATGCTATAATTTTACATGTTTTAAAAAATTTGAGACTTATTGCAACTAGAACGGATTATACGATCTAATCAAAAATTCGTAACTCATCCAAAAATCAAAAGGTGTTAGAGGTGGAATTATGATAGTAGGGTTAATAGAAGTAGGTAGTGAGACAAAAAAATTTTAAGGTATATGAACTGAAAATGGGTTGGTAGAACTAATGAGGTTTATATGCTATATAGTAGGACTATTCAGTAGATGAAAAGGATCTACTAGAATAGAGGCATGAGGTGATTCCCTCTCATGTGCATCATGTACATTGATGTCCCCAATTTTCTTACAAGGTTCATTCTAGAACTAGTAATTACTTCAACTAACATTTACGTTGGGATTTTTAATGAGATGATCTCCAATATTGCTTGTCTTGACCTAGACCTTGTCCCTGGAAATTAGGAATTTTGCTAGTTCAACTTGCTTAGACAAGGTTAGATTGAGGAGATGGTTTGGATTTGGCAAGAAAAGTCTCAAACCATTAGCTACTTCATATTCAACCATTCTCCTTAGTTCATTTTTAGGCAACGTAATGCTTAACTCTCATTTTCATGTGAGCTTTTAGTCATGCTGCATCATGGATGCTATGAGAGCTTATGCTTTCTGTGCCTCCATTAACTTTTGAATTTTGGAGACATGAGGAAAGTCATATTTGTATCTTGACATGGTATCAATGAGAGTCTTTTGCACACACTTAATAAATAGACAAGAATTAAGTGAAAAAAGAAAAATAAATAAATCTAATTAAAATAAACAAAGTAAGAACAATTCTAAATGCTAGAAAGAACCTCCTTATAGCATCAAAAAATTTTCCACAAAAATATTCTTCACACTCTACAGGAACACCTCCATGAACCAAGTGTCAAAACACTTAATGCGTTATCATAAATGGCCTTTAGATCAATGTAACGCTTCATATATCAATAATTATGAAACAAAGTGTTCAAAAAATCTAATCAAATATAGACTTAGCCTACTACACATGAATCATGAATGATAGAGGAGTGATGACAAGGTAAGATATTAATGTTAAAATGGCTAAGTATAAATCATTGTAAAAATAACTAGTATAAACTACCCAAAAATAAACTAAGTATCAAATAGACCTCAATCTATAGACTAAAAAATAAGTATAAAATCTAAGTAAAAGAGTATAAAATATTAAAATATTGAGACTTTGATATGGGGAAAAGGTCTTGGATCCCTTCCTAAATATTGAAAATGCTTTATTACCAAAACAAGAAGTGTTTACCTCTCAAGAGTTTAAAACTATAAGTGCTTGGTGAAAAATGTAAGAGCTATAAAACTAATAATTGAAATCTAATTTGTGACTAAAATGTAGGTTTGAAGAGTGAAATTGAATCTCTAAAAGAGATGGGAAGCTACAGCCATAATTTTGAATCAATTTTAGACTAAAACAAGGCTATGTTGGTTAAGGGTCCCATCAATAATGTTGGAATTGAAAAAATTCTAACCATAGAATATGCTACAGAAGCCTAAGAATTCTATCTTTAGAAGTGATGTTGAAAGTGCAGAAGGTGACTGCAGAGCATGCAACTGCTATGATGATAACAAGCTCTCATACTCTTGATCTCCTAAAATTTGACAAGTTCTCTCAAATCTCAAGAAACTCACATGAAATTTGTGTTTTGAACTCATATTTATAAGCATAAAATTGTCAATTTCAACTTGGGTATACTAAAATCAAACTTAGAGCTAAGTAGAGTTCATCTAAAGTTGACATCAAGTTTAAAAATTGCAACTTTGACCCTTAACTTTAGTGAATTTAGCAAGGTTGAGCAAGGTAGTGACAAAGGAAAGAACAAGTGGAGAGATTTAAGCCCTGCACATAACAAGGGTAAGGGAAAAATCACTAACCCCGATGTGGCTGTAAACTCTGATTCAGACAATCATAGTGGATGTGAGGTCTGCTACTATGACCATCCTAAGGGATGTTGTCCAATTATCTCACATCTGCAGGAGTCTGGGGTGTATGCATTAAATCCAAGACTTAATCAACGGCAAACACCCCGAAGGTTACCTTATCCACAAGGTAACCCAAGGCAGTTCCACCAACCACTAACATATTATCCAAGTGGAATGCCCCGACAGCCCATTGGACAACATCAGCAGTGGCAATACCCACAGTCATGGG
>MNCI01012160.1:0-68562 GCA_015680685.1 Gnetum montanum
AATTTGGCTCCACATTCAAAATCAAAAGAAGCTCTAAAGCAGCAGCTATCATATATTTCAAAAAAATAAAAAGTTGAAGAACCCTAAGCAAAGGGTATTTGTCATGGAAAATTTCTCCACAACAACACTAGAAATTTGAATGAAAGCTCCTCTCCAGCTGCCCATGCACAAGTTTCACCTCACCGAGGGTCATGCAGCAGCAAGGTGTCAATGTGGTGAGAACCATGGTAGCGTCTAAATCAAAAAATTTCTTGTTTGCGATGGAGGCAATAGTTTTGGAGCAACACCAAGAAAAATAGTAAGTGTAGAGACTAAGGATGATGCCAGCAAGAGTGCCATGCCTGCAAAACAACAATAGCAGGATTCAAGAGCAGAAGTAGGTGATACAAGACACACAAGAACCACACGCGACAAAGGTGGCATGATAGTGGGCATGACAGCCATGAAGCTCAAACATTGACATAAGGCACACAAAATATGAAACCACATATATTAAGGTTACATGGCCTCAATAACAATTTTATTTATTACAACAAATCACAAACAAAAATTTATGGTTTATTCGAATTACAACTAGTAATTTTAAAAAGAAAGGTTTATGATTTGAAAAGGGGTGAATTTATAATCATTTGATAAATATAACTTTAATTTCTTTGGGAATTAAAAATTTTCAATGAAATTTATAACCTCCCATGGAAGTTATAAATAGATCTCCTTGATATTTGTAAGGTTGTAATTGCTAAGAAGACACTTACCAATTTTCTCATAACTCCCTATGGAAGTTATAACTTTTTAAGGTAGTTATGAATAAATTCCCTAGATATTTAATATTTACCTTAACCTTTAATGATAAATGTAACTATCATGAAGCCATTATAAAAAGGCTTCAAGAGTAGGAGAAATTTATTTTTTGGGGGAAAATTGGTAGAAGCAGCATTAAAGATTGTAAAAGCATGGATTGCTAACGATATCAATTCGGCTATTTGGTTTTAATCTTGTGAGTGCCTTACTTTCCATTTTGCTTTAGTTACTTAGCTAATGGTCTAGATAGTATTATGCTTGGCATTTAATTTTGGGATTTTTTACATTTTTCTTAGAGCTCTATTTTGGGCAATATTAGACTTCTATTAAGGCTTGTCAAATAAGAGCTTATGTTACAGAAAAGCATCTTAAGAAATTTAATAGTAATGTCTTATAGAAATTGCCTATTTGAGTTTAGCGGATCTAGAGAGTCTTTGATACTTTAGATTGTTTAAAATAACTTCATTTTTCTAAAGTTTATTGCCTTAGAATTCTAATTTAAAAAATTAACAAATTTTTCTATTAGTTCTAGTGTTTGCAATTCTTGACAACTATAGGCTAGCCAAGCAGAAGCTTGTACTTGTGGTTTACAAAGGATTTTGGTAGTGAATAAGATTTTCTTTTATGAATTTGCTTGTTGAGCTCATAGGGTTCAGGCAATTTGTAATACTTAGATTAAATTGGAATAGCTTTATTGCGAAGTATTTCATCTTGTTCAATTTATCTTGCCTAAATGTTTGAGATTTACACAAATATGCTTTCCTTTCTTTTCTGTTTCTAAAATTCATTCTTTTCCTTTCTTTTCTCTTTTTAGTTTGCTTGTGGAACTTTCTCTCTAAGGGAAACTAGAAGTATATTGGTAGAATTGTGCTCAACCATTTTTGTGAAATTATATGTGTTTTAAGTAGCATACTATAGGGACTATATAGACTACGTGAATTGACAAAATAGGAATCTCAAATAACTAACAGTATTCTACAAAGCCTACCAAATTTCTTGTATGATAGCTACTTACAATTTCATACATGAACCCAAGAATTTCAACATTTACATAGCAAGCACATACTCACGTTTAGTTCATTTCATAATCACTAAGTTTATTTGCAGGTATATGGGCCTTGGTGTTGCTAGAAGACCAACAAGCACTTGAACTCTGTTTTGAGGAACACCTTCATTTCCAGAGATCCCAAAGTCACAAGACCACCTACCACAAGAATTAATGGTCCCAAGTGATCACCAACAGAAGTAATATGCAAAAGATTTGATCTCACCATAGGGTACTATCATGATAATTATGGCACTAGCTCCTTAAGTAGTTGAAGCATCGTTCTAGTGTATGATTGCATCATATCCCTTAGGTACTTCACTGACAATGTTAATGCGCTTGTCAGGGAACTCAGGATTGATAGTTGTATTGTTCTCAATTGGGGAAGTCATTAGTTGTGTAGCTATAGCTTGTCCCTTTGTTGAGGCTTGTGAGATGCAATGTAAGTCAAACTTAGCTATTTTGTCCTTTCATCAAGCTATGCAGCTACTCTCATAGATATTGATCATTATGACTCTCAGTACATTATTGTTGCATATAACAATGACTTGGATTCTAAAGAGGTAGTATCTCCATTTTTTAAGGAGAAGACCAAGGCTAGACAATGCTTTTCAACCTTTATGTATAAGGTCTCATAGGCTATCAATGCATGGTTTAGATAGTAAATGGGTAGTTTTGCACTTATCATCTCATTTTTGATAGAGTACTGAGGTTATAGACGTGTTAGAGATATCAAGGCAGATGTAAAATGATTTATCTTTCTGATGTGTAAATATGATAGGTAGTTGGCCAACCCTTGCTTAATGTTATTAAAGGCTTCTTAGCCTTGGGCTATCTAATTATAGTTGACTCCTTTTTTAAGCAAGTGTTGCATGGGCTGCAACTTGTTTGTAAGCCTTGAGATGAACGTATGTATAAATTATAATCTTCCTTGTAGACCTCATATCTATTTGAGGTTATTAGGTAGTTTAAAGTTGGTTATGACCTTAACTTTATCGGTATCAACATGTATCCCTACCTTAGACACTACAAAACCAAGCATTTTACCTATTTTAACATCAAATATGCACTTTCCAAGATTAAGCTTGAGCTCATACTTTGAGGCATCATTGGAGCACTAAATCAAGGTCACATGCATGGTCATTGACTACCTTGGATTTAACTACTATATCATCAACATAATCATTAAGTAAACCTAGCATGCAATCGCTAAATATGTAGGTCATAACCTTTTGATAAGTTGCACTCACATTATTTAGACCAAATGACATCATAGTGTAGCAAAAGATTCCACAAGGAGTCATAAAGGTCATGTAAAGTTGATTTTCTAGGCTAATCCTTACTTGGTTGCATTCAGCAAATCAATCCATGAAGCATAGCAATGCATGTCCAACCGTGGTAGTGATAAGTTGATCGATACTAGGCAAAGGGAAATCATCTTTAATAGTTACCTTATTGAGGTTCTGGAAATCGATACAAATGCATATGCACCCATTTTTCTTGGAAACTACCACTATGTTGGACACCTAATCAGTGTAATCAATGGCTTCGATAAAACTGGCTTGGTATAGCTTCATGACCTCATCACGAATTGCCAAGGCTAGATTAGGTCTAATTTTACATACCTTTTATTTGACAAGCTTGATATTAGGATCAAGTATGATATTATGTTGTACTAAATGCAGGTCGAGTCTTGGCATATCTTCATATGACCAAGTGAAGGCTTTATGTTATTTTGAAGGGCCTTAGTAATGTCTTGGGCCATTTGGTGTTCTAATGAGGAGCTTAGTTTTAGCATTTTTTTCCTCACTATTGTCAGTTGTAACTGGGAGTTCTATTAGAGGGTCCTCCATGACATCTCCAGTCTCTAAGTTGAAGGTTTTAACTATGTATTTAGATCACTCTAGGAATCTTTCTATTGAGGCTATGTAGTTAATAAGGCTCCTAGGCTCAAGATCTAGGCATTCCAAGTTGATGGATCGTTTAACATCGGCATGGGATCCATTTAGGTTAAATGATAAGTTGAATAGTGTCCATGCATCCATGATTTTATCCTTCACATCCAGAAAAACACATAAGCTTGCATTTGTATTGCAAAATCATTAAATAATGCTAGAATAATGGAAACTATTATAAAATAAGGCCCAACAAGATCAAAACAAACACAAGGCTAAACAAGGCAAGGTAGGGTCACTACAAGGCAAAGCATGATGGAGCTAGGCCAAATAAGATAGAGGCAAAGCATTGTATATGCAAGTTTGAAAGGAAAATTAGCAATTTATTTATTTTATTGAAATCAAATATGAAAGTTTGTATGTGTCCATAAGATGGCCCACCCGATGGACATGTAGGGAATTTGAATCCCATCGTATAGGATCAAAAATGAAAAGTTTTATATGCCCATATGATGGCCCATACGCTAGGCACCGTATGGAACTTGGATTCCATTGTGTAGCATGGAAATGGAAAATTTTATGTATCCATACGATGGATCATACGTTGGGCATTGTATGGAATTTGCCTTCCATCGCATAGCATCAAAAATAGAAATTTTCAAGGTTCGGCAGATAGATAATAAAATTTGCAATATTTTGGTTGAAGCCCATCTCACACCCAGGGCGTCTCTACCAGGGCGTCTCTACAGCAGAAGGCGTAGGCAGAGAGACAGAGGCAGCAGGCGATGATGTCCATCATGTGGACCTCCTACTGCTCAGCGTGTGGACATATTGCAACCGTATATTGCAACCGTATCTTCTTTATGTAAAGCGGAACAAAGGGTTATATTATACTCTTCTTGTAGTTACACATTCACTGTTTATTGGTTGTCAGCTCTCACAAAATTCTGGATGGCATCATAGGTATAGAGTCCTGCTGAGAGCACAGCTATGCTGATAACTGTGTACTCGGTCTTAGGTTTTATCAGTCTGCTTTTCGTGTTCATTAGAGGAATAGTTGTGTTATTATCGGACTTGAAGCATCAAAACCATTTTATTGCACTACTAACTTCGCTAATCAGAGCATCCATGGCATTCTATGATTCAANGCTACTAACTTCGCTAATCAGAGCATCCATGGCATTCTATGATTCAACTCCGCTAGGAAGAGTTTTCAGTACGATTTCTTGAGATTTGAACCTTCTTGATGTCGATATTCCATTTATCATGCTATTTGCAACAACAAACACGCTGAATACATTGTCTTACAGTGGAGTTATAGCAGTAGTGACATGGCAGGTTTTGTTCGTAGTTTTGCGAATGCTTTATCTGGTTGTTCAAATTTAGAGATATTATCTCTCTTCTGCCAAAGAATTGATGAGAATGAATGGTCCAACCAAGTCACCTATAACCCATCATTTGGAAAAATCCATATCAGGAGCGATGACTATCACAGCTCTCAAGGTCAAGGATCAGTTTTTCAAAATGAATTTGGTTCTCACCGACAAGAATGCTGGCTCTCTCTTTTTTTTCACAATTTTGCAGCAAAGGAGTGGCTGATTCAAAGGTTGGAGTTTTTCAGTGCAACTCTTCTTTGCCGTTCTACCCTCGTTATGGTATTATTGCCTGAAGGCACTTTTCATCTAGGCTTTGTTGGAATGGCCCTATCTTATGGGCTTCCGTTGACACCGTTGAATATGTCATTGGTTTTCAGTGTTCAAACTCAATTGGAAAACTCAATTGCATGGTATCTGTCGAGCCTATAAAATAATACATGCACATACCAAGTGAAGCACCAGAGGTCATAGAGGATAACCGGCCACCAAATGATTGGCCTTCACATGGAGAAGTAGAATCACAAAACTCGCAGGTTAGGTACAGAAGCAATAACCCACTTTTTCTTTGTGGTGTTACCTGTACATTTGAAGCAGGTCACAAGATGTGCATTGCTGGATGCACAGGAAGTGGAAAGACAACCCTCATGAGTGCGATCTTTAGACTAGTTGAGCCTGTTGATGGACAATTTGGATATTTGCATGATTGGAGACCATGATTTACGCTCAAGTATCAGCATTGTTCCTCAAGAGCCAATGATATTTAATGGGACTTTTGAACTAATTGGGCATAAAAAAACTAGGAACTTCATGCATACATGTAATTATTATTGACAATTCTTTGTCAAGAACCTCTCTCTTCATGCCAGCGTATTAGTATCAATAGTGGCTCTATTGTTATTATTTTAATAGCTTTCTACAAGTATGATGTTGCACTTTGTGATCTTCCTTCCTTTTTTTATGCAAGGCATTACTAAAGCCCATCTTGATTATTGTTGAACTGGTGGGGATTCTATGTTGCATAGGGATAGCTACACAGAATAGTCTAAACCCTATCATGACCATTGATCATCACAGAGAAATTTGATTTAGACATGGGGCAAAGGAGTTCTTTACATATCTACTTCAGCATTACAGTGTGATCATGTGGTCATACTTATCTAAGAGTGTTGCAGCTATGATCGTGGATACCCTATTGCCTAGTACTGTATTGCCCAGGTCTATTAGCTGCATCATGAGATTCATGGTGAATGACCCTGACACCCAATCAAAGATCAAGCAGCATGATGGGATGTTTACCTTGGGTGTGTAAAAGTTATCGTAGATAATGTGGACAACACTTTAATGGTTGGTCACTAAGTTAATAGCCTATTCCAAAATCCCCCAAGGACATTCTATCTCCGAAAAGCATGAGTCTTCACATTAATTCGATACTTTATCTATTTTGCTATTCTATAATGTTTGTTTTGATCCTTTTTTGTGGTTACCTAAATCTTCATAGCCATCATGTGAGCAGTGGAGGGGTAGTAAAGGGTGACCAAACTTTGTACATAGCTTGTGCAGCCTTGGACATGTTTACACAAAGCAAATTTGTGAGACTGGAAGTGCTTGAGCAACTTCGTGAGGATTTTGGCATGTACACTTCTCATCATGCTAACGTGTATTGTATGTGTGTAGCCAACCACTATGTGCATGAGTGGTGGAACCTTCCTGATCTATGCATGCTTGCACATGTCCAGCCTAAGGTTCCAACCTTGCTCAAGTCTGGTGGATGATGTATTTTGTTCATCTTGCTTCATTTCAACACTGTTTTTACATCATTATCTTAGGTTATTTTCCCATGTAAACAGTTAAGGGATTGTTCATGTTATTATGCAGATTTTGTGCATGAGCATATTTTTGTCATGACTATTTGTAGTCAAGTGGAGGAGAAAATCCAACTTAAGTGGGGCAAAGTAGATACAATGTAGGAGGGGATAGCAAGCAAGGCTCCTAGGGAGGTGCAATAGAGGATTGCTAATGCAAGTTTGCTTGACCTATTCATGTTTCCTAGCCCATCCATGTTGATAGCATATATGCTAAACATGATTAATTCTTTTGATGAAGGAGTTACTAAGTTTGTTTCTCATGTTCATGGCCTTCCTCTAATTTTTAGCATCAATGAGTCCAAGTTTAGTGATCTCTTTGGAGTACCTTCTAGTGGTGTTAAGGTCTCTATTAGAGTAGAGAAAGATGTTAAGCATAGGAAGGAGATGGAGGATTGACTAACTTCCATGGTAGTGGATCGTTGTCTCTTAGTAATTGCAAAGTTGAGGAAGCCAATAATACCTATTTCCTCTTTCATTCTAGGGTGTTTCTCATGCTATTCTCACAATAGAGGATGATAGATGTCTAGTAGGCTTGGACCATGAAAAATCCTCACTGATGGTACTAGGTTTGATTAGGCTACTTTCCTAGTCCTTGGGTTGTGAGATGAGATCTACAAATTTCATAATAACCTTGATTCAATGTGCTACATGCATTATACATTTTTTGCTACTTATCTTAGAGGTTTGCAGAGTTCCTAGTGGTTTGTAGGGAAGGAGAATGGGTAGGTCATGATCCCTCCAAATATTTCACACCTTGGACTAAGCACATCACTCCAGTGATACATGTAAGGGATTCATCCATTGAGGATCTTGGAGAGTCATTGTCGATCACCACTAAGGATTTTAGCAGTGCATGATGCTATTCTCTTGAAAACAAGGGGGATTGAGCCCCATAGTACACATGGTAATGCTAAGAGGGCAAGGAAGGTTGATCCTCGTAGTACACATGGTAACACAAAGGCTGATGACATAGCCAAGGAGAAGATGAAGAGGCCCCAGGTTGAGCCTACCACTCTAATTATTGCTTTACTATCTTGTAGGAAGTTGTCTATTAGACTGGGCAAGGTGCAACAAAATGTCAATGGTATGTATTCATTTACATGCATCAATATATTTATTGTTTTGGTTTCATGTGTTTTTCGTTAGCTTCTTTGTTCTCCAGTTATAAACTTTTAATTGCCTAAGGATATGGGCTAATTTTTTATGAACTTGGACTTCATTGGTTTCAAGGGTGAGGCAAGAGCTAGCTAATCAATATGCTAATGAAGAGGAATGAATGCATAAAGAAGAGGAGGATCAAAAGTGCAAGGAGATAGAGGATGCATGAGCATCCAAGGAGGCATTGGATGTCATGAACTCCATCCTACGTGACTTGCCTTAAGACAATGACCTTCCCATGGACATATCTCCCAATCTCCCTAGTAAGTTTTACTATTTTTGTCTACTAAGTTTTGATGCATGTTTCGATGGTAGGCTATATTGATGGTTATTTTTTTTAGTACATGAATCTTCCCTAGAGGCATCCATGTCGACTTTCCACTTCAATCCCTTGGTGGAGGTCTTGATTAAGATAAAATTCATGCAAAGCGTGGTGGATGACTTGGTTGATTGTTTACAATAAATATTCCATGATGTTGGTTAGAATTGTTAGCACTACTTTCTTTTTTTTATTTTGTATTTTGGCCTTATGTTTTATGATTGTATGGTCTTAGTGATTATCATTTTTTTTTGTTTTATTACTATTTTTTTCCTCATGCAATATCCAAAGTCAAATGGGATCCTACATGTAACATCAATCTCGATGAGATTTCCATGCTATCACTTTAGTTAGAAAATGTTCCCTATAGAATGTATGAGGGAAACACTAAGTGTGCTATCTCTTGTGCGAGAATGCATTGGGAATTCCAATGTTGCAATAAATACTTATGGAAGAGGGTTGTAGCTCTAGAGAAATAGGTGAAGGAGCTATCCCTTGAGAACAAGGGGCTCCATGATCGTAAAGAGTTTATAGAAGCTTGTGTGGCTAATAGAAACTCTTTATGCATGAAGGAGATCAAGTGGGCATACTATTGGAGTGCTATCCAAGGCAAAGTTGCTCTAGCTAAGAGCAATGTAGAGAAGGACATGCAGATGGAGTTACTAATCCTCAAGACCAAGGATTGGTGTGATTACTATGCTTAGAGTGGCATAGGAAGAAAAAGTATCACAAGATGAAGTATAAGGCAAAAAGGGATAGTTATCTAAAATCATGACATGAAGAGGCCATTGAGTGACAAAAGCTTGGACTGTTTGTACAATGTATAAATGTAGAAAATATCTTTAAAATGTTTGCAAAGTCAATTGTGGTTGCTAACTCTACAACCCCTCATATTACCATTGCATTAGGTGAGACTTCTATAGCTAGGCTCTTCCGATTGGATCAATATTGATAGGAGGTAGATCCTAATGGGGGTAGAATTGGTGAATATAGACTAGGCTAACATGAGTGAGGAGTAGATCCTCCATAGATTAGAGACCAGTCTATAGGACTTTACTCATGAGGACATTACTCTAATGTTTGCATGAACATGTTCTTCATTTTCTATATTATAGGTTTTTTCTTTATATGTTTTGTTGTTTCATGATTGTATCTTCTTGATATCCTACTTACTAATTATTGGTATGAATTTGTTATTTATAGGCCCTGAGAAATGGTGATGGCAGCGATGATGGTGTACATGATGATCCTCCACCTCCTCCTCTAGTGTAGCTTCACATATTGTTGCACATGTTATGTTTTTGCTATTTTGGCTATAGTGACATGGTTGCTTAGTAGATTTCACCATAGCTTTTGAGGCTATGAACTATTTTCATTATTAGTTATTGCACTATGTAACTAGGATTATAGGATGTTTAGTTTTTTCATTACTACCACACTGTGTGGCTATGGCACCACATTAGTTTCAATTGAAAATATTTTTGGCTTTTTTATATTTTATAGTTTTTTATGGGATTTTATGTTTTCTATTTTTTTTTATTTTGCAATTTTTACATAAACACGAAAGACAAACATAAATTATAAAAATCAACATTAGAACATAAAATAATGTAATATGAAAAATAAGTAAACATAATGTAATAAGATGAAAAACATAAGCTAATAATGTAGATGAGTAAATGGAGCTTTAAAAAAGACTATTGGCTAGACTGTACAAGGGAATGAGTAAACATGTAATTATGTAGTTGCATCCTAATCGTCGAAATATTAGGGAACTTATTTAATTTTCATTATACAATCTTATATTCTCCATTCCCTTGGCTCACTACATTGAATGGGAGTTCCTCCCACATTTGATTGTTAGTCCTAGTGCTAGTAGTATTGGCTTCACTAGTCATGTTTGGACTTTCTAGTTTTGGTTTGACCATAGGAGTTTCTTTTTGAAACTCCACTCCTCTACACCAATGTTATTAATAGATAAAGTAATTTCACTATCCCTANTCTCTACACCAATGTTATTAATAGATAAAGTAATTTCACTATCCCTATGAATGATGATTTTGCCTCCCTCATAAGGTAGATGGATCTCTTAGATTGGAGAGGATACCACTCGTAATTTGGCCAACCAAGGCCTTCCTAAAATTAAGTTGAAGCTTGATGTCTCCTCTATGATCAAAAAATAGGTAGTTGTAGGGAATTGTTCTCCAATCAAAAAATCCAAAATTACTGAACACCTAACTACTACTTGTGATCCATTAAACAATTTGAGTGTAGGGGTGAAGGTAGTTTGAACGTATTTGACCAAACCCAAATGCTCAATGATAAGGAAGGGTACAACATTTGTAGCCACACCTTCATCCACATGTACTCTATGAACTCCGTATCAAAAAACTCTAATTATTATAAAGAGAGGACCCTTAGACACTTCATCATTTTGAGGGTTGGATTTTACCTCACTATAACAAAATGTCAAAAAAATTGATACCTTTTCTTTCTGGGAGGAGGATGATGCTATTACTACATGGATCGATTTTTTGTTAGTAGGGATATCCTCACTTACCAGAATGAAAGTTAGCATGTTGACTAATACTTGATAGTGGGTAAGGGAGGTCATGACCAAGTCATGTAAATTTAATGAGGTGTTTTTCAGTTTCAATGAGATCTTAACTTACTTCATGGTGGTGAGGAAGCCTTTATCATTACCCAATGTTTTCTCAATCTTGTTAGACTTAACTTCCTCCATTCAACCCAAGATCTTGACCTTATGTTTTAATGGTTCTTGTTTTGTCCCCCTTCCTTTTTCTTGCCTATCCTTCCTAGGCTAACTAATAGATGCAGTTTGTGCACTAAAGTCCATAGGTATGGCTGATATCAAGTGGGCTTTGGTGGGCCAACTTCCTTCCATACCTTTGGTTGGTCAGTGTTGTTTACCTTGGGCTTGACATTTGATTTCTCACATTGTTTCTGAGGTAACTCCTTGTTATTTGGTTGTGAAGAAGTTGAATTATTGGAAACTATAGGGAAATTTCTATTAGTTGGAACTAAAGTTTGGTTAGTAAGAGACAATCGTACTCTAATGATGAAAGGTTCCTTAGGAGTTGCTGGTGGTGGTATTCTTATAACAAATGGATTTCTAGAACTAGAAGTCTACTCATGATGAGGAGGTACTCGAATCATGAACGATTCCTTAGGAAGTTGGGCTTATCACATACATCAAAGATGTCTATTGTATATTGGTCTTTGTTAGTGTTCAAAGGGTCTTTGTACACCTACATATTTTGGTTCTAGGACTTGATCAAGTTAGATGTATCTAGGACATACTCATTATCTATCATTTTTTGCAAGTCATCTTTTAGTATTAAGAAAAATTCAATATCATGATGAGGAAGTTGATGATGGTAGAATCAATCCAACTTGAAGTATAAGCACTAGACTACCTTGAGCATGTACTAAAATGATAGTGGCATGAGGAAAAGCCCCCATGAGCAAGGAAAGCTCAAAACCAAAACCTCAGATGATACTTATTCTCATGTTTGTAATGCACTAAGTCATGATTGTTGTGATGGCCTTGAGTCATAAGGACATGATGCCTTCTAGCTTGTGAAAAGTCATGAAGTATGACATTTTTAAGGGTGGAAGAGCTAGTGTAGGAACACCTCTTCCAATTTTCTTATTCTACCCTACATGAATGTTTTGTAGGTTTCAGGCTTGAAGAAGATGTGGAAAAGTGTGTCCTTCTAATATGTGTCTTCTTATGTTGATTTTGTTGATGATGATTCATGGATGTTTTGGAATGTTTTGTGATGTTTTGTGCTCATTTTGATGAGTGTAGGGGGTTTCCATGATCTATGATTACTTTTTGGAAGATATCCAAAAGTTTTAGACATCAAAATAAGCATTTTTGTATTTGGCCCTTATAGGTGGGATGTCCCACTATAAATTAGGACATCCTAGCTAAGATGTCCAACTCAAACTTGGGACGTCCTAGGATCAAATGGGATGTCCCAGAAGATAGTAGATGTCCCAACCTAGAGCTAGATTTTCATAGGATACATCCCAACAAAGTTAAAGACAACTTAGACAGATGGGGAAACTTCCAAAAATGCTCATCCTAATTCGAGAAATAGCAAAAGAAAGATGGAAACAGCTGGGAAGAAGGTGAGAAGACTTAGAAAACATCTAAAGAGCCTCAAGTTAAGTTGAGAAAAGATTTCTAGGGTTATTATTTTCTAGTTTCTTAGAAATATTAATGTGATTCATCATTGTTGATGCCAAAGTGCCAAATGCCAAACATCAAAGAGCATAACCCTAACCATGAGTAGGAGAGAAAGCTCATGAGAGTTAAGGAAGGAAAGCTTGTGCAAGAAAATTGAATGAGGCAAGGGAGAGCACTTGAAAGAGGTTGAGGAAATCTCTTATAAGTGTCTTGTCTTGAGCTGAAGCTCTGTTGTGAACTATTGAGGATTGAGATGGTACAAGTATGATCTCTAATATTCTTAGGATAGTTATTAGTTGAGCTTGGCTCCTCATATTGATGTATTTTTTATGTATTTTGAGAATTTTCTTAATAAAAGAAAATTTTTCTCTATTGCATTGTGTTATTTTTGTTTTCTAAGCTAGATTTTCTTAGAAGTTCTGAAATTAATCTTATTCGGGTGTATTAAGGTGCCATGCCTACACTAGCTCCTCATGGAACATATCATTGTTCATTTTTTAAATCATAAAAGGAATTATGTCTTTGTAATGTGTTAAAAAAAGAAACCAAAACAGCAACAACAACAATAAGAATAAAAACACACATATGAAGATCTCTTGGGATACAAGCACTAGTTATGGGGATAGAAAGATATGTTATCCATGCCTAAAAACACCCCTCTAACTAGTCCCTTCTTCTCTTTTCTTCTTTCTTGGAGTGATGATCTTTCTTGATGGTTTTTGTTGACTCATGATGATAGAATAGGAGGAACACATCAATGTGACACCATTGCAAATGGTATGAACTTGGTCTAGACTTAGAATAGACTATTATCAAGATCATCCTAATCACACTTCCACAAAAGGATTTCTTGTGGTTATGATTTAGATTTGTCTATCTCGATCTCTCTCTACCATTCTATCTATTCATTTTCTCATCTCACTATTCCATACCATGGTCAACTATTAGTTTTATTTTGTAGATTACATGATCCTAAGACAATCCTTTGTGTGGGTATGATGTTTAACCTAAATAATTATTCATCATTCACAGTGCCAATGAACTCCTTGTGATGAGGTTCTACAAGGACATTTCTGGGTGTAAGCCTACTTTGGGAAGACCTACTTGCATATATTTTGGTTCCCTTTAGTTTAAACCCCATAATCACAGGCCTCAATTTGGTCCAAAAAAACTTGATAAAAACATTGTCCAAGTTTTTTGCTAATTTAACTTACAAAAAATCTCCTTTTTTCTCACTTCATTTGCTCAATTTACTCCAATTCCTGAAGCAGAGCCTCCTAAGATTTTGTTGTCTGAGCTCTCCAACTTTTTGACTTTAATTTGTCTCTTGTTTTGATCTCAAAGTCTTTCACAATTCATTATAATTCAAAGTTGAAAAATGTTATGAATGACTGCATTGATGCATCTCCATCAACATAGTCAAATACGTCGATGCATCTCTATCAACATAGTGCAAAAATACTATAAATAAACATAGTACTTAGCTCATTTTTTACATTTTTCTTGAAACACAAGGGGATTTTTAATAATTGTTTAGAACCCAAAGCCTTCTAAGAGCCATAACTTCCTCATCACTTATTCATTTTCACCTATTCTTCAATCCTCAAGCTTCTGAAGTATGCTTTACATCATGGGAATATCAAACACTATATTTTGACATAAACTTTTTTGAAAATTTTTCTAAGACCTCACAAATAAGATATTAAAATAATCTAAAGAATTAATACCAATAATTAACCTCCATTGAAGTAGGAATAAAATAATAATAAAATATTCTAATAAGCATGCAATCATTAAATAAAAACTTAACCTAATTGAACAATTAAAATGTTTCTCTATATATGGAGATTATACTCAAATAATTAATCTAGGGTTATATTTGTAATCATAGTTGATGCTAAAAAGAGGATCGTAGACAGGAGGGTCATCATAGCCCCAGCAGAAATGAGCTCATGGAAGAAGGAAATAATAATAACAAAAACACCATCACCAAGAGCATGTTACCAAGGGAACCCATGCTACCAAGCCCTTACATGGAAAAACTAAGGTGGAATCTATTTGTTAAATTTTCACTCCTAGAATAGAACAATCCAAGCAGGATGAGGTTCCAAGACCACAACCTAATCTAGAGGTCATGCTTATAGAAGCCTACCTAGAGAAGATCAAAAATAAAGAAGTTTAGAACTTAATTCCTTAGGAGCTAAACTTTGGATCTTTCCTATAGTTAGCACTAGAGTAGGTCAAAACTTAAATACAATGATCTTTTCTATGGTCCATTCTCTCCACTAGTGGAGAATGGTACATGAAAGAGACCTACCTCTTCTAGAACAAATAGCAAGGAGATGTAACCATCAAGATCAAAGATATAATCATCTTCTACTTAATTGAAGCTATTATACATGTCCTTGAATTGTCAAATTATAGGGCAAAGCTAGCAAATATTTTAACACAAGTAGATCCTAAGGCAAAGAAAAAATAGGTTTAGCAGTGCTTTGGAGTGGACCATTAAGGTTAAAATACCCTAACCAAGGTAGAGTAATCTTACCTCAAGATCATGGCCTATCATCTCAATCCCCTGATGAGACCAAGCAAAGGTAACTACATTCTCCTTGAAGGATCTAAGTAAAAAATTCTAGGTCAACCTTTCCCAGCTCATCATTCTATATATCAAGAAATGATTCAGGAAAAATAAGAAGCATTGGAAGATACTCTCCTTTTTCTACCTTGTCAAAAAATTATGCAAAAGAGGAGGTATAGCATGTTATATGAATGATGCCATCTGTAAGGCTCCTACTGCACCATGGTAGTAGATGATAAAAGTAAAAGCACTTGTCAAGCTTCAAAATAAAGAGTTTCCACCTCCACCACCACTTGCAACACCAAAGTTAACACAAAAAAATTATAGAAGCTACTAAATGCCTAAGGAATATTAGGAAATAATAGCTACAGTAACAAGCCTTATAAGATGATGCTGAACCTTCTATGTACCATTCAGTTATGAGCAACCTTAGTGAGGTTGCAAGGACCATTAGCTGGTCGGTGGAAGAAATGGCCCTACTATTCTCCTCATGAAGATACCAAGCTCCTATTCACTCCAATACTAATGTCAAAAAAGTCACTATGTGCATTCTAGAACAAGCATTTCCTAAATTCTCTGGGAATGTGGCAACCTTTTCTATTATGCTAAAGGAGGGAGAAAGAACAAAAATCTTATTTATGTTACACAAAGACCAGCATACTATAGAAAAGATGGCAGTACAACATTTATTCTTAATAATGTTTCCATGGCAGATGTTCAAGCATCAATAGAAGTGAGAAGTAAGGAGATGAGCGTAGCATAGCACAAAGAAGTGTTAGAGCAATTGGTTGAAGCTAGGCAATTGATTCCAAAGATCTTCAATCTCTTAGAATATATTTTAGCTACCCTATCATAGCTACTAGAGATAAGGAGTAAGTTACTCATTACCAATGTGTATGTGCAAGGAGATCAATGAGAAATAAATCAAATTGGTAAAGGATAAAGTAAATGAAGCCCTCCAGCAACTCCAACAAAGAGGCAATGTATGATAATTCATCTTTGATGGTCTTAATATCTATAATCAAGCAGAAATCTACCTAAAGGAATTGTAGATCAATGATATGATGGAATAAAAGGAGTTAGCCAACCTTCATTATGAAAACCTGGCAATGCTAAGAGTAGGTAGTCAAAGATTAGAATTAGAAAAGTAGGTGATTATCTCTTGCCTTTTCTACGAGACAAAGTTCAAGCTCCACAAAGACACAAAATAGAAGTTGAAAGTTGGTATAGGGATGATACCTCAATAGATCCCAATGAGACCCAATCCATGACTTTCAAGTAGATCTAACTTAGAAAATAAAAATAACATAATAAAATGGAGAAATATTCCTTATATTAAGAAAACCTTTAAATTATAGAGAAAATAGTACATCAAATATGAGAAGCCAAGCTTAAATTACAACTCTCCCAAGGATCTTAGAGGTCTCACTTGTCCCTTGTCAATTCTCAATTGGTTACCATGGAGCCAAAGCTCAAGACAAGACACTTATAGAATATTTTCTTAATCTCTCTTAAGTGCTCTTCCTTGTATCTCACTTAATTTTCATACACAAGCTCTCCTTCCTCAAGAGTTATCTCTTGCTTTTGATCTTTTGGTGGTGCTCTACACCCTCCAAATATTTTCTACCCATACCTCTTGGTATTTGATTCCACACACTAACATGAAACACATATCATAATTATATTAAAAACAAGACAAGAAAAATCCTAGAAAATCTTCCCAAGGCTTTACTTGAAGGTCTTCCATTGTTTTCCATCCTCTCTTACATCTTTCCACTATTTCTCATCCTTTCATACCTCCTTCTACTATTTCCTAAATTAAAATAGCCACTTTTAGAATTTTTCTTACTCATTTAGGTTGTCTTTGGCCTTTCTAAGATGTCTCTAAGTCAGACCAACTCTCAAGAAAGATGTCTACCATTTTTCCAAAATTTCTCCTTCAATATCTAGATGTCTTGCATGAGACGTCTTACCTAGGACATCTTGAATGCAACTAAGACATCTTAGATGTTTCTAAGATGTCTCACCTACTAGAGCTAAATAAAAAAAATGTTTGTTTTGAGTGTTGGAATCTCCAAATAACTATAAAAAAGTCCCCATAGATCATGAAACCCGCTAAAATCATTAAATTGAGCCCAAAACATCCCCAAACATGCCAAAACATCCATGAGGCATCATCAACAAAGTCAACATAAGAAGACATATGCACTAATAGGAGTTACTCCTCCAAGATATATTAAGGATTACACAAAGGTTGGGTGATGTATCTTGTCACTTCTAGATCTTAGCCAAGACATATCCTACCCTCTCAAGATGTCTTCTTCAAGTCCAAAACCTACAAAACATACATGTAGGGTAGAATAAGGGGATCGAAAGAGGTATCTCTACACTAACTCTCCCATCCTTAAAAATTTCATGCTTCATGATCTTTCACAAGCTAGAAGGCACCACACCCTCATGACTCAAGGTCATCACACATAGTACAATAATCATTACTTAATGCATTAAAAACATGAGAATGATTATTATCTAAGATTTTCATTTTGATCTTTCTTTTCTCATAAAGGCTTGTCCTCATGGCCTACCATGCTTTCTTCATTTTAGCATCTTCTTGGAATGCTTCCCTTGCATTCCCATGATGATTCAAACCTGCAAGAAATAAAGGATAAGAAAAAAAGATTAGGCTTTCTTAATCCAACATCCTTTTATTGCTTCTTTTTCATTTTCTTCATCATTTTCTTCTTGGTGTTTGGAAGTCTACCACTTAGATTCCTTTCATCATTAGCATCACCATGTAGAGTGCCTTCATGCTGATCAACCATTTTATAGTCAATACAATCAAATCCATCAATACACTTATTAAGTTCAATATTACTATAATCAATAGCAAGCATCTTCAAATTTTGAAAAATCATATCATTATTAATGTCTTCACTCATATCAATAATGATCTTCTCATAATGACTATCCTAATAATAATCATCATCAAACAAATTATCAGTATTAGTCTTTCTCTTACTAACAAGGGAATTAAAATTCATAACATGACTCTTGATCCCATCACAATTACCACAATGATCATGATGATCATCATTACCATTGAATAGACCACTACTCAGCTGAAGTGAAAAACTAGTATCCATCACACTAGCTTTTGTTTGCACGTTTTGGCCATTTAATGGAATGGGCTTTATAAGGTTCTAGCACTTTAAGAGAAGCTATACATTTTAACAAAAAAAATGGTACTTTGCAAGACTTTCTCTACTTTTAGAACTTCATGATTCTATCATCTAGAATATATAACTATACTTGTCCAATCCCTTATTGTTCAAGTAGCTGTAAATTCTAGTTACAAACGAGTTGATGTCATTGACATTAATGTACATTATGATAATGGAACAACAAATAGGTCTTATGACCCAGATGCTATCCTCATAGTTTCTTTTCATCGTGAAGCATGACTCTTGGGGATATTTTCATCCTTAAACATATTTGCATAATTAAGTTAATCAAGAAAAAAGAGTGGGTTATAACAGCATTAAAATTACAAGTTATTCACATCAATGTTACAATTCCTCCCTGAAAACCTCATAGCTGCACACTATAACCAAGTGAATTATACCACAATTCAATTGCTATTTTAAAGATAACCTAGTTTAAAATATTAATAACATGCAAGTGGATATGTTATGTGTTAGGAAATGAATCAAGTGAAAAAAATAAGAACAGGAAAAACAAGCACACACAAAACACATAGATTTTTCATGGTTTAGCAAGATCACTGTCCATTCATGCCTATACTAGAGTTTCATTATATATTTTTCATATTATAGTTATAAGAGAGTTTCAGAATGTTACATAAATATGCATCAAGAAATTGTTTTTAATAGAAACAGCCAACCCTTCAACTTCTATAATGACCAACCCTTCAACTTTTATAATGGCTGACACTTCAACTTTTGTAATAGTTGTCCCTTCAACTTCTAGTACAATGTAATGGTAGAAAACCAAAAATAGAATTCAAATTAGTCATCACATGACTCCAACAATCTCTCACTTGGAGATTGATCTAAAAAAAACTCTTACAACCTTACTTCTCCCACGTACACCATCAACTTCTAGTGCAGTGCCTTCTCATCACTAACCATGGAGGCCTGCTAAGGTTATGCAAGGCCTTAGCTTAGCAGTGGTGACCACCTTGGTCAACATGTTTACAAGGTTCTTTGACCTAGGAATCATCCTTAGTAGTTCCCATCATCTATCAACCCATGGATATGATGATACCTAAACTAAATGTGTTTAGATCTGGAATGAAAATCTAGATCTCTAGCCAAATGTATGACACTCTGACTATCATTGAAAAGCTCACTACTATCTTATCTCTTACCTAAATTTCTTAAAAGATCCTTCAACCAAATCATCTCCTTTCTAGCTTATGATATAGCCATATATTTTGCTTCTATGGTTGAGAGAGCAACACTCTTCTAAATTTGAGACATCCAACTCATTGCAGTACTACCCATAGTGAAAATATAACTAGTGATGCTCTTCTTGCTATCCAAATCACCTCCCAAATCTACATCAGAAAAACACTATAGAGTAATGCTACTCCTTTTAAAACAAATTTTCATACCTATAGTTCCTTTCAGATATCTTAGGAGCCACTTTACAGCTTACGAATGCTCCCTTCCTGGATCATACATGAACCTACTAACAACTTCCACTACATGCGCTAGGTCAAGTTAGGTACATATCATAGCATACATCAAAATTTCAAATAAAAGGGAGAGAAAATAGTGTCCCTTCAATTTTTGAACCTTCAACTTCTAAGGAATGGCCGACCCTTCAACTTCTAGGAAATGACCCTTCAAATTCCAAGGAATACAAAGGAATGGTAGCAACCAAAAAATAGAATTGGGGTCACCATGCAAGAAAGAAATTTTGACATCTAATTGCTTTAGATGAAAATCACTAGTAGCCACAACACTCAGCACTAATCTAATGTTAGTCAACTTTATTACAAGAGAGAAAATCTCTATGTAGTCAATTCCTCTTTTCTGTTGAAAACCCATAACTACTAACCTTGCCTTGTATCTTTTGCTACCATCATGTTCTGCCTTAACCCTATACATTGCCTTATTCTGCAATGTCCTCTTTCCTTTTGCCAACTTAGTCAGTGTCCATGTCATATTCTTTTGGAGTGACTTCATCTCATCTCTCATAGCCAACTCCCACTTAACATGATTTGTCTCCTACATTTCTTCATCAAAAAATTTTGTTTCCCCACCATCAGTCAAAATTAATTAATGTAACAATGGAGAGTACCTATCTTTGAGCTTTTGTATTCTAGCAAACCTTCTCAACTGAGGTTCTAGTGTAACTATTTCTAACTCAACTTCACCTTCATCTTTAGCTATTCTATTGTTAGGATTTTCTTGAATCCTTCTAGCTACATCCCTCTCAGATATCTCTTCGAATTCAACCTTCTCACTTTTCTTTTTCTTCTTCCCTACACTATTAGATTCTAATTTGGACTTGTCCTTGTACACCACATGTTCATCAAAAGTCACATCCCTATGCCTTATAATTTTTCTATTTTGATCATCCTAGAAATGATAACCAAAATCATCAAAACCATAGCCAATAAAATAACATTTCTTAGGTATAGCATCAAGTTTTTCTCGAACATCAGAACCTAAGTGCACATATGATAACCAAAAACTTTTAAATGTGAGAAGTTTACTACCTTTCCTGACCATTCCTCCTTAGGTATCTTAAAGTCCAATGGAACTGAAATTCCTCAATTATGAAATAGGCTATTGTGCTAACTACATCTACCCAAAACATCTTTGGTAGTTCAAAAGATATCCTCATGCTTCTAGCTCTCTCATTCAAGGTCTTGTTCATTCTCTGAACAACACCATTATGGTATGGTGTTCTAGCAACTATCTTAATCATTCTAATCCCATTCTCAGAACAAAAAGCCTTGAACTCTAGACTATCATACTCCCCTCCACTATCAAACCTCAAACACTTGACTTTCAAATTAGTTTGGTTTTCAACTTCTACCTTCCACCGTTTAAATGTAGAAAATACATCAGATTTATTTTTAAGAAAATAAACCCATACCTTTCTAGTGGAATTATCAATGAATGTGACATAATAGCACAAGCCATGAAGAAAACTCACTAGGGCTAGTCCCCATACATATGTATGTACTAATTCCAACTTCTCAATNATGTATGGGGACTAGCCCTAGTGAGTTTTCTTCATGGCTTGTGCTATTATGTCACATTCATTNATTCAAGTCTAGTAATCTCCCCTGTGAGGTCTATGACTTCATTTCCTTTTTACTCATGTAATCCAACCTCCGATGCCACAACATTGACATTGATTTTGAATCAACCACTGACACTGTGTCATTTATTTCTGAAGTGGTATACAATGTTTCCACCTTATTTCTCTAAGCAATGATTAAATTTTATTTAATTATTTTCTATGACCCACCTCCAAATACTATATTGTACCCTTTAGCATCTATTTGACCCATAGAAATAATATTTTTCTTTAAACCTAGAACATCTCTAACATTCTATAACTTTAGTTGCTTCCCATGGGTGGTCTTTATATAAACATCACCATTTTCCACAATGTTTAATGGCATATCATTTTCAAAATAAACCTTTCCAAAATTTCCAACAACATGGTTATTAAATAGTTCTTTAGAAGAAGTAGAGTGAAATGATGCCTCTGAATCAAGAATCCAAGATTCAATACCATTGTCCACACAACAAACTAGGGCATTAATAATTTCTTTAGCAACTACATTTGCTAAATCATCATGTTGATTTTTCTTTTCTTTCTTTGGTGTTGTGCATTATTTTCTAAGGTGACATTTTTTATTGCAATTTCAATAGGTGACATTCTTGCGACCTTTGGATCAACTTCTTCCCTTGGACTTTGGTTTTCCATGGCCCTAATTCTATCCTCACTGAACACTCCTACCTTTGCCTTCATTACTCAAGGCAGAACCCAAAGATTCACCTAACTCCTTTCTGCATATATCCTTACTAAGAATTAGATCTCAAACTCCAGACAACTTTAGTTTTTGATCTCTTAATGAACTACTAACTATAGCCACCATTGTAGATAAACTATTAGGTGGTGATGATAACAAGATTAATGCTTTGATCTCATCATCAAAGTTGATTTCCATAGAAATCAACTAACTCATGATCACATTAAAGTCATTGATGTGATCTATAACCAATGCACCTTCAAACATCCTTAGATTGAATAATCGGCACATCAGATATACCTTATTCGAGGTAGATGGCTTCTCATACATATCTAATAAGTCCTTCATCAAATCCCGAGTAATCTTTTCATTGAAGATATTGAATGCAACATTCCATGATAACTTTAAAAAAATCACCTCAAGATCCTAGTGATCTAATAGTTTCCAATCCTCTTTGCTCATATGATCTGGCTTCTTCCCCAACAGTGGTTTGTGCAACTTCGTCTAGTACAAATAATCTTTGATCTATCTTCTAGAACCCGAAGTCCATCCCATTGAACTTATTGATCCTAACTTTCCCATCCTTGGATGCCATAAAATAGGAAAAACATGCACACAAATTTTTCATGGTTTAGCAAGATCACCATCCATTCATAGTTGCACTAGAGTTTCATTATATATTTTGCATATTACAATTACAAGAGAGTTTCGAAATGTTACATAAATATACATTAAGAAACCATTCGTAACCAAAATAGTCAAGCCTTTAACTTCTCTAATGGTCAACCCTTCATCTTTTGTAACGGTTGACCCTTCAACTTTTATAATAGTTGACGCTTTAGCTTCTAGTACAATGTAATGGAAGAAAACCAGAAACAGTACTTGGATTAGTTGCCACATGAATCCAACATTACAATGGGGTCTTCAAAGTCCATTATGCTTGTAGGACTAGCCTTCAAGAGGAAGTGGCAGAACAAACACAAGGTTGAGGATACGCATTTTGACAAGCCTAACATCATTAGTGGTGCTAATGTTCAAGTTTTTTGGGAGAAATTTACAAGATACTTTGAAGTGAAGTTAAAGGAGTTTAAGCTATGAGAAGGGTACTATGTGATGAATCCTGTCAAAGTTGTGCACAGGGGAAAAAAATACAATTTGTGTGTGTGCTATCTTGGGCTCTATTTATAATGGATAACTTAATGATAGAAAGATCCTAAATTGCCCGCTTGAGCAAAAAATAGATGCATAGGATGGAACACTCTTATCCACATGAATGAAGCAAGTAGAGCATCATCCATATACCCAGAGCTTGAATGGGATTTCAAGCTACCCCTAGTGAGAAGCATCAACATTAGCAGCTATAAATACGAGATGTTCTACACGAGAATAGGGTGGGCAATCTGGAAATCAGTAGTAGACCTTCCAGAAGCTTTCATCTATCACATAAACTACATGGGCTCTAATCAACTTACATTCCCCTTCAATTTCTCCAAGGAATCCAGTCAAATCATCATCCAGTAGTACCAGTTTCTCAAGCTCAACTTCCATGGCTACAAAAGCATCATTGCCATTTATTCCCAAAATGTCAAAATGCTCATGGAATTTTTTCAAAAAATGAGACTATTGAACATTTTTTCCAAGCCCGTTGTTGTTGTTGTGGAATTTTTGTTAAAATAGAATAGTAATTATGGTTACGATGTGTACGCGATTTTTGATCATCTAAGGAGATTTAGATGGATCATTCTGGTTTCCACCATGGTGCCTAATGCTTAGCATGTGTTCCTGCTATACATTGTGGTAAGGAAGGAATTTAGCAAGATTCTCTATGATAGACTTGCTCATGACATATTGTTTGTTCTCCAAGATTTGGACCATCTTCATCATCCTCAACTTCCTTTTCCTACAAAAATCCTAATTGAAAATGCTTGTGATGTTCAAGTTGAGGTTGAGGTCAAGATTGAAGCTGTTCATGATAGTGGTGATGTTGTTATTGATGATGGTGGTGATCCTTCAATGCTGGATGCTTCCAAGAAATTGCTGGATAGAAGTCCTTACTTTCAAAAATTTCTTCTTTTTTCCAAGTTTTGCTCCTACATTGATGTTGAACTACAAGCAAGCATCTACATCAAGAATAGATACAACGTTTTGTCAAGTAGGGACTCTCCTTCAATGATCACATTACTCTTGCCGACACACACACCATTGGGCAGGCCCGTTGCACCAGGTTCTAAGCCCACATTTACAATGATAGCATCCATGGTTTCAATAGAAACTTCCACATTGTCGCACCACCAGATACAAGTTAGCAAGTAATGCGAAAACCATTGGAGTTTTTTTTTTTTGAAATTGTTGCTTTTCATAGTAGTGTATTTGTTATGTAATGTTGATGAAATATAGGGCAAAAAGCCAATAAGGTACAAGGTTGTCCAATGGTTGTTATGGTATAATTTGGCATATCTACAACCTTTCAAAAAAAATAATACAATTATTTAATAACAAAAAGAGAGGACAGTTATTCAATGTCTTGTATGTATGGGACAAGTGTTAGTTATAACTTTTATTTCTGTAGTAATTATAAATTCCCCATGTAGTAGTTATAATTGCTATGATGGTTATAACTAATTCTCATTAATTTATATTGTGGTTATAACTAGCTTTCATAGTGGTTATAACATACTTTAATTTTTCATAATAATTGTAACTACCTAGAAGCCAATATAAAAAGAGCTTCAATGGTAGAAGAAGAGGGGGAAAATCAAGAAGACATATTGAAGATTACTTGTAAGAATGGCTTGCTAATTGCATCATCAATTCAGCTGCTTTTTAAAAATGTTGTAAGTTCTTCTCTTTTCATTTTTTCTTAGTTTCTTAACTAATAGTTTGGATAAGTCTATGCTTAGCATTTAATTTTAAGGTTTGCTAATTCCTCTTATAGCTCTATTCTCACATAATTCTAGACTTCTATTTGGTTGCCATATAAGAGCTTATGTTGTCTTTTGAAAAGCATCTTGAGCAATTTAATAGTAAACTTAAGATGAAATTGCTTGTTTGAGTCTAGAGGGTTTAGAAAATATTTGATATTTTGAGTTGACTTGAAATAGCTTCAATTTTTAAAATTATTTTTCTTAATGTTTCAATCTTGAAATTGTTATCTCTTTTCTAATAGCTCTATTATTTGCAATTCTTGAAAACTATTTAACTAGCCAAATAATAGCTTGTATTTTGTTGTTTACAAAGAGTTTTGGTAGTTTAATAATAGTGTCTTTTACACAATTTCTTGTTGAGCTTAGATGGTTTGGATAATTTATAACTATTTAGATTGAATTAGAATAGCTTTATTTTAAAGTGTTTTCTCCTATTCAGTTTATCTCTTTTAAATGTTCGAGATTTCACACAACTCTGCTTTCCTTTCTTCTTCTCTTTTAAAATCCATTAAATCATGCTCTATTTCTATTTATCTTGTGGATCTTTCTCTCTAAGAAAAACTAGGAGCAGACTTCTATAGAATTATGCTTAAGCATTTTGATTAATTTTTATTTGTTTCAAGCAACATACTATAGGGACTATTAGACTAAGTGACTTGACAAAATAGAAATCTTTAATGACTCATGGTATTCAATAAGGTTAGCTAAATTTCTATTATAATAGCCAGTTACAATTTCATACACAAACTCAAGTATTTCAACATTCATAACAACAAACACACATTTGCACATAGTTTGCTCTATTGCCACTAAGTTTATTTAGAGGTATCTAGGCCTTGGTGTTTCCAAAGACCAGCAAACACTTAAACTAAAGTTTTAAGGAACACCTTTGTTTCCCATGATCCCAGTCCCAAGACCCACAGGAAAATGTTGGCAATCCGAAACGGTCACCAATAGCTTCAAAATAAGAGATATTAGTATCATCAATAAGATAAATCTCACCCTGACCTACCTCTTCATGATTTCTCCCATCCATCTTTGGTTTAACTTGATCTTTAACATCTTGTTGTCCAATCTCATCAAATCTTCAAGGTTCAAGATCCCAAATGAAAGTTCCTAATTCCAATGACTTATCCTCTTTAAAAAAATCATTAACAAGTTCTTCATTCCATTTTAGAGCTACTAACTCAAAAGCTAAACTCTTCTCCATGTCCTTAACATTAGTTTCATCAAACAAATCATCAACGCAATCATTCCTTTACACATATTGTCTCGAAGACTCATCTCTCTCCCATGTGATAGCCTTAACTTGGCTTAAAAGCTCATTTCCTTTACCACAAGGTATAGAAAAACTGAAAAAAATGAGTATCATACCTTCTAGTGCTATCCTTGATCCTCCTTGAAGAAGTTGCTTAATCTTTTCCGCTCTTTTTACTTTGATCCTTCACCTTCCATGACTTATGAGGTAGGAACTCTTTTTGATTAACAACATACATCATCTTAGACTTTTAAGATCTCTCGATTTCTTCGATGATGCTCTTAGTTCCTTTCCTTGAAATCCCTAAGTATTGAGCACTTCTTTGCTCTATAAGAAATACTTAAGAACTCTCTTTCTCATTAATTTCTAGTTCACCAAAGCCTTCATTTTCCTTCCCTTCTTGATGGCTCAAAGATATTCTCTCAATTCTCCTTAAAATATTTTCCAAGTTAATATTAAATTCCTTCATATTCCTTATTGAAGTTTCTACAAAGCCTTGGTGCTTGTGGATCTTTACTTTGAGAAGAAATTCTTGCTTTTCAATCACAAAAGCCTTAAAGAAGTCCTTGAACTCTTAACATTCTTGTCTAAGCTCTTGATTTGTCTTCTTCTTAAGAGTAATATCTAAAGAAACAAGAATAATATCCAAACTAAATTGCACAAATATCCACAATAATGTTCCTTTCATTTAAATAAAATAGCAAGCTTTAATATAAAAGTGTGAAAACCTCAAAATCATCACTTCAATACCAATCCGATGTAGGGATTGCATCTCAATAGACCCCAATAAAATCCAATCTACAAATTTCAAGTAGATCTAGATTAGAAAATAAGAACAACATAATAAAATGGAAAAATATCCCTTATATTATGAAAATTTTCAAATTAAAGAAAAAATAGTACATTGAATATGAGGAGTCAAGCTCAACTCACAACTCTCCCAAGTATTTTAGAGGTCACACTTCTTCCTATTAATTCTTAATTGCTCACCTTGGAGCCAAAGCTCAAGACAAGATACTTATAAAAATTCCTTCAACCTCTCTCAAGTGCTCTCCCTTATATCTCACTCAATTTCCTTGCACAAGCTCTCCTTCCTCAAGAGCTCTCTCTTGCTCTTGATCTTTTGGTGGTGCTCTACATCCTCCTAAGATGTTCTACTCATACCTCTTAGTATTTTCTTCCACACACTAATATGAAACACACATCATAATTATATAAAAAAACAAGACAAAAAAAATAGTACATTGAATATGAGGAGTCAAGCTCAACTCACAACTCTCCCAAGGATTTTAGAGGTCACACTTCTTCCTGTTAATTCTTAATTTCTCACCTTGGAGCCAAAGCTCAAGACAAGATACTTATAAAAAATTCCTTCAACCTCTCTCAAGTGCTCTCCCTTATATCTCACTCAATTTCCTTGCACAAGCTCTCCTTCCTCAAGAGCTCTCTCTTGCTCTTGATCTTTTGGTGGTGCTCTACATCCTCCTAAGATGTTCTACCCATACCTCTTAGTATTTTCTTCCACACACTAATATGAAACACACATCATAATTATATAGACAAAAAAAATCCTAGAAAATCTTCCCTAAGCTCCACTTAAAGATCTTCTACTATTTTCCATACTTTCTTGCCTCCTTTTGATGTTTCTCAAATTGGAAAAACCAATTTTAAATGTTTTCTTGCTCATTTGGCTCATCGCTAACCTTCCCAAATGTCTTTGAGTTAGCCTAGTTTTAGGAAAAGATGTCTACTATTTTTCCAAGATGTCTCTTCCAATGTCAAGATGTCTTGCCTAAGACGTATTAGATGTAGTTGAGACATCTCACATGCTTGGGCTACAAAGAAAGATGTTATTTTTCAGGTTTGGGACCTCCGAATGCCTCCAAATAAGTTCCCATAGATCTTGAAACCCTTTAAACTCATCAAAATGAGTCCAAAACATCCCCAAACATGCCAAAACATCCAAGAATCATCATCAATAAAGTTAACACAAGAAGACACATACACTAATAGGACACACTCCTCTAAGATACATTGACAATTACACAATGGTTGGGTGATTTCTCCTATCACATCAAAGTCTCAAACAAGATGTCTTCTTCAAGTTCAAAACCTATAAAACATACATGTAGGATAGAATAAGAGGATTGGAAGAGGTGTCCCTACACAAAAAATGATAAACATGGAGCTTGAAGTTCTAAAGAGAAAGTTCACAAATAAAAGATCAATTGCTAAGAACCAGGCCAGAATAATAAATAACTACCATGAACTATAAATCTTATCTATATGTTTGACTTCGAATGTAATCAATTTGCAGTCTAGTTTATCAATATGAAGAAAATGCTTCTAACAATGCCATGGCCATGAGATATACCAACACTAGCTCATCTAGGTAAAGCCACCTAGATCATTTATGACCCATGAAGTAAGGAGGAGAAAATGAAGGCACTCTTGAACACCTTCAAATTTTTAATAGCAACAAGATAGCCTCAACTACCAATAGGAAAAGGACATGATGAAGGACTCTCCACATCATAGAAGCCTCTGCTTCTAGGCATGATGTAAATAACTCATCCCAATTCATCTCCATTCCAGTACGCTAAGTATCTACCACTTTTGTAAAATGTCCAAAAAATGTTTGTAAATGTACAGTCATTTTGTAACCATATGGATATCTATTTCACATAACACTCAAAGTTGAGTTTTGTGTCAGTCACATACATTTCCAAATTTTGTAAATAACTTGATCCCAATTTTGTGAGCTAAGGATATAAGCTTATAGTTATTTGTGGGGGTATGATAAAATATTATTTTTAGGAAACTACATTGATGCATTCCTATTGGTATAATCCAATTGATGCATGGTTTTTGATGCATCCATGGATGTGGTGGTACATATGTGTGAATGCTATGTCACAAAATATCTATATATATGAACACCATTTGCTTTGAGGCACCAATTGATTAGTAGTGTAGATAAGCTCTTGCAATTTTTTTCCAAGGGACTTAGTCAAATTTCCTTCTAAATGCTTATAGTGTGGATTGAATTGATTTTATAGAATTTTATTTGATTGTAAGATGTAGCTAGGTACTTCTACATGATGAAAATAAAATCACGAGTTCTTTTCTCCATTAGGGCACTTGGATTAGCATTTATTTTTTAAAGCATTTTAATTTACATTCACTTTACTTTCTTGCACTTAGAAATTTAATATTTATTTTCATAATAATGTAAGTACTACCACTTTAATCATAATATATTAACACTTGATAATCCCAATATTGAATACTTGGCATACCCAACAATAAACACTTGGTAATCCAAAAACACTAGTATAGGTTCAAGATGTGTATAGAAAGTGGAAAAGGATGTTCTATGTTTACAATAGATTAGATTACCTTTAATTGCATAGTAAGCTAGAATTTAATATTTTAATCACTATTAATTTAATATTTTAATATTAAAAAATAATAAAAATATACACATCTTACACCTCAGTTGTATTAACCATACTAATAAAATTAACACAAGTCTCAATTGGGAAGACAATGATAAGCTACATCAACACCTAATTCTCTAAAGCACTATATGCCCAATGTTCCATGGAATTCAACTAGATCACATGTACAAACTTTGTGATTCTTATGGTTGGGCATAAGGGATGCTCACCACTCATTATCTACAATCAAAATATTTGATTTCCTACTCCACTAGCCTATCTTTACCTCCATATTCTTCACCACTCCCAAGCATTTGATCAGGTAGAACTTGGCTAACTTAGAGAATGTTTAAGTAGATTTGATGCATAAATTAAAGATGCAAGAAATTTATAGTGAAACAAAGTTATAACTAACACTTTTATCAACTAAGACATCCACTTTGTTTGATGGAAATTACATCAAAACCATATGTACTGAATGTAAGTGGATTTCTTGCTTCAGCTACCCTCCTTAAATGTTCTATTGAATTGTTAGAAAACTTTATGAGATTTGTTCCATCACACTAAGGATCTTAATTTCTTATTCATTTTCATTCACCTTGGTTACAAATAATTGAGCACATGGCTAATACTCAAGAGCATTTAATTGTTGGTAACCATTTAGACCCCGTTTAGCTAGTCGTCAATTAGGATTTTGAGCATAATTCCAAAAAATATAATTTCCTATGTAGATGAAGCATGTTATACAAGTGTATCTTAGATGATTAATCATGAATCCTCCAAAGTATAGGTGCTTCACCTTGAACTTGTTATGATTTATAAGAGCTAAACACTTTTCATTACCTTGGTAAGAATATTAAGAACCAAGAGTAAATATGAAATGTGAACCCAAAAATCCATCATTGAAATTTAGTCCTCTAGAATTTTAAAATTCACCATCAAAATTTTTATTATTTTTAGATGCTTCTACAAATTTCTTTTCTTACTTTTGAGCTTAAAAATTGATCACTAATCTTGTAGCTAATTTGAGAAATGCCCTATATTGCATTATCTTGTGAGTTTTATTCTCCTACTAGGCCAAACATTTTAGGTCATTGAAAAAGAGATAGAATTTGATCTTGATGAGTGGCGAGGTACCCCTACACTCAACCATACGAATATGAGCATTACACGTGCGATCCGGTCGAATTCCACAGACTAAGTGCCTACACGCCTTATGGAACACTTAAGGTTAATCGTTTGTTCCTAGACTTACTTGTATTTGTCACGGTTGTATGGTTAAGTAAGTCTGAGGTATGTGATTTTTATATATTTTTTGTTTTATCTCCTATGCTAATGAGGTGAAGGTTGAAGAGACTAATTAACTAACTTTAACTAACTAACTAAGCTTGAATTAACCAAGCATCAACATCCATTCCCACTTACCTTTCACACCCTAAACCAATGCAACCTTTGGGCTTACCAAATGCTATTTGTTGCTAGGATTACCAAGTGTAATGCACGTGCTTGAAGAGGTTGTACTGAATGCACTTAACTAGGAGAGAAGGATTGAGAGAGATTTAATTAACTAAGAAAGCATTTAAACAATGAAAAATAAATAACAATAAATAAAGTCCTATTTAGCCTATTCCATGCACTGCAAGGTTTATCCAAGAAGTTTGTCTTTATTTCCATACACAAACTTGTGTTCAGGTACAATATTTGCTTGAATAAAGATCCGTTCACTTTGGAGCTCCTACTGCGGGCACATGGAAAATATTCTATCTCTGGAGAGGTAACACTACCAGATTTTCACTATGGTCTAGGCCTAGACTTAAGAAATAAGGGAGAGACACCTCTTATTTATAGACTTGGCAGCGCACCATGATATCGCATACACGATATCGTGGGTGACGACGCGATATCGCATGGGATGCGATATCACGGAGGACGCGATATCGCATACGTGATATCGTTGCCGATGCAAAATCATGTCCCATCATACCTCCNTACGTGATATCGTTGCCGATGCAAAATCATGTCCCATCATACCTCCATGACTAAATAAAAACTCGTCCTCAAGTTCCTTACAAAATATTGGGAAGGTATGGGATTATTGATGTGAATGGAACTAATGGTGAATGGGATGACATGTGAATGGATCATCATTACAGAACAAGACAAAACTAGTGTTCATGACAACAAGAGTGAACACTTTATACATTTGACATCAGGCCTTCTTTAGTAGCTGAGAGAGAAGAGAGAAGAGAGAAGAAGGTTGCTGATGTGAACGCCAAGATTGCACCTTTCGTTGTCTATTCGTAAACCTGCCATCAATCTTGCTCCTTGCAAAGCTGCTTCAGCACCAATCCATTCCAAGTGTTCCCTCCAGATCCAATCTGTTGTTGTATGATTGCCATCTGCACACACAACACAGTCTTTATATTAGCAAGGGTAAATGAATTTCAATGCAGTTGATACCTTGCTTCGGTGAAAGGTCCATTGGCTAGGTTGTCGTATGACTGATATGGGTCTGGAGATATAATAGTGGTGACTATCGAAGGTGTAGGGGTTAGGAGAAAATTGAAAAAATCAAAAAAATTGGGTCAAGACCCCCATGACTAAGAGCGAACCTCTAGTAGCGATAGAATGGAGAAAGAAAAGGAATAAGACAGATGGAGAAAAAGAAACAACTATAATGCTGATAAAATGAATGTTAAGATGGAGAATAAAAAAATTGAGTGGATTGCAAAAATGTTAGGGGAAAGAATTTAACTGGTGCACCAAATAGGAATCTCAGTGGGTCCTCCCCAAAGTAGGCTCATGCCCTTAATGCCTTGACATACCCACATTCAAAGAGTCCGTAGGCTTCGGGAATGTCATTTAGAACAAGAGTTAAAGTCTTAACCACAAGAATTTACTGAAAAGAAAACAATGCATCCACCAAGATATACACTAATGATACAACCGAAAATGAGGTGAACAATGGAGAAAGAATGATGGAAAGAAGAGGAAGATGGAATGGAATCTCAAGAACAATGTGAGGTATAGCCCCTTGTGTATTTGATGATTAATGTGACTTGGTAGATCCCATTCTAAGCCTGACCTCAAACAAACCACATCCAGTGACTTCGCATTAATACATTCGGCCAATCCATCCACTCGAAGTAACAAGAATGCCTTCTCCAAAGAGCCACCACCATTCCGACGAAATGAAAGATGAGAAGATAGGAAGCGAGAAGGCCTTAGTTAGAGGGAACATGTTTATTTTAGTTCCATAACCAGTGCTTGTAGCCCAAATATTTATTTCGTCTAAGGGGTGTGCTTTGAATTCCCATAGTTTTTTTTCTTTTTTTTTGTGTTTGTATTTTTTTGGGAACCACACCATGCAAAGAATTTTTATTTTTATTTTTATTCACTTAGCTTCCCAATGAGATTGTAACATCAGAATGACAAGAAAACTCAAGAAGAAAAACATCCAAGCACCCAAGAGAATGGCCAACACAAATGCATCAAGTTTCCTTGAAGCCACACCCTTTTCAATCCTTGAGTCCTTCCTTAGTTTGAGAAATACCCAATCATAAATTCATTTAAAGTTCTTATTATTTTGAAGAAAGGGACTGTACAATTCCAAGCCAAGAGGGACCATAGAAATTTGTGGATGGATGGATGAAGTGGACTCATTGCCTATCATATCAAACGAACCATACCTTAGTATCAACATCATAACTTAAAGGTAAAAAAAACATTAGAAATCAATAGGAAAATAGTTCATACCATCATGAAGAACACTTATTACATGAAAAACTTAACAAGATGGGTAAAACACACACACACACACATAAAGGACTGAAAAAGTATAAACGATGTTGTAAAAAAAACAAGAAAAGTTAAAGAAATTTGTAAAACAAAAACGTGCAAAATAAAAATGTGTAAAACAAAATCCTAAAAAGAATTGAGGGCCTCAAATGATTAGCATAGGTGGCCATCTCCCCCATGACTGAATTGAAAGGGAGAGATCCAAAATAATGAGCGCCTATTTGAATTTCTTAGAAGTGTCCAACTTCTCCCAATTGATGTTCTTAAGTTAAGGGTTGAAAGTCAGCGATGCTTATACTCCAATGTATCTGTGCTTTCGTGGGTGTGATTTGTTTCCCCAGTTTGTTCCAGGCATGTTGGTGGGATGCTCTCTTAATCAACTATTAACGACTGGGTGTTCTCTTGTTTTGTGGTTGCTACATATAGGTACCTTTGTATTTGAGGTTCTTGGGCACACCAACTGCATGGAGGAGATGTTCAGAATTCCTCCATGTCATCACCCTCTGCGTCACTGTATGTGATGCATGGAACTTTCTTCTTCTTAATATTTCTATAAATGTTTTCCTTTGATATTTCCAAGGAAATATCACAGATTCCTAGGCATGTATCTATTGTAATTAGCCATGCCCTTCCCATTATAATTAGGAAGTCCCCTTTTTTGTTGTTGACTTCTATCACCAGAAAATCAGCTGGGTATGACCAACCACACACAGTGGCAATGATGTTCTCCACCAATCCCAAGGGAATGGTGATGGACTAGTCATCTAGCTCTAGTTGAATATTGCTCTTCTTGAGTTGGGGCAGGTTCCAAGCTTGATACATTTCTCGTGAGATTAAGTTGACTCCGGAACCTAAGTCAAGAAGAGCCTTATGTGGTTTGTTCCTAGCGACTTGGAGGTAAATTAGGGGGCTTCCAGGATTAGAGAGTTTCCTAGGAAGGCGGCCTACCTTGATCTAGTCAATAATGGTATGTGTTAACATAACCATATGCGTTGAGCTCTATTGTTGGTTTGAAGGAAGCTCCGAAGACTTATTTGTTGGAGGAGCATGTACAGACTCAACCGCTTGTGGTTGTGAGAGCTTGTTTGGGCTTTTGGTTCTGAAAAAAGATCTTCTCTTTGTATGGTTGCCAGAACCAGTAGCGGGTTGAAGGTTTATGGCTCTCATAACATTACGTTGCTACAATTGAGTGGGAAGTTTCCCTTGCATTGTTGGAGCAGGTGATAGTGGAACTACCGACGTAAAAGTGGTGGATGGATTCAGAGGATGGTATGTGTGTGGAGTGTCTCTTGTAGGAGAAGGAGTCCTAAAATACTCCCAAACTTGGTAGTGATGTTGTGGTGTTGCGTGACCCATAGAGTCACTTGGAGAAACTCACTGTTGCACGTAGTAGCCATATGGGCCTGGTTGCTGGTAAGGGTATTATTGTCTAGACGATGGCATCCCCCATGACTGTGGGTATTGGCACTGTTGGTGTTTCTCGATAGGTTGTGGTGGAGTCCCACTTGGATAATAAGTTAACAGTTGGTGGAACTAATTCGAGTTACCTTGGGGTTGAGTGCATACAACCCTGAGTCTTATAGATGTGAGATTATGGGGCAACATCCCTTAGGATGGTCATATTGGTATATCTCACATCCACCTTCATTATCTATATCCAAATCCACAACCTCATCGGTGATAGTCATTTTTCCTTTACCCTTGTTACGTGTAGGGCCTGCATCTCTCCTCTTTTTCTTATCATTGTCACTACTTCATTCCTTAGACTCTTCAATGATTTTTAAAATAGTTTTGAATCTACTATCTAAGGAGTCCCACATTTGGTCTACCTTAGCCAACACTTCGATTGTTAGCTTTTGAAGCGGCAAGGTTATTCTATTCACCAACTCTTTGTGTGGTGACTCATCCTCCTCATCAGAGAATCTCACTCCCCTCTTTCAGAGGGAAGGATCACGGTTATATTCTTCCACATGTTCTCTTTTCCATAGCTCCTCTTCTTCTTTAGCTACTTGCTCCAATAGTCTATGCACATCATGGGATCTAAGTTTGGATAATTTCCCTTGGGCATATGTCCCAAGGGTTCTCCTAGTTTCATGTCTTAGCCCATCTACAAGGTGGCGGAGTTGATCCTATCATGCATCGCCATGGCCCAGGCAATGATGTAGCAATGCATAATATCAGCCCATGGCAGCATCCAAGGGTTCATGATTACCCTTTTTCCATCCTTGGAACTGTTTACATAAGTTGGACACTCTGTCTGATATTTATCGTTGAATAATTCCAGCATTGTACTCCACCTCCTAATGGTTTCTGGCTCTAAGGACTAGTACCAACTCTCTACTTCTTTTATGAGTGTCCTAGGGAATAACTTTAATTTTTTCCACTCATTTTCAATATTTTTCAAGGCACAGGCATCGTGGAATGCTTCTAAGTGATTTTGAGGATCAGCGTTGTATCCCCCTTCAAATCGTGGGATATTATTCATATCTAGTCATTTGATCTGGCTATATTTTTGATGCCTTGTAGGTATCCTAACTACCTCCGTAATGTCTAACATACTCCAGGTGGCAAGTAGGGGTTCATCATGATCATCTCTCTCATGACGTCTATGATGCCTATGAGATTCCCTACTTTCCATTCTTTCATGCCTTGACTCCCTAGAGTGCCCTTGTCCTTTCTCTTGACTCTCTCATCGAGGCCTCTCATGTTGCCTACCTTTATCCCCACCATTGTGTTCCTTATGGCCACGTCTTGATGTGGAAGGAGAGGGTGAATGATGTGATGAAGGGGAAGAAGGAGAGCCATCGCCATGATGATGCCTCCTACCTTCTGTTCAGTGATCCCTGCCCCGATCATGATGACGATAAGAATGCTCATCCTTGTCATGTGTCCATGTTCCCTCATTGAACACTTGGTGTTCATGGGCATCAGAACCAAGGTTGTGAATCTTGGAGTGTAGGTTCTGAACCACCACCTCCTGACCATCGTTAGGAGGGGGAACATCGTTTGATGGAGAACCAATGAGAATAGGTTCACCACCCTTAATTTCACTTATAAGGGATGAAGCGTTACGGGGGCCTTTGCCCTTCAATGACATGTGATAACTCTCCCACTGCTCATCCCATTGACATTGCGCTTCTGTGGGATGGTATTCCCTTGCGTTGTAATCGCACGCAACATACTCAGCATATAGTTGTGACATGTCAATTTGTGCAAGGGCACGAAGGAGCATGTTGGGGGTGGCTCTATCTAGAGGTAACACTAGGTTACCTTCTAAATCTCTCCAATGTAGTTGTTCGTCTTGATGGAAGACAAAGGTAAAGTTGGATACATACTCATCTTGGTGAGTATATACCACACTGAATTCTTGAGGACCTGGTGAATTTTGATTATGTGTTTGATGCTACCAACTGTTTCTAGTATGATTCCTAGGTGGTGAAGTGCTCTTGTTCAAAGAATAAGACATTGTGTCTTATTCGGTGTGCTGATTAACCATTATTTAATTTTTTGTCTAATTAACCCTAAGGGTTCGTTTAAGCTCCCAACTATGTGAGTGATTTCCTATGTTCTACTTAGCACACAAACACTTAGTCCCTGGCAACGGTGCCAATGATGAGTGGCGAGGTACCCCTACACTCAACCATACAAATACGATCGTTACACATGCGATCCGGTCGAATTTCGCAGACTAAGTGCCTACACACCTTATAGAACACTTAAGGTTAATTATTTGTTGTCTTCCCAGACTTACTTGTATTTGTCACAGTTGTATGGTTAAGTAAGTCTGAGGTATGTGATTTTTATATCTTTTCTATTTTATCTCCTATGCTAATGAGGTTAAGGGTGAAGAGACTAATTAACTAACTTTAACTAACTAAATAATCCTAAATTAACCTATCATCAACATCCGTTCCCACTTACCGTTCACACCTTGAACCAATGCAACCTTTGGGCTTACCAAACACTATTTGTTGCTGGGATTACCAAGCATAACGCATGTGCTCGAAGCGGTCATACTGAGTGCACTTAACTAGGAGAGAAGGGTTGAGAGAGATTTAATTAACTAAGAAAGCATTTAAATAATGAACAATAAATAACAATAAATAAAGTCCTATTTAGCCTATTCCATGCATTGCAAGGTTTATCCAAGAAGTTCATCTTTATTTCTGTATACAAACTTGTGTTTAGGTACAATATTTGCTTGAATAAAGATCTGTTCACTTTGGAGCTTCTACTGCGGGCACATGGAAAATATTCTATCTCTAGAGAGGTAAAAAGACTAGAGTTTTGCTACGCTCTAGGCCTAGACTTGAGAAACAAGGGAGAGCCGCCTCTTATTTATAGACTTGGTGGTGATGACGTGATATCGTGACAGACGTGATATCGTGGCCCATGCAATATCGCATCCCATCAGATCTCTTCATTCATAACAAGATTTTATAAGACTAACTCCTAGTACTCCTTAATGATATCCTCTATTTCTTTGGTCTACTAAAGTTCTTTCAACTTTATCCAAGCTTTTTTAATGGAAATACCTAGGTAGAAGTTCTTAATCAAGGAAATTTCAAATTTTTTTGATGTCTCTACTAATCTTAAAGAAATCATAAATCTTATCTTCTAGAGGATGTGAAGCTGCTAAATTTGAGAAACTCTTCCTAGAAATTGGGAAATTATACTAAATTTGGACTACATAGAATACTTATTCATCTATAAACCACTCCATTTCAAAAAGGAAAACATATATTAGCTTTTCATCTTAATCTTCTATATAAGATTTGGATTCTTTAGTCTAAAATCTGGGTGTATCCAAAATCAAATGTGACTACTTTTTTTTGTACAACTAACTAGTCCTTAAGTTTCTTACTTCTAGCCATGAGCATCTTAGTCTTAGCCTCTAGGATCAGTAGTCATTGTAAGATGCCCCTCAAAAATACTTGGATGTCATCAACAAAATCCCTCATTTCCTCCACATGATTCTATAGCATAAAATTTTGAGTCATGGTGATCATGTATTTAACATCTAAATTTACCTCCTACGAGTATGACACATCCATTTTATCTACAATATTATGAATCATTTTCATCTATTCAACAATTATTAAGTTATTAAGAATTATACTATTAACCTTTAATACAAAGCTTCATAGCTATTATACCTTTTAAAAAGGATCATCATCATTCCTCTTAGGAAAGTACCTCCTCATTTCCATTTAGATATTTGCATTTGAGCATCTTCTCATGTACTTTATCATACAAATGTTCTTCCATATTATCATTTCCAACTAGCCTGTTAAAAGAATTGTGACCAAGATATGCATTACTAAAAAATTCAGCTTCCTTTATTCTTCTTCTTATATGTCATGATAAAATACAAATAATGAGTAGCAAATTACATTTACAACTCACAAACCAACACTAGTCTTAAATCAAAAAACTTAGCTTTGTTATCAATTGCTATAATATCATCCTTAAAAAGTATTACACAACATCATGCAAGAGTCCTAAATTAGCAACGTAAGAAGGATGAACTTAATGTGGATTATATCTTAATGATTACAAAAAATTCAAGCATAACATAAGTGCACACAATTTGTTAGTTCTTTGGTATGATACGTAGCAAGTACATCTTAAGTAATCATATACTATGCAAAAAGACACATCTTATCGATGGAACAAAGATTCTTTACCCTTTTGGATGATCCCATGGTAGATAAAATAGAAAATAATACCATGAGAAACCCTCTCACTTAATCCAAGTTGAAGTAGAAGTAAGCTTTATGGTTAAGTTTGTAATAAAAATTTAAAATTCAATATGTATATTAACTAAGTAGAGAGAATGTTGTGGTAGATGTTTTGAAGCAACATCTTTAGTTATTTTTGATGGAGATTATGGATCAACCCAATAGCTCTTGGGTGATGGTTGATCATGAAATCCAAAAGAAAATTAAGAAAAGATTACATCATGATTAGTACACTCAAAAGTCATTGAAGCTGGGGGGAAATGGATCATATTTTCGGAAAGTGAAAAGCTTGATTATGTTCAAGCAACATTAAATCTATGTTCCAAATAAGGCTATCTTGTATTTCCAAATCATTGATGAATCTCATAGCACCATATTCATAGGCCATCCAAGGCACAAAAGAACAATGGTGTTAATGGAAAGAAGTTTCCAATAATCTAATCTCAGATTGATATGGAAAATTCTATGTTGACTTGTCTAATTTTCCAATAAAAAAATTCTAATAAGAGACTAGGTGTTTTGCTTTACCCCTTGAAGATTTGAAAGATTTCTTGAATAATTTTTCTATGGATTTCATCACCTAGCTCCTCATAGTATAGGAATTTCCTAGCATTCCTATAATTGTGAATAAGTTTTCTAATTATGTCATTTTAATTTCATGTTCCATATCTTACATAAAAAATAATGTAGTATTACTTTATTTTTTGACCATGTGATCCACTATTTTGGGTTGCCAACAATTATTATGTCATATCAAGACTTCTAGTTAACAATGAATTTTTGGCATAAGTTGTTTGAAATAATGGGTGCAAACATAAGGATGTCTTTAAGGTATCCTTAGACAAATGGATAGATAGAATAGATGAACATGGTTTTGGAGAAATACTTAGGGCACTTCATTTGATTTAGTAACGACATTTAGAAGTCCAAGGTCATAGGATTCTCTCTAGTAGAGTTGGCCTTGAAGAGGGAACCATTAGTATCTAAACTACTAAAAACCTCAAATTCGTATCTCAATCCTTCAGCTAATAAGTTTGTGAACTCCTACATGGATTGTATCTAGGTAGCTATGCTATACTTCTAAAATTCTAATAGTAAGAAAAGACCATTCAATTTTAATGTTAGAGTGAGCTCTTTTGAGGATTGTGAAGGATAGATGAGGCTAATGAAGGAGGTAAGTCAAAAGTTCTTAAGGCACTATGATGAAATTTTCAATGTCCTTGCTCATGTGAACCTAATTGCATAAAATATTTAGTTGCTATCATATTTGATAAAATATCATCTTATGTTTCATGTTTCTATGTTGAAAAATTTCAGCCTAGGAGTTGTCGATCTAGCAACATTGAGATTTCAAGGGCCTTCAAACATTAAAGATATAAAATAATAATATATTCATTCTAACATAAATATGCATAAAACTCATTTCTCTCTTTATTAAAAGATGGAATTTTTGGTACACTGAAAAGATACATCCTCATAGGAGGATACTTAGGAGGAGTGTCATACTCTTAGAAACAAGCAACTATTCATTATGAACTTGTACACAAAGAAGCACATTGATCTACCTTTGTGAAAGTATGGGGGTGGGTGACCTCGTACTACCATCTTCCAATGGGAGTTATAATTTTTGGGAGTTATAGTATTACCTATAAATAGAAAAAAATGATAAAATTATGATAGGTTGGATGCTAATAAGTGGGTTCAAGTTGGATCATTTCTAAGGGATGAAAACTTAGTATGACTTTCCCTTCAATTAAGGAGTTGAGTAATGTCACAATGAAGCTAAATTCCCAAAGATATATACATATGCTGGTGTTAGACTCTATTAGGCATGGAAAGTAGTTTCCTCAAGGTATAAAGTAGTCTCCCCTTAGTCATAGAGGATCAACTCTATACTCTCATATCACTATTATAGGTAGAGGGCCAACTTGTATATCAAGTGAGTAGATTTTACTTTAAGCAAAAAGGTTGGTATAAATTTGTATGAAAAAGAAAAAAAAACCTTTGTTTCTTAACATAGGTTATGCAAACATTTCTAAGCATTTGTTGGATGTCAAGTTTATTTAAAAATTCTTGCTTTATATTTAAATAACCCTAGCCATTGGACCTTCTTATCTATAACTATCAAAATAATTTTTGTTAGTTGATTACCCTCAATATCTAGTGTGCTCTATACATTTGAAAAAGTATAGGAGTAAAGACTTAATCTCTATGAACATTGGCTCTTTCAAGTAGGGAAATGTATAAAAAAACATGCATTGTTAGCAAAACAATGATTGTTTCCCTCTATAATGGAGGCCAAAAAAGTGTAAAAATTCTTATAGCTTTTATGCTATCATAACCATCACAAAAGATTTATATGGTATTAATTTCTTTGTAAATCTTGTTACAAGGATATGTAGGCTTGTTGGTGAGGCTTTACCTTTCTGGCTCAAATTATTATCCTTTTCTATAGAGCGAGGCTTAGGATTACATGCATTAGAGTAGGAACATCTCTTAGCCCTCTTAAAGGAACAATATCATGTATTTGTATTAGTACTCTTTCATTGGTCATACTTATGTGTGTGTCTAATCAATCCTCTCACATGTATGATTATATAAGGCATGCTTACTATGCCTCTAACCTTTATACTAACAAGTTATGTGCACTTATGTTATGCTTGTAGATGTTGTAATCATTAAGGCATAGTTCACCTTGAATCTAACCTCCTTTCATGACTAATTCATGACTCTTGACTGATGCTATGTTGTGATCTTTAACGGTATTACCATAACACTTGGAATTAGAGTAATGGTTTTTTATTTAAGGCTATTGGTGGTTTGTGATTCATGAACATGAATTACTTCTTATGATTTGTGTAATACAATGGCACATAAGAAGAAGAGCAAAGAGAGCCAAATTTTTAGTAATGCTTCTTCTATTTCCAATTCTTTAATGATTTAGTTGGAAATGATAATATGAAAGAACATGTGCATGATCAAGTGCATAATGATATGTCTGTACATGAATACCTAAATGATAATGAGGAGGTACCTTTCAATAGGAATGATAATAATCCTCTTGAAAAGATGCAAAAGCTATAGAACTAGCTATTATAGTTTAGGTGTAATTCATAACTACTTGATTGTTTCTAAACAAATGAAAATGATTCATGATATTATGAAGAACTTGTATGTATTATACTTGTGGAAGCTAAATTTATTTATCAAACACAAGATCTCTAAGACTCAAATTCTTATCCTATGGAACTATGTGAAGTGGATGGAAGATGTTTTTTATGATGTCTAAGTCTCTATAAGGAACATCTTATAAAGGTTCATAACTCTAGAGATAAAAAATGAGAATCTCAAGGTACAAAGTGAGAAACTTGAAAATTAGTTAGTTGTACAAGAACAAGCATTCACATTTTATTTTGGGTGGTTCACACCCAAATTTAGGCTAAAGAATCCAAAGCTTATAAACAAGTTCAAGATGATAATCTTATAGATATATTTCTATTTAATATGGAGTGATTCTTAGAGATGAAGAAATATCCTAAGAAGTTAAAATTTAGTATTTCTTTCCAATATCTAGGAGGAGTTGCTCAAACTTAGTGTCTCAACATCATTCGAGAGATGAGGTCTAGAAAATCTCACAAGTTTGTAGAGATATGGGAATAATTTAAAACTCTATTGATCTTGAACTTTTACCCCAAGCATTTACATTGATAAATCTTAGATTAAGTTGAAAGAAATCTAATAGACCAGGAATTAAGAGGGTTACCTTGAGGAGTCTCTTAAGGTGATGTTACAAATTCTCATGATGTATGATGAGACCAAGTTCACTTTTTTTAATGGACTAGGACCTTGGGCCCAACAAGAGATCAAAAGCTATAAGAACACCATATACAAGGAGGCACTTAAGTTGGCTAGCAGCTTGGTGGTTAATTATAATCCCCAAAACTAAGAAAAGATGGATACAGATACATCCTAAAATGGCAAAAAGCTTTGTGGTGGATTTGATGGGTCTATATAAATAAACTTCAATGGTGGCTTTCAAGGTTCATATCATATTGTCACCATGAGTTTTCAATCTTCTTACTAGTATAATGAAAAGCGTTTGCCTCTTAAAGTTCTTAACAAGTTTAGGGACAAGTGTCCACACTTTTAGGGATCATGCATAATCATCCAAGATACCTAGTTTAACATGCTTTACTACTACTTAAGATTAACCTCATAATCCTAATTAGTGACTAAATGGAAGGGGTCCAAATGATAACCAAAGATTAAGTGCTCTTGAGTATTAGCCACATGCTTAACTATAGGTAATCAAGATGAATAGAGACAAATAGAAAATTAAGACCCTTAACATGATGATATAGATTTCTTAAATTTTAATGGTGATTCAATAGAATGTTCAAAGAGAGTAGTTGAAATAAGAAAAAAACTTATATGTTTGGTACAAATGGTTCCAATGTAGTTTTCATTTAAGATAGTACATTCCTTGGTTGACATAAGTACCAGTTGTTTCTTTCTTTACCAAAAATTACTTGCACCCTCAATTTCTAATTCAAACCTACCTTGGCATCCTGTAAGTTAGCTAAGTTTTTACAAGATCAAATGTATGAGTGATAAAAGATGTCGAGGTAAATATGGAGTAGTGGAATGGGTAGCCAAGTTTTTCATTTTTGGACATTGAATCTTTCTAAGTCATCCTTAGACAAGATTTCTTTAAGAAGGCAATTTTCTCTTAAATGGTGATGAAGAAGGTTACTCAAAATTCAATCCAACAAATATTTTTAGCAATCTTGAAAGAGATGGAAGAGAATGGTTCCACTCAAGTGAATAAGAAAATAGAGAGAATGCTGAGAGATAAGGATTTTATGCCAATGAAGTTACTGGGTGAGTTTATCAAAAGATGAATGGTGAATCATAAAATTAAATTATTACCAAAAATTACCCCTCATAGATAATGATATTATTGAATGATTTTTCTTGAATTCAAAGAGTTAAAAAATAAATTAATGAGTTTGTTTAAAAAGGATAACATTTAACTCTCCAAATCTTCATATAAAGCCCTAGTATTTGCTAAAAAGTACGATGTCACATTACGACTGTGTCATAATTTTAAACTCTTCAATAAGTACATCATTAAGAACATATATCTAGTATCTTTAGTTTCAAACCTATTCAACTAGCTACTGGGCACTCAATTTTTCTCTCAAGTTGACCTTTGTCAAGGGTACTATTAAGTGTGGATAGTGAAATGCGATGAAGAGAAGATACCTGATGTTACTCGTTATGACTCATACAAGTGGACAGTCATGTCTTTTAAGTTATGTAATACTTTTACCATCTTTTGCACACTCATGAATGAGGTATTCTACCTTACCTTGACAAGTTCATGATGGTATATTTTAATAACATTCTTCTATATTCTCCTTCTATGGAAGAACATCATTAGCACTTGGGCTTGGTGTTCTCTAAATTTCAATAGCACAAGTAGTATGTCAAGTAGGATAAGTGTGACTTTGAGAAGCTAAAGTTGAAATTCTTAGGCCACATCATTGGTGAAGATAAGGTGAAACTAGATTCAAAGAAGATGGATCCCATTGCCAAATGGCCCATTCCAAAGTACATGCACAACTTACATTAATTTTTAGGGTTGGCTAGTTCTTATAGGAAGTATGTTCATGGGTTCTCTAATGTAATGAAAGCCTTGACCAATTTACAAAATAAAGATATCCTTGGATATGGAGTGATAAGTGCAAAGAAACTTTTGATAAGATCAAGATAGTCCTTACACATTAACCTATGTTGGCCCTTCTAAACTTGTCAAAGAAATTCAAAGTTCAAATAGACACTTCAAATGAGGTAATTAAAGGAGTCCTTTTACAAGACAATCATCCATTTGCATTTGATTCAAATATGATAAACCTAATATAATAGTATGGTCAATTCATGAAAAGGAGACATTTGTTATTATGCATTTTCTTTGCACATGGTAACACTCTTTCTTGGATGATCCTATGGTAGTCAAAATAGACAGTACTATCATGAGCTACCTTTTCATTCAATCTATGTTAAAGTTGAAGAAAAGAAAGCTTGATGGTTGAGCTTGTTGAAAGAATTTGACATTCAATTTTACTATGATCCAACAAGAGAAAAAGTGGTGGCAAATGCTTTGGATTTACATCCTTAACTATGTTTGATAAATATTATTAGATAGTACAATTATTTTATCCACTTTTTTGGTACCTTAGCAACTAGGACAAGTGTGACTTCAACATTGTGACATTCACTTGGACCATCAAAATGTCCCTTAACATGCCATTACCAATAGTAATTCAAGCTTCTAAAGGCTCTTAGTAATTAACCTTAATCATACCCCAAAGGATAGACATTAATCTAAGTATGTTCAAAAGCTTTTGAAAGATTAAAATAGGGTATCTTTACTTGGTAATGTGAGGTGATGCTAATGTAGCATTGGCATTACTTTTCCAATCTCATCTACCTTTCCTTACCATTAACCTCACCTCCAAACCATCTTTGATGCCCCACCACACCTTTTATGGCTAGTCCACATTACCTTGAAATGAAAACTATTAGTTTTGATATCATGTGAAGGTAAAAAATAATAAGCTCCATCCATTTGACATTGGGTGATGCTATAATACAACATTAGCATCACTTGAATTTTCAATACCTAAAATTTATTTTCCAAGCTTAGATTTTCCTCTATCAAACCTCTTGCGAACAATCTATAGCATTCTAAAGATGATGGACATTAATTTTGTTAATTTTGAGGATTCCAAAAGATATAGAGTAGCATATTTTCATCTTACGATGCTCATGTAGCATCAACATCAAATTCTAGTATCGCCTAAATATCATAATATAAGAACTTGATTATAAATAGTGTTTTTCAGCTCTGTGTAATCCCTAGGATTCATTGACATTAGTTTGGACATTGATAGCGACACTAAAGTTTCAAATTCACAATTTAAAGTGCAGGACATTAACTTTGATAGATGTAAGTAATGCTAACATAGTGTCAACATCTCTGTATCACCTTCTTGCAACATCAATATTACTTAACCCTACCATACACTTTAATTTGCTAAAGATGAACTCTTAGTAAATATAGAAGGTATATATTATCTATAAATTTTCTTAATAAAGAATTTCATTTATTACGATGGAAAAGAAAAACCATTTCTCACATATCAATCTCTCATCTCTTATTCATTCTAAGTACATTTATATTTTTGAATGATACATCACTTGCATTACATCAAATTCATCATTAAGTTTATAATTATTTATCTATATTGTTATTGATTCTAATATGTTTTGATAAGAAAAGTCCATATTTGATTAGGGGTTTGTGCTCCTTTGTTTTCATTATCAATTTATAGAGGATTATATCATTCTAAAGACCATTTATGGCCATAGATCATACATACACTTAAAAGTATGGTTCATGAAGGTGTCTTTGCAGATTTGTGAAACAACATTTTTATAGAAACATTTTTGGTGCTAGAAGAAAGACTATTAAGTTTTCTAATATCATAAAACCAAATTGGGATGCCCAAGATCCTTTCTAGCATTTATATTTTTTCATATTTTTAATTCTTTTACTTAGGTTTTATATATTATATTCTTTTTCCATTTAGATATTGATCCTTATTTCCAATTTTATGTAGAAGATACTCTTTGATCCCATGTCTAGCCAAGCATCTAATTCATATCAAAGATCCTAAGTTCATAAAATAATGGATATGAGGAATGTCTAAGTACTCACAACACCCATGTCCAAACATAACTACAAAATCACATGCATCAAACGGGAGTTGAATGTCATATTATCTGAAAATGAGCTATGGAAAATGGTTCCTTATGAAACAATCAATGATTTGAAACCTTTATGTCCCAATCCAAACCATCATGTTGAGTTGGACTAGTTTGAAAGTACAATAGTGGTAGATTATTAATGAATCATGATTTTCCAGGTGCTAATAACAGACCCCTATTATCGAACCCCTGATATCAGGTACAAGATATCAGGTCTAATGAGTCCCAATATTAGACCCCCAATATCAGGTACCCGATATCGTAGCCTGGCTAATGATATCAGATACACGATATTGTGATCCCTATGTAAGCCTATAAATACACATTTGGGCACAAAGGATAATTGTGCTAGATTAAGTATAGAAGTAGAGTCTTTTTGTCATTTTTTAGTTCATTTCAACCCTTTCCCTAGTGCATGCCCGCAGTGTGATGATTATAATTCTACGGAACCTTTATTCGAGTGTGACATACTTGGACACATGCATGACTGACAATAAAGATTGAGATTACTTCATCATTGTAGCATTCACTTAGTTTTAATTGTTTAACTATTATTTATTTCTTTCTTAATTAATATTTCTTTACCTTCCTCTACTATCCCTATTATTAAACGTGGAATGAGGACGACTTAACCACAAGCATTTAAGTGTAACTACTTGGTATCCCAATAGTGTACCTAGGACATGTGCTTGGTGATCCTAGCAGTAGTACATGAGGTCCAAGATGTGTACATATGATTAAGGATGGATGCTCATCGTACTTAGGCTAACTTAGATTCTCCTCTCCCATTCCCTCTTAGCTTAATCAAAGTTACTTTCCATTATCTCTAGGAGTAGCCTAGTGTTAGAAATCATATCATACACCTCACTCTAGACTAAACTATATGTGACAAAGCAAATACTAGTCCAGGTGGGAAGACAGCGAACTACGATCAATGAGTAACTATCTAGATACCACAACTAGTTTGTCTGCAGAGTTTGACTGGATCATGTGTGAACGCTCGTATTCGTATGCTTGAGTGTAGGGGTACCTCGCCACTCATCATTGGCATCATTGTTGGGGACGGTGCTAGTTATTTAGATTAGTTACATCATACAAGATCATTGTAACAAAGTATTAACGATATATCTTTTAGAAGGAAATAATTGCAAATAAGTTACACACAATTTCATAACAATGTCTCTCTTAGAAGACTATGATAATGCAACAACTAGTACGACAATTCATTGAAGAACCAATGAATTATATGATGATGAAGATGAAGTTTGGAATACTCACCCTGATGCAGGGGTTTTCTATGTACATCAACAAAGACAACTTCGTCCCAACTTACAAACTCATAATCTACCTAGTGATGATGAACCCCTACTGGCCACTAAGAGCCTAATGCATATACAAGAGGCTATTCGAATATCCTGCAGGCATCGTAAGGAAAGACGTCTACCTAGGCTTTATTTAAACAACTTTTCCAAATTTTTAGGAGGCTATGACTTAGATCCACAACATCATTTACAAGCCTTCCATGATGCTTATGTATGGAACAATATTGATAATGGATGGAAAAAAACTAAGCTCTTACCTTTGACACTCGTTGGCCAAGCAAAAGTATGGTATAGGTCCTTAAGACCAAAATCAATTCAACATTGGCCAACAATGGTAAAACTCTTTAATGAAAGATATCAAGATTATGCAAGAGTGTCAGCCTTGAGGAGACAAATCCAAGAATGGAAAAAAGAGCAACATGAACCCTTGGACATGCCCATAGAAAGATATTATGCATTGTTAAACAACTGCCCAAGCCATGGATTCTCCAAGGAAAGGCTAATGTACCACATCATTGATGGGCTTCGTAATGAAATAAGGGAGACCCTAGGGATGTATGCCTAAGGTCAACTATACGAGCTACAAACCCACCAATTCCAAGAGCTTATTAAATAGGTAGCAAAAGAAGAAGGAGAAATGATTAAATGGGATAATGTTGAAAGCTCTCAATAGGACCAAAATCTTGAATTAGCAAAGGTCCATGATCATGAAGAGGAGAAATCAACTTACCTCAAGGAGGTGAAATCATCTTTTCCAATACTACAATCACTAGATGAAATTAAGGCAAAGATCAATAAGATTATGGAATGGATGCATGAAAAATGTGGAGAATATACCAATACTATTAGAGGTAGAACCATGATGAACCAAGAAACAGGACAGAACACCCTTAGACAATCGGAAAGAAGGGTTGAAGAGAATAAGAAGTCAACTGCTAATCATATGTATCAATGTAACATTTTCCTGCACGATCATCCCAAAGGTCAATGCCCATTCATGTCACATTTACATGAGCATTGGGGAAGAATGCTACATCCAGAGTTCATACAAAAATACTGTGTTCAATCACAGTGGAAAAAATCCCAGTTGTGGGGAAGGCCAGCCTCAAATTGGTCACACCCTTCATATCATCCAAACCTAAGCGCTTATTAGGTTTAACATCCTATTTCCCTAATCAAGTCAACATCTTCTATCTCACCACATTGTTATTATTCTCCGAAGTACTATCAGCCTGCATCCTTTCCAACAAGATCACCACCTCATGTAACTTACACTTCTCCTCACCCTCAATATTCTCATCCTTCACCTCCTTCTACATCGCTAGCAGTTGTTCCAGAAGGTTTTGCACCACAGCACCAACCCACGAACGTCACTTGCGCTGCTACTGTCAACAACAGTGGAGGTCCTCCACAACACCGGAAGTGTCCTTTCTTTAAACATGACCATAGGAAGGGACCGCATAGTTCCAAGACCACTACATCCTCCCACTCAGCACAAGTTCAACATTGTGGTGCATCCTTCTCCTCGAATCCAACACCTCATGTTACCTTATTAGGGCCACCGATCAACACTGCAAAAATTATGGGGCCCAATGAATATAGCCATATAGGGAGACATGTCAATCCTTGCATACCATCTTACGGTCCATGGTGCCATAGTGGGTCAACTCCGTATCAATTAACCACATCTTCTAACTTGCCCCACTATGTCAACTTTAATATAGTGTGTGCACCCCAATTTGGATACATTCCAACCACCACATCAAAAGACACCTGATGGTTTGGATATAACCAAGTCCAATATTTCTGAAATGCATGGATCCAACCCTTCCATTTATTAATTCTTGCTATGATCAAAAGTTTAGTTATGGAGGATATCCCCCATTCTAACAAATAGAATTAATAAATGTTTTTCATTTTCTTCAATTTTATAATTTTTTGTTTTATAGTTTTTCATCTTTCAATTTATTGTTTTATCTTTTTATGAGTAATCTCATCTATGAATAAAGCACTCATGTGACTCGTCGGTTGAGGTGTTGTTCTTTGCTATCAAGTCTCAAGTGACTAATTATTTGGATAGCGAGCCCATCACATCCACCCAACCATTCTATTAATAAGAGATTCTACTTTGGGTACAATGATATTCTTGACATCATTAAAAGTTAAAGTAATTTTGTGCTCATTATACCCAAAGCAAAGAAGGATGGACCAAGAGGGAATGGCCAAGGTGTGACATCAAGGGAACTTTTGGATTCTATTTGGTGACATCTGTAGGAGTTACCATGTAACCTGGGTGTACTAAGATCCTTGTAGATCTAACAAAATATGGAAGTAAGAGTAATAAAGGCACTCACTCAAGAAAACCAATGCTATTCTAGGAGATCTCACTGGAAAGACATGCACCCATGCCTGAATGTAGGTGGTGTCTCTAGATTACGCTTAAAAAAAGAGAGCATGTGTGCCAAAGCAACCAAAAAAAAGTATGCAGTAAAGAAATTCCAAATCACTCCTCCCTTGAACAAAATGCCAAGTGATCGTATGCCTTGTTGTCATGGTACTCTTATGGTTGTCCATCATGGGATGAAACAATGCGATGTAACTGATCAAAGGAATGGACTTGGTCTTGATTTTGGAGCGACGGGTTAATGACATATTAATCATGCCCTACACTCAAGATTTATTGTGCCCTGGGTTAGACACCTCACATCCCGATCTCTTTAATCCCTTCTACAACTCACATCATCTTGTTGTTCATGAATTGGTGACTCGTGTCTTATGTTGCATAGAATTCCTACCTCATCATGGTAGTATCAACATGTGTGTTTTTTGTTGCATCAGTGTAGATTACATTTAACCCTTTTAGTGCCTATGGACATTTTAAGATGTGGTTACACAAGGACATTATAAGTTGGAACCTACTTTTGGGAGGATCCACTTGTGTGAATTTTTTAATTTGTACTTGTTTCACACCACCACGTCATTTTATACCCTCCGAGTACTTCATTGCTAAATCTATTCTTTCCTTTGTCATCATTTTATCGAACATTCCTGAAAACCATTACATGTCCTTTTATGTGTCACCTAAACAAATCAAGTTAGACATTAAACTTTTAGGGCAACTTCCTTGAAAAAAATTTCTAACTCTAAAATCACACTAAGTAAAGAATTCAACATTTATTAAAGGCAATGAGTAAGGTATGAAATAATTTAACTTCTTTCAATAACCTTACTAACAATTGGTCTTTGTGTGATTATAGATGGCCCCTAAAAGAGGACAATGAGGACCTTCTCAAGGTGCAACCGAACACCCAGGGGGAGGCAGAGACCAAGGACCTCATGCAGAACATGTAGAGTAGGATGCACAATCATTCAACATCCATTAGGGACCTCCTGTCACTACACAATCTGGCCAAGTAAAAGGTGGAGACAATGATGGCTATTTTCAGCATGGCATGTCAAGGCCAATCAAGTGTTCCCATAGCTTTCGTGTCCATGGAAAGTGTTGACTTCATCAAACATTGGAACATCAGCATGGATGGCTCATAATCCTTAGATAGAAAAGGAGAAACGTTAGGTGCTTCTTCAATGGTATCAATCTCAAAGCCTGGAGCATAAGACAAGGGGAAGAGATCCATGGAGGAGCCACCGCCACTAGGAACCACATGGGTTCCAATAACTTTTGTAATTTTGTGTCCGTGTCCCAATTTTTTTGTATTCAACTCTCCACTATAGCATGAATAAATTTCTAGTTAGTTAATAATCCCATACCTATCCACTGTGCAATCAATTGAACTTGTTCCTCACTTTCTTTGACTCGAGGATGAGTTGTTATTCAATCATGGGGGTATGATGAATCATGATTTGTCAGGTGCTGATATCGAACCCCTATTATTAGACCCCTGATATCATGTACAAGATATCAAGTCTGATGAGTTTTGATATCAGACCCTCGATATCAAGTACCCGATATCGCAGCCTGGCTAACGATATCGGATACATGATATCATGATCCCTATGTAAGCCTATAAATACACATTTGGGCACATAGGATAAGTGTTCTAAAGTAATTATAGAAGTAGAGTCTCTTTGTCATTTTTTAGTTCATCTCAACCCTTCCCCCAGTGCATGCCCACAGTGTGATGATTGTAATTATACGAAATCTTTATTTGAGTGTGACGTACTTGGACACACGCATGACCAACAATAAAGATCAAGATTACTTCATCATTGCAGCATTCACTTAGTTTTAATTATTTAAATATTATTTATTGATTTCTTAATTAATATTTCTTTACCTTCCTCTACTATCCTTATTATTAAACATGGAATGAGTACGACTTAATCACGAGAATTTAAGTGTAACTACTTGATATCCCAATAGCATACCTAGGACATGCGCTTGGTAATCCCAACAGTAGGACATGAGGTCCAAGATGTGCACAGATGATTAAGGATGGATGCTTGTTGCACTTAGGCTAGCTTAGATTCCCTTCTCCCATTCCCTCTTAGCTTAATCAAAGTTACTTTCCATTGTCTCTAGGAGTAGCCTAGTGTTAGAAATTATATCATACACCTCACTTTGTACTAAAACATACGTGACAAAGCGAATACTAGTTCAAGTGAGAAGACAACAAACTGTGATCAACGAGTAACTATCTAGATACCACAACTAGTCTGTCTGCAAAGTTCGACCAGATCGTGCATGAATGCTCGTATTCATATGGTTGAGTGTAGGGGTACCTTGCCACTCATCAATTATCTTGCCATCAAGAATGAGATTCAAGTTCTTACTAGCATAGAAATCTAACAAAGATATAATATGCTAGGTTACCCAATGCATCATCCAAACATAAAATTTAACTAAATTTATCAATTATAGTACAAACAAAGTGAAGATGGTGGTGGCATCAACATTCATGATGATGATGTTGATGATGAGTATCTTCATATCTTAATATCCACTTAATTGCTTCATCAATACAGTACATAGTCCCAAAGCCTAGTCCTTCAACATTGATGAACCATGATATCGTTACCAGTCCATCACTGTCCCCTTGGGATTAGTGGAGGATATTGTTACCACTATTTGTGGGTGGTCATATCCAGTTGACTTCCTGGTGATCCAAGTGAATAACAATAAGGGAGACTTCCTAATCATAATTGGAAGGGCATGGCTAAGCACTATTGATGCATGCCTAGGAATTCGTCATCTTTCCCTAGAAATATCTAAGGAAAATACTTTTGGAAAGATTGAGAAGAAGAAGGTTCCATGCCTCGCATACAATGACACAGGGTGCAATTGCATGCAGAGATCATGGGTTGTGCAAAGTTTGATATTACTTGTATGCAATCAATGTGCACAAATGATCAACATACAAAGGTGCCTATATGCAGCAGCCACACAACAAGAAGACACCCAATGGTTGATAGCTGATCAAGAAAGCAGCTCACTTATATGCATGGAACTTATTTAGGATTTGACTTGCACTTATATAGATAGCATTGATGCATTAGAGTAAGTCCACCGCCAACTTCCTAGTCCTAACTTAGAAAACATCGACTGGGGGAAGTTGGAAATTTCCAAGAAATTTAAACAAGAGCCCCTGGAGCTAAAACCATTGCCACAGGTATGGAATACATGTTTCTTAAGAATGGAAAACTGGTAATCATCAACGCAAGACTTGCTCCACAACAAAAAGAAAGTTTGCTCAAGGTAATAAACAAATGGTCAAAAGCCTTCACTTGATCATATCCAAAATTAACTAGAATAGATCCTAGGATATGCCAGCATAAGATTTACACTGACTCCTCCATGAATCCTCGAAAACAACCACAGAGGAAATTGAACCCAAAGTTGAAGTAAGTAGTAAAAGAAGAAATCAAATAGCTTCTAAAGGCTGGGTTCATATACCCCATTGCTGATAGCAAATGGATTAGCCCCTTAGTAATCATTCCTAAAAAGGAAGGAAAATAGAGGGTGTGCATAGATTTCAAGCTGCTAAACATGGAAACATTCAAGGATCACTTTCCATTGGAATTTTTTGACCAAGTATTAGACACAATTGTAGGGCATTACTATTATAGTTTTCTAGATGGCTATAGCGAATACAACCAAATACAAATAGTCCCAGAAGACCAAGCCAAAACTATGTTCACTAGTCCTTGGGGAATGTTTGCATACAAACAAATGTCGTTTGGCTTGTGCAATGCCCCTACCACATTTGAATGCTTAGTTCTAAGCATATTCTAGCAGCAGATAGGAAATGGTGTGGAAGTCTTTATGGATGACTTCTCCACTTATGGAGCAAGTTTTGATTAAGCCTTGGACTGGTTAGAGCAAGTGCTAAAAATATGTGTAGAGATTAATCTAAGGCTCAACTAGCAAAAGATCCATTTAATGGTCCAAGAAGGCATAGTACTTGGGCATAAAATTTCACATGCAGGGATAGAGGTAGACCTTGAGAAAATTAAGGTCATCCAAGGAATTACCTATTAACCAGAAACTGTCAAAGATATTTGGTCATTCCTAGGACACACTAGCTACTATAGGAGATTCATAGAGAACTTTTTGAAGGTTGCCAAATCATTGGTAGAGTTAAAGAAAAAGGACGTACCCTTCGAGTGGACTAGGGAATGTGAACTTTCCTTCCAAATGTTGAAGTAGAAGCTAGTAGAAACACCCATTCTACAAGCTCTTGACTGATCCAAACCGTTCCATGTCATAACTGATGCATTTAACTATGCCTTAGGAGCCATACTTACATAGTTAGATGATCAAAAATGCCCTTATTACATCCACTATGCAAGTAGAAGTATAGTTGGTGCACAACTTAACTACACTACTATGGAAATAGAATTAATGGCTGTAGTGTTTGCACTAGAAAAATTTAGGCACTATGTATTAGGATACAAAGTATTCATACACATAGATCATAGTGCAATTCAGTTCCTCATGAATAAGCCAATGGTAAGCCCCCATATTATACGATGATTGGTAATCCTACAAGAGTTCGATCTAACAATGATAGATCGTAAAGGCACTGAGAATGTAGTTTCTGATCATTTATCTCGATTTTACTATGACAACAAAGAGGATGAGTATCCTATTTTTGATCACTTCCCTAATGAGTTCCTCTTTTCTGGTGTAGTGAATGACCAATCACCCACAGAGAAAAATTGGTCTAGTAGCATTCTGAACTATCTCCTTATCCAAAAAAGACCACAAGAGTTAGACCTTAAGAAGAAACAACAGTTTTTTCACAGAGCCAAGTACTTTATGGAAATCAATGGAAAACTTTACAAAGTATGTCCCGATGACTTGGTTTGATGGTGTGTTCCTAATAGAGATCAACTGAGAGTTCTCCAAGATGCTCATGAGGGCCCTTGTGGGGGTCATTATGCTGGGAGATGAATGCTATTAAGATCCTACTTGCAGGGTATTATTGGCCTACCTTGTTCTAGGACACCCATCAATTTGTCCAATCTTGTGAGCACTTTCAACATGATGGGAGAATGAATGCTAGAATAGAGGGTCCACAACAATGGATTCAACCGCTAAACCCTTCGACATTTGGAGGATTGATTTCATAGGGCCCATTACACCAATGTCCAACGGAAAACCTTACATCGTAGTTTCCATAGAATACTTAACAAAAAGGGCTGAAGCAGCTGTTGTTAAAGATTGCACATCATCTATAGCTACCTGATTTGTTCAACAACAAGTCATCAATAGGTATAGTGTGCCACGTGCACTTATCTCAAATAATGGTAAACACTTTACAAGAGCAACTTTTTGAAAGCTGATGCAACGCTTAGGGGTTGAGCACAAATTAACTACCATACCACCTCCAAAAAAATGGTCAAGCTGAGGTCACCAGCAGGGAGATTACCAAGATACTGACCAGAACTATTAGCAAATATAGGTGAGATTAGAGCACTAAACTGAATGATGCTCTTTGGGCATATCGCTCCACGTGGAAACTCCCTATANGGGCTCTTAGGTTTATATATGGTCATGACCCCTGAAGGAAAAGTTGCATAAATAATGTAAGGTCCTTCCCACAGTGTTTGAAATTTGGTCCGTTGTGACACATGTGTGGGGTTCTAGTAGAGAACCTTATCTCCTGGTTGGTACTTAACTCTCCTAATTTTTAGGTCATGACATTATTTTTTAAATGCCTTGTGTAACTCATTAGATGACAGGGTAGCTAGTCGGTTCTCATCTAGTAAGTTAAGAGTCATTAACCTTTGTTTTTAAGCTAGATCGAGGTCAATGTTGAGGTCACATGCTGTGGTTAGTGTATGGAGCTTAGTTTGGATAGGGAGCATTGGAAGTTTTTCATACACTAACTCATAGGGAGAGTAGCCTATAGGGAGTTTCCACGTGGAGCGATATGCCCAAAGAGCATCATTCAGTTTAGTGCTCTAATCTCACCTATATTTGCTAATAGTTCTGGTCAGTATCTTGGTAATCTCCCTANTGGATTTTACCATTGAATTATGATGTCATTATTAAGGTATGGTTCTTTTGATTAATAGGCAATGAGTCCATGTTGTTCATACATCCATAAAATCCTATGGTCTCCCTTGGCTTGGAACTGTATAGTTCCTTTCTTTAATAAAACTATTAACGAATTGGTGATTGGGTATTTCTCAGACTAAGGAAAGACTCAAAGGATTAAAAGGGTGTGGCTTCAAAGGGATTCCATGCAATTGTACTAGCTATTCTCTTGAGTGCTTGGATGATTTTTCTTTGGATTTTTTGCCATTCTGACCATTCATCAAATCATTGGAAGTTGAGTTCATAAAAAGTAAGTCTTTGCATGGTGTAGTTCTCACGCGAAAAACAAAAAAAAAAAGACAAAAAAAAAGAGTGAGAATTCAAAGCACACCCCTTAGACACAATAATGATCTTGGGCTACATGCATTGGTTATTGCACTGGAAGGACATGTTATCCATGACTGAAGGTTCCCTTTAACTAAGGCCCCTTCTCGCTTTCTAGTTCTCCATCTTACTCTCCTTGGAATGGTGGTGACTCTTTGTAGAGGCATTCTTGTCGCTCTAAGAGGATGGGTTGGTCAATTGTGTTGATGCGAGGTCATTGAATGTGGTTGGTTTGAGTCCAGATTTTGAATGAGTCCTACTCAATCACATTAACCATGAAACACACAAGGGACTTTACACAACCTTATTTTAGGTTCCCATTCCATTCTCTCCTCTCCACCTTTCTTCTCCATTTCTCACCTCATTGTCGGTTTTATCATTAGTCTATATCTTAAGTGATGCATTGTTTTTCCTTGGTAATTTCTTGTGGGCAAGTTTTTAACTCTTGCTTCCAATTGACATTCCTAGAGCCTATGGACTGTTTGGTTTGTGGGTCTGTGAGGGCACTAAAGACATGAACCTACTTTGGGGAGGATCCACTGGCATTCCTTTTTGGGGAATTTGTTAAATTTTTTCCCTTAAACATTTACTGCAATCAATAATTCTTGGTTTCATCCCCATCCATGACATCCATTTTATTGGCGTTGCCATTGTTACTTTTTCTCCACTTTTCTTATTCCTTATCTTTTTCCACCCTTTTGCTACCAAAGGTTTACTCTTAGTCATGGGGGCCTGGGCACAAAGTTTTTCAATTTTTCCTAACCCCTACACCTGAGGTAGTCTCTAGTGTTAAAACTCCAGAACTAGTATTTGCCATAACCACAACTCAGCCAATGCACTTCACATCAAGGCAAGGTATCAACTACATTGTGATTTATCTGCCCTCGCTCATTTGTGACTATGTTGTGTGTGTAGATGGTGATCATACAACAATGGACTGGGCCTGGAGGATGCACTTAGGATGGACCAGAACTAGAACATTCACGAAAGGAGCAAGATTGGTGGCCTAGCTATGGATGAACAACAACAGCCGTAATTTTGGCATCGGTAGCAACACGTCTTATTCTTTTCTCTCTCTCTCCTTCTTCTCTTTCAGCTACCAATAAGGCTAAATGTCATTTATGTACAGTGTTCACTTTTTTGGTCATGAACACTAATGCTGTCATATATTGTATTGTTGGTCCGTTCACTGGGCACGTTGAGTCAATCATTCTGTTCCACCATCAATAGTCATTTAGTCAATAATCCCATACCTTCCCAATATTTCTTAAGGAACTCAAGGATGAGTTTTCATTCAGTCATGGGGGTATGATGAACCGTGATAGCGCGTACACGATATCGCATCCACGATATTGAGTCCGTGATATCGGATTGACCATGCAATATCGGATACCCGATATCGTGGCCTGTCTCATTATCTATAAATAAGAGGTGGTGCCTTTGGTTTCCACAGTTAAGAATTAGTCCCTTAGCCAAAATCTTTCCATTTTCTTCCTCCAGAGTTTGAATTATTTCTATGTGCCTGCAATAGGAGTCATAGAGTGAACGGATCTTTATTCAAGCATTGTGTACCTGAGCATACTTTGTGTACGGAAATAAAGATGAACTTTATGATAAACCTTGTAGCATATAAAATAGATTAATTGGTGTTAATTATTATTTAATGCTTAATGCTTTCATAGTTTATTAATGATTTCTCTTACCCTACAACTCTCTTAGTTAAATACACTCAGTACGACCGCTTCAAGCATGCGTGTAGCACTTGGAAACCTAGTAACAATTAGCATTTGGTAATCCCAGCAGCGTTGCACTCATTCAGGATGTGTACGGTAAGTGGGAATGGATACTAGTGTTAGGAGTACTTAGAGCTTAATTAATGAATAGTTAAATTATATTAGTTACTTAGTTACTTCTCTCTCCCCTCCTTATTAGTTTAGGATATAAAACACATAAAAAACCATAAAAATCATATACCTCAAGCTTACTTAACCATACAACTGTGACATACAAGTAACTTTGGGAAGACAACGATTAATCAACTCGTTATCGTTCCATGAAGGTGCATAGGCACTTAGTCCTTAGAATTCAACCGGATCATGCATGAAACGCTCATATTCGTATGGTTGAGCATAGGGGTACCTCGCCGCTCATCAAACATGTTAACCTTATCAACTCAATCAATCCAATGAACATACATATTTTTTAAATAATTTACCTTGTAACTACTTCAACTATTCTAGCTGCTATTGATCCTTTCAGTATTACTTTTTGACCAAGTTATAGCCTATTCCCAAGCATCATAACTACTAATCCAACATCACACATGTAGGTTCAAAATCCTAATCCCTTGTTGAATATTTTTCAATAGTTATCTCTTACACCATCAATTTAATGACAATAGTTTTGACTATCTTTCATCTTGCCTTCTCAATCTTTGTCATAGTATAATATTTCACAAACCATTTCCATCTCCACAATTTTCCCTCTACAACTAATGTTACTCATTCATAATCTCATTTTAGTTAATGTTGTTATGCCAACCATTCCTAGTATGCCTCCTAATCTCATGTTTTTTCTACAAGAGCTATTAGCAAGGCTACAAGCCGATGAGCATCAAAGTCATAAAGCCATAATACTACATGGGTAAAGTCCTACGATTTCTATCATGCATCTCATTGTTGACCCTCTTAGTCCATTAATCCAACTTGCTTAAATACCCAAGGGGTTTTATCACCAAATAAATTTTACTAAATACTATGGGAAAACTAATCCTACTAATCATGTTATCATCTTTTGCAATGAGTAAATTCTTTTGGGAAATTATCTTTATACCATAATGAACTTATCAAACTCGCTAATAGGTAAAGCATTTGAATGATACCAAATCATTCTTCATGGATTCATCACCTCCTTGTGGTAACTCTTTATAGCGTTTATGAAGAGATTTAAATATAATATCAACAAAGATGATACACTAAAAAAACTCTTAACCATCAAATAGGCTTCTACTAAATTTATCTCTAAGTTCATCACCAAATAAATTTAGCAACAATGCAACTTACTCATCCATTGTCTAATAAGCAACTATTAAATAGTTTTTAGGAAGCTATCAACAACTAGATCAAGATTAAGGTAGTCTACCCTAGGCCACTTAACCTCCATAATATCATTACTTCTACTAAACACATTGAGGAGGTGACTATTCAATGTAATGATCCTGAATGGATAAACTTTTACAACAAGGCTATAAATGATGCTAATAAGGAGAAAGGCTCTCATAATGTAAGAAAAATGATGGCTTCAATAAACTTTATTAGTTTCATTGTAAAATAATGGAGGAATAAAAGTAAAAATTCAAAAAAATAACGACATTAGGCGAAACTCATCAAATGAAGACCAACAAAGAAAATCACCTAAGAACATGTTAGAATATCATAAGTTTTCGATGACCTACATACAGTTGTATAACAATCTACTAAAGGATGGGTGCATCATACCAAAATAAGTATTTGAATAGACTAGGACATAATTGAAGAGTTTTCAAACATTGATCACTAATCTTTTCCAATGAGTGGAAGGAGATCCACCTATATCAAAATGGTATAATTCTAACAAATTTTGTTATCACCGTAAGGCTACATGGCATAATATCAATAATTTCAATGCCCTCAAATATGATATCTAGGGGCTAGTGGGGAAAGGAAAAATATTTTTTAATATGTTGGTGCAACCTAGCAACTAAGATATGTAGATCTTTCAAGATTCTTTGAATATTCATTCAAGAAGGATCTCTACTTTTCACTTGGAGTTCATAAGTAATAATTCTAAGACCTCCTTTGTCATCCAAATGAATCCATCCCAACATGATTCTTCCATGTTTACTCATTTAAATTGACCAAACCCCAAAATTCCCTTTGTTATTAATCTTCCTTGAAGTAATTCTAACACTTATACATCCCACAATGTACATAGAACTCTATTTGTCATTGACATGACACTCCATTACAATGAAGCTTCTATGTGCTCAAACCTCCCATTCAATTATCCTCCATCTTCTTTAAGGAACTAATTACCTTTAACTATGGCATCTTCTCTCATTGATTATCATCCTATATTACCTTATGTTTTTTCTCCACCATCACTTCCTTCTTCTCCATCTAAGTTAGAAGAACCATCATTTCTTTCTACATCATTAAGATGACATATAGTAAACATGATACAACAAAAAATCCAGACAAACCATGATACAAAAAGTGGAGAAGCTACAAATAAAGAATCACTATGTTCACTTTGTTATTATAAAAGTTCTAACAAACTGTTATGATCTTTTGTATATCTTGAGGTAAAGCATACTAAGTTAAGGATATGTTTCTTTTAGATTCTTTACTGATCTTTTGACTTTTTTATTGCATAGGCACATGAAACTATAGTATGTGTCCCATTGCATTCAAATAAAAAGCATTAATGTGACATGTAGTGTACATGGTACAATATAAATGAGTGACAAACAATGATACATAAAGAGGAGAGGCTACAAGTAAAGAATCACCATGTTTACTTTGCTATTATAGAAGGTTTGACAAAGTGTTATGCTTTTTTTGTATATCTTTGAATATCAGGCTCTATAACCCAAACCTTGATGACAATTCCTTCTTTCAACCATAAAAAACCTTAAATTGATCTCATGAACAAATAGTAGTACAAGAAAAGGAAATCTTCTTTATTCTTTCATAAAATCCAAGATTAAAGCATGCAATGATATAAATGACAAGACACAATCCAAAGCATTGAAAGCACTTTCACAAACTCTTCTCACCATAATGAGAAGGATTCATAGCACAATTAACTCTCTCTTGATCCTTTAACATGGATAAAGACTTAGTTATGAGACTTTAGGGATATTTATACATGTTTCTTGATAGTGAGGATTCCTCTTTGCACTTTAAAATTTTTGAAAATTAAATTTTTTATGACTATAGCTTCCTTGTAACTCATAATTGACCCATAATTTGCTAGTTGTAGTTGGATTGCAACACCAATTAGCATGAACTAATAGAAAACCCAAAATTTCAAAAGTGGATATAAGCAATGATGGTGGGTTTTGACTAGTAGTTTCTTGGTAGCTCATTGTGATCCTATTGTGACTAGCATTGGTGAGGCATCTTGAAGCCAAGAATAACTACATCTAGTTACATAGATACTATGATTGACATCCTTTTGATATTCATTTGTGACTTGTAAATCTAATTATGAGGACACTGAATCTTCCAATTCATTAACAGTTACCCATCAAATACAATTTTTCATGATTTTGGAACATATAGCTAATTATGACAAGGTCGCAATAGCATGCCAACATCTAAAACATGTCCAAAATGGTTTAAAACAAAACCAAATAATCTTCTACAACTAATACTATTATAAATCACATACACAAGTCCTTAGTTTAATAATTCATACATTCGAAGTGATTGTTGCCCTCATCATCTCCTTCATTCTTTCTAAAGGACTCATGATTTAAAACTTAATTGGGTATTACATTTTGAATAACATTAATCCCCATTACAAACCTAAATCAAACTCATGAACACAAATGATGTTTTTAGGCCTTTCATTATTCTAGTGCATTGAATACTGATATTGCTTTTTTTCTCTTGTACTCCTATTCTTCCTTGTTTTCAACATAAATGACTTCACTGATGAGCTTGGATTAGGATTTTCTATTGAACCTTAAAAACGTGAAGGTTTTCCTCCAAATCCAATGAATTCACTTTGCCATGAAAATGAGTCAAATATGAAACATTATAACCATAAGAACCAAAAAAATCCTTAGGAAAATCAATTTCATATGCATTTTAATTTATCTTTATCATTATATTAAATGCATCAATCTTTCTTATTTTCCACTTGTAGAAATTGTCATTCCTCTACCTCTCTTTACCCATGTTTACCCAAACATAATTATCAACATTAAAATCAAGCTTTCTTTTGCCTTTGTTCATTTTAGTGGTAGTCTTGTGGACTTTATTCTAAGTTTGTCTCTAACTTGATCATAAAATTCCTTAATGTGCTTAACAAAACCAAAACTAAAAGATGCATAACCATATAAATCCTCACATCATCACTCATTTTAGAAGAAAAACCATAATTAGCAACAAAATGATTTTTTACAATGTAGGTACAAAAAACATTATTATAACAAAATTCAACATATGCCCACAAAATATACTATCTTCAATTCATTTTTACATAAACAATGTACAATTTTTAATAAAGCTTTATTTACCACTTCAATTTGGACCTTAATATTTGGATGGTAAGCATTAGAAAAAGACAATTCTCTCACAATTTTGGCAATTACCTTTAAAAATGACTAGTAAACCATGTATCTTTTATCACTTACAATATTCAATGGAATACCATATCACTTTAGAGTATCTTAGAAAGACAAATGAGCGACATGAAATGTATTATTATTGACAATGACAAATAATGACCTTTAATACTTTTACCTTATTTATATTTTTGACAAACATTTCCTTCTTTCACAAATTTAACATCTTTTGCATACTAGGCCAAAAATAGGTTTTATAGGAGAGTTCTCCTTGTCTTACCCATATGGTCTACTATACCTCTATTATTCTTTTCTTCCCAAAGTTTCAAACTAAAATCACAGTTAAACATACAAACTTTTCCATATTTAAACAAAATGCCTACCTAGACATGATAGTATTTCCACCTATTATCCCTATCAAGTATGGTTCATTCAAACTTTTTCAAATTTTTTAAATTCATAATTATTAAGATACAAAGAGATAAAAGAATCAAAGCCATCAACCTAAATGAAAGAATGATTATTTACATGAATCTTAGATAAAACATTAGCCACTACATTACTTGGCACTTCTATGTTTCAAAAAAAAATTTCTTACAATTGTTCTACCCAATTCATATGTTCAACACTAAACTTCTTTTAAGAATTTAAAAGTTGCAATGTTGTGTGATTAGTTAACACTAATTTACTAGGAAAAAGACAATGCTTAATGGCTTGAATAATAGCACAGAGACTTTTCTCATAAATACTATACCTTTGTTTTGTCTCATCTAATTTTTGAGAAAAGAATACAATGAGCTTATCCTTTTAAGAAAGCATGCCTTCAATAGCAAGCATGCTTGCATCCACTCCACTTCAAAAAACTTGGAAAAGTTTGAAATTGCAAAAACTAGCTCACTTGCTATCCTTGTTTTCAAAGCCTAAAAATTCTTTTCATTTTGTACATTTCAATGAAATTCTTTGTTTTTCTTCAACAAAGAGAGCATCAACCATTAGATAGAATAGAAATGTAGGATACAGATTAGAGAGCCTATATGTTTTTGTAAAAGAATATACATTAGAGAAAAGTCTATGGTCAATATGATTGGACTAGTGTTATTCTTGTTTAATTCTAGGCGTCAACTAAGGAGACATGAGAAAACTTTATTGTTTAATTCTACCTAGACCCATAGTATCCACAACATGTTGTTGAAGTAATATTCACTATCATTGTATTTTTTATTCCACTTACTATGTTTCTCAAATCTATTACATTCTTGATTTTCAAGTTGAATGGTTGAATACAGCGAATGTTATAAATATTGTTATGGTCATGAATTTTCTTGATTGTCGATTAAGTTTTGATAATTATTAAGACACTGCACTTCATATTGGATGTCCTTACTAGAAATTTCTTCTTGTAATACAATAGATATTTTTTGTTACATCTGGACAAAATACATACCACTTGTTTAATGAAAACTATGTAGTGAATGATCACCATGAACACCAACATATATGCAAAAATTGGTATTTTTCTGCAACATCTAAAAACTTGAATATTAAGTTATTCAAAGTAAAATAGAAATGTTTAATTACATTTAAATGGATGTTTTAATATATCTTCACATATACTTGGAGATAGGTAACCCTTCTAAATTTAAGAATACAAAGATAATAGAAAATAGTGCTTAATCTATTGCCACACTATTACCATTATGTAAAAAAAGGTAGCAGTTTTCTTTATTTGTTATATTTAGGTTTCTTTGCTTCCTAATTGTGCTTACTTGGTTTCAAATTTCCTGCCAAATGTTTTTCTTTTGATTATTATAGCTTATAAGATTATGATTATTACATGAAACATGGTGAATAAATGTAAGATTCAGTAAATGTAGACAACTTTAAAAGAATAATATTTTTTTAAAATCCTCTTGTAGTTAGGATCTAATGATTAATTGTTTATCTTGATAGTGATAATTCCTTTAATTCTTGTTTTAATTTTCATATTTTATGTATATTTGAGCATTATGCAACCTTTTGTAGATCTAGTTCAACATCATGCTACAATGCCTTTTTATTATGTTGGTCTAAATCATCTATTTACCAAAGATGAACTTGTTTAATCCATTTATTACTTTAGTTTGATGTCATTGCCATCGTTCCATGAATGTGTTGTAGGGTAACCTTGTTCAATTGGTTTCCCGTTGTCTAGAGCAGACTTAACATGATGTTAAAAATTTAAACAGGGGTAGTTGTGTGTCAAACTACTTTTACATACCTCTACAAGCAAGATGCTAAAACAATTTTATTACTTCAATCTCAAGAATCATAGTACATTTTGTTGAGTTAAGCTTTTTAAGATACATCCTATTTTGTGAGTTAATTGCAATCTAATATTAATGTAAAATTTTGAAAAGTGTTTTGATGAATTTATCATGTTCTGTTATTTAAAGGAGTTTAGTCTTGAGAAAAGTAAATATGATGTGATTTGGATTCATAGTGTATTGAGCACTTAACAGATTTAAATTTGATCTCATTTTTAAATAGAGCTAAGGTAATATAAATCATTCAACCAACTTTGAAATACATGTTATCTTCTACCATGCTTCTTGTATAATGTAATTTAACATAAAATTTATATTGTGTTGTTGACTAAGTTTCAAGGTAGATTTAAAACTTGGTAGCTTCTTCATTTTTAAAGAGAACATTGAAAGGAATAGTAAAAATTCTTTGTTAAACACATGTTTCTTCCTTAATTACTTTTCAAGTAATCTTAGTTATCTAACAAAGATTTCATCCATGTAGCTACAGTGAATTTAGACAGAAGATCACAATGTCACCATATTTGAGTAATTATTTCATTAGATTTTTAAGAAGGCAAGTTTACGTGTATATAAAACTACAATATTTACTCATTAATTTGTATAGCTTTGAAACATTTGATTTAACCATTGTTCTCATGCAAGGGAGAATATATATGCTTTGCCTAACAAAAATACCTTTCTTGAAGGTCCAAAAAGGGTTTCCAAAAGAACTATTTCCTATCATGTTTCAAGTACAAAAATCATCTAGAATTACACTAAAAAGTTCATTACCAAGGAATTCTTATGAAAAATGTAATTTTCTTAAGCATCATCTATGCAAAAATCATTGTGAAAGGTGATTTGAAGATGGAATTTATGTAGCAATTGGTTGCTGATGAAAATACATCACTAACCTCTTCTTCTACACTGCCTCAACACAAGAATGTCATTTTTGGCTTCTTTGTTGATACATCATCTTCTTGTTCACCATTATAAGACCTACTAAAAGTTCTCTTCTAGCATAGAATTTTTAGTACATCCAAATGCACCACATGACACTTTAATGTGTAAAGTTAGCATGATCATTTTACTAAATTTGGATCATTTTTGTGCAGTTTTGAGAATGAGCGTACAATAGGAATAATACCCAGGAATAAATTATTGTAAGATCCTTGAGCATGTTTATCATCATTTTCATTAGTTGGATGGGCCTTGACAAAATGAGCCAAACTAGTGAGCTAGCTTTGACTCTTAATGTAGTTGCATAAGGCAACCAAATCAGGCCTTTCTACTTAAGTTCTTTTTGCAAGTTTTATGCATCAATAGTTTGGTCTTCTTTAGAAATGTTTCTCTTTCCACTCATCGTTTGCAATGTTTTCTTTCAATTCTTCATCTACATGAGTCATTTTTATTTTTTAAAAGTATATTTCATTTCCTTTTCTATAACAAGGTTTTTTGCTTTAGAAATGTATGTGCTAATTTTTTGTGACCTATATTGATTTACTTAATTTGATTCATAAATATGGTGTTACAACTAGTTATCAATGCAAGGCAATATGATCATTCATAACAACATCAATGTCATTCTTATCCTCATTGTTTGACACAATGTATCAAAACTTGTATTATATTTTTATTTTAGCATTCACCAACTGAAAACCAACATCCAAATAATTATTTTAATCATAAAAGTACCCAAAACTTTGGTGACATTTACATTTTGTCCAAAAATTTGGTGTTCTATCTTGGTTAGTAACATGCTTAGCTAATTTCCTTTTATTGTAGACTATATGTGAAACTACACATGTTTGTTGTGCATGTTATGATTCATGGCTCTATATTACATGTATAGCCAGCTTTTCCTTTGGTTGTTCTAGTGTTATTCTTTTTGTTTTTTTGTTTTGTGTTAAAAATATCTTGGTGCTTATGTTCTTTATCTTAGAGCATATTTTGCAGTAGCATGCAACAATTATATAATACTATAATTTTGTAAATATAGGATTGAATAAAGAGTTTTTTGTAGGATAAAAGAAAAGTTTTCATTTGGTTAATATTTGTCAGGTTATATTCACGATCATCTTATAATGATAATTAAAGCATGCATTTTGTGTGAATTCTTAGCTAAAGTTATTCTTGAGGTGTTAGCTTAGTGGTAAGAGTCTTACCATAAAAAAAAAAACCCCCCCCAAGTCACAAGTTCATATTCTTGAATTTACTAGTATCTTACATTATAGGAGATTTGAGTGTGGAATTTTCTTTTATGTGACTAAATATTTGTGTTGCTCTTTACAGAAATTCAGAAAATGTTTCTAATGCATAGAGTGTCTTGATTAATAAAAAGAAGGATAAGCTTTCTTGAACAATTAAAATTTTCTTACAATTTTAAATTTTATAAATTGAGGCTAGGCAATAAACTAATGTTATGTTTAGCTTTATTTTGTGACTATCATTAGGATTGGGGTATATTAGTGTTTA
>MNCI01012160.1:69159-91118 GCA_015680685.1 Gnetum montanum
TTATGTGGCATGCAATAGGTCTCTATCCACTTTCACCATTTTTCTTTAAAACTAATCTAACATTGATATGTATATAATTGTAAACCTTTATTACTTCCAAATGAGCCTTCAACATTATTTACTTTATGAGTGCCAATATGTCATTGCACTATTAACATGCATACTAAATGAGTTTGAACATTGATGAAAATTTTTGGGTTGTAAAATGGTAGAACGTGACCTTTTGCATGTTCAATTGGTACTCATTCACAATAGGTACATTTGAAGAATTGAATTATGAGGACATTATCTCAATTTTCAATGTTGGAAATGAAGTTTTTATAAAAATTGACATTGATTTTAGATGACTTTTTTCAGCTATTCTCATAAGTAGTGGATATCAACCTGCATGCAAAATTTCATGACCTTGCATTCTAACCTTTGTTCAAATTAGCTTCCATGCCTTAAAAAGACTTGAAAGGAAGTAGGATTAAACAAAAAGATCCCTAATTGTAATAACCTATTCTCTCTGTAGCTAGTGACATACTGCTTTTGTTAAAGATATTATAATTTTATGATTTCTATGTTTGATTACAAGAGAGAGAGAGAGAGAGATTTTGTATTTTTATGATATCTATGTTTGATAGATAGAGATTGGTTTAGTGATTGTTTATCCAACTGTTTTTTTCCTTTTTACTTTGTTGTTCAGGGTAACCGAACCAGTAATTTCTTATGTTTGTATTTGTTAAAGTTTGTTTCCCAACTTTCTTTGATTTGTTCCAGTGAAACAATTGATCAGCACTTGAATATGGTTCCTGGCAGGTGAAAGAAGTTATAACCATAGTGGAGATCAACGAAGAAACCTATGAAGAGATTGTTAGGGTTCTACATAATGTGCAGCATTTGAAAATTATATCACTTGTGCTTTCTCTGGTTGGAAATGAGTTTATTTTTTGGCATATTTTGAGGAGGCAGCTAGCAGGATAGAAAAAAAAATGATAAATGGTGCACACATTTCCTTCCAGGTTCTTCCCTCACAGTCTTTGCAAGAATTCAAGGCTAATAGAACATAAGCTGTGTTTTAATTGTTTTATATATCTTATCTTGCTGAAGTTACTGTTACTTTGAATGACACTATGTCAATACTATTATGATAGTATATCATACCTGAAACCATGCTAAACTTGTAGATCTACCTTGCCTCCATGTGGAAATGATGGGTTTTGCATCCTTTTGTGGTGCAAATATACTGCAGGAGGCGGCTGCTGATCAACGCTAAATGGTTGGCCTTCAGTTGGCCATCCCTGCCCTCCGCTTTTACCATCATCCTGCAACCGTATATTTTACAAGAAGAATGTCTGGACAAAGCAAGACAGTTACAAGCAATGCATTTCTGGAAACGTTTCAACTTATTCATTACCAATTTTTTCAAAAAGGCTCATTTGTACTGGATCTAAATCATCATTTTCTTTGTCAAAATGAGAATGCTCTATATTTGCATTAATTTTTATAAAAAACCATCTTACAAGGTAGTGCTCTGTGTTCACATTAATTTTTATGTGAATTCATCTTGTGAAGTTTCTGCATTGTTTTCTTATTAAATGACCACATTTGCATCTACTTTTCTGCAATGTTCAACGTTGTGATCAAAGAAAAAAACCTGTACCTTTCTAAAAGTGAGCTTCAGAAAGGAAAGAGCTTGACGATTGCACCTGAAGTAGCAAAAAATGATATTCAAAGGTGCTGTTCAGTTCCAACATCATGCACGGCATTTTAAAAAAATTGGACAGCAATGAGATTAAAGCTCACATAAAAAACTTCAAAATATCTAAGGCAAAGCATAAACTTTGGCCAGCAATGAGATTAGAACTCACTAGAAAAACTTAAAAGCATCCAGGGGAAAGCATTGGAAGAAGAGTTTGGAATCGAAAATCTATAAAATAAGAGCTTTAAGCAATTAGGAAAGCGTTAAAAGAGGAGTGAGCTGCAGCCAAAATCCAAGATCTCTCAAATGGAAGAATTAAAAGCAATTTCATAGTTTGAATTTTACCAGTTTTCATACCCATAATATATTACTTCAATTTGAATGTCATAATAGCTTTAGTGCCTACAAAGTTTTTACAACATCCCAACAATAAAGTAAATGGTAGTTTAATGTGTAATCTGTTGGTCTGCCATGCCACTGGTAAATTGCCCCCTTGCTCATTCACATATGATTATTAGGTGGTTTAGAATCCATAACAATGCCACAATTATCATCTTGAGATTTTGGATTAATGGCCTATAACAATTTCTAAACCATTAAGTTACCCATTTGAATAATCCTTATCAATCTACCTACGTATTTTACTATTTTATTCAGATCTGTTTTATATATCTATCAAACTAAAATTAAAATGCAATGTGTTTACTTATGTCAACTAAAATCCTTTTGGATGTCTTCAACCACATCAGTTTCAGAATTCCCTTTATCATTTTTTTGGGGTATTTCCATGTACTATACCACCACTCCTAGACTAGGGTCAGGCATGGTACCCTTTATGATTCAAAGTACATATGTATTTACTATTATTATTCATGTATATGTTGATTCTGTCATTTGATGTTAAGCATCATCTATCCAACTTTGCAAGTTTTGTCTAGGAAGGGACAACGGTTTGGTGCCTGCTAATGATTTTGGTTGTTTTGGATGCAGGGAATCCTAATCAATGGCCAAGTTCTAGGCCCCCAGATAGATTCTGTAACAAATGATAACATCATCATCAATGTCTATAATAGCTAGGCAGATCCAATGCTGCTTTCATGGTGTGGAACACACAAAATATTCAAATATTCATACATTTTCATGTTATTTTAAATATCACTGGAACAACTCCAAATGTCAGGTTGTGTTATCTGTGGGTTTTCCTTTGCTGTTGCAGGAATGAAGTTCAGCAGAGAAGAAATTCATGGCAAGATGGGATGTTTGGCACTAACTGCTCCATTCCTTCTGGTAGGAAATTCACTTACAAGTTTCAAGTCAAGGATCAGATTACCAGTTATTACTTCCTCTCTTATGTACTTCGATAAAGCAGCAAGGGGATTTGGGGAACTTAGGATTGTGAGTAGACCTGGAATTCCTATGGCATTTCACAGTCCTGATGAGGACTATGCTGTCCTCATTGGAGATTGGTACAAGACCAATCACTTGGTATGATGTTCAGTTCCAAACAAAATTTCCTTGCCTTAGCAGATTCTGATTCCGTCAACATTATTATGATTTTTATTATTAATTTTTATCCAAGATAGCAAACACCCATATAAACATATGTGTACTTCTATTATTTGCTCTATAAAACTTGAATTCAGCTATGCAACTCAACTTTTCAATATGGCTTTCGTAGAATTTCTATTGCTTAGGAGATGTATTTTTCATACATTGTTTCAAACTTATAGATGCGGATATAAACATACGTGTACTTCTATTATTTGCTCTATAAAACTTGAATTCAGCTATGCAACTCAACTTTTCAATATGGCTTTCGTAGAATTTCTATTGCTTAGGAGATGTATCTTTCATACATTGTTTCAAACTTATAGATGCGGATGATATTTTAGGTTCACACACTACTACACTAGTGTTCAGCTTTCCACCCTGATTGTTTCATCCTAGATGCCAGATTTGATATGCTGGAATTCTTGGCTTTGTTCCACTTACATTCAGGAACGGTAGATTTCTGGAACAAACAACGCATAAATCCATTGCTAACAATCATAGTTCTTGAGACATGACTTACTGGCTTGGCATGTGAGCAAGCCACATCTATCTCACTACTACTACACAAAAGTTTACATTTCATATATGGGTTCTCTTGCATTTTTTGTGCAGATTCGTAGGCAAACACTTGACTTGGGAAAAATCCTAGGCATACCAGAAGGAGTTCTGATCAATGGCAGAGGTCCAAATAGCACAACATTCCGTGTGGAGGAACAAGGTATAATCTCTTACCTGCCATAGGTATCTAAATCATGGAATTTACTGATAGCGATAGTTCTTAATTTTGTCTTTTTGATGACAGGAAAAACATACAAATTCCGAACCTCCAATGTGGGTTTGGAGAACAGCTTTAACTTCAGAATTGCTGGGCACAAAATGAAGTTAGTGGAAGTGGAGGAATCCCATACAGCACAGAATATATATGATTCTCTAGACATACACTTGGGACAGTCATTCTCTATTCTTGTAACAGCGGATCAGCCTCCCATGGACTATTGCTTTGTAGCATCAACTCGTTTCTCATGACCAATTCTGACAAGAATTGTTGTCCTTCATTACAGCAACTCTCAGAGCTCTGTTTCGAGGCCTCTGCCTCCCAGGCCAACCGATGAGATTGGGTGGTCGCTGAACCAGGCCAAGACCATCAAGTGCTCTTCTTTAATTCTAGTGTCATAACAGTTTTGGTGCCCACAACATATTAGTTCTTACAAAATTTTGGCAATAACGTAGGTAAGTGGCAGTTTAATGTGTAATCTGTTGGTCTGTCAACCCAGATATTAAGTTATAGCCTACTACTAATTAAGTCATTGGTCAACTGCCCCTTTGCACATATCCACAAGATATTCAGGTGTCTTAAAAGCCCTAAATTATGCCACAATCATGATTTTGAAATTTTGAACTAATGGCCATGAAGTTAACCATTTGAATAATCCTTATCAATCTATTCAGGCATCTCAATGTTTTATGCCACAATCATGATTTTGAACTAATGGCCTAAAACAGTTTGTAGACCATGAAGTTAACCATTTGAATAATCCTTATCAATCTATTCAGGCATCTCAATGTTGTATTCAGGTTTATTTTATAGGCATCTCAATGTTTTATTCAGGTTTATTTTATATATGTATGGAAACTGAAACTGAATGTCTTTACTTATGCTTACTAAAGTCTTCTTCAATTTGTCCGTTCACACAAGTTTCAGAATTATGTATTATAACACCACTCTTAGACTAGTGCAAAGCATGGTATCCTTTCTGATTTACAGTGCACATGCATTTATTACTATTATTCCTGTAGATGTTCAATCATCGTCTATCCAACTTTGCAATTGTTGTTTATGTAGGGAAAAATTCCCCTAATTTTTAGAACTCGATCTAAGATCTGATTTGAATCATGTTTGTGTATATTTTGTGTTTCCTAGTTCTGTAAATATGTTTTAACATAAGATGCATAAAATTTGTTGCTCCATTTCATAAATTTTGATGCGACTGACTGCAGATGGAATCTCACAGCAAGTGGACCTCAAATCTACAAGGATCCTACCACTATGGCAAGTTCATGCCATCAAGAACCATCAAATTAGCAAGCTCTAGGCCCATGATAGCAGGAAAACAGAGATATGCACTGAATGAGGTCTCATTCAATGATCCTGATACACCCGTAAAGCTAGCAGACTACTTCAAAGTACAAGGAATTTTTTCTTTGGGCTCCATCTCAAATGGACCAACAGGGGGAAGTGGGTGCCTTCAGGCCTCTGTCATGGCAGCAGATTTCAGAGCATTCGTGGAGACTGTATTCCAGAACTAGGAAGATGGGGTGCAGTCTTGGCATATGGATGGATATTCCTTCTTTGTTGTGGGTATAGATGAAGGAGACTGGAATCCAGGTAGCAGGGAAGGGTGCAACTTCTTTGACTCAGTTGCTTGCTGCACAACTCAAGATTCAAACAAAATAGAACTCCATGAAATTTTCCAAATAAGACTTCCTTTTTCAAACAACTTTTGAGGGCTAATCTCAACTTCTACTATGATAATAAAACAAAACATCAATGCTGGTAATGGTAATTTGGACAACCATTGATTTACTGCATAGGAATTTTCAAGGATTAAACCTGGTGCATAGATTCTAATGTCGATCCTACTTTCGTCTCTAATTCATATGGATTTGTGGATTGCATACTTTTCAAAAAGCTTCCCAATGAGAAACAACCAAATGATAATTCCTTACAACTCTGACCAGAATTGCTTGGAAACTTCGTAAGCACATTGAGCTAATTTTGATCCTTTTGTTTTTTAAGGGCCGAATCTGAATCCTGACCTGAAACTGGTTATGGGTAATAAAAAAAGGTTTCGGGCATCACAGTCACATACAATGAACAACCAAATATTCCTTCATCCCAATCCTGGCAAAAACTGCTTTCATTCATCGAAAATCTTGACAATCACTTTTCATGCAAGCAGGACAAGCTTCTCATGAGAACGAAAATTTTGGGGGTAAATATATAATGGCTATCTATGTATATGCAGCTGCTGCTGTAAAGTGTGGTTGAATATGAATATGAATGTTACTGTGGGTGGGTTTGTGCAGGTATATCCAAAATCGTGAAAAGCAGTGTGTGTGGCGCTGGATGACGCAGGCATGTGGAATGTGACAAGCAAAAATTGGGCAAAAGACATGGTCTTGACATGGTCTTGACATGGGCAAAATGTGAACAGCACTTGTACCTGCGAGTGAGTGTATTGGCTTGACATGGTCTGCAGAATTGTGAATGGTGTGATGAGTATCCAATTCCTCAGAACGCTCATGGCCGCATCTGCAGTTGCCTCTGCCTCTTCCTATTCCATTGCAATAACAGCATGTGTTTTCAATTTACTTTTATTAAAAACAAATTGTAGTACGGGGATAATGGAGACAATTTATTCCTGATATGCGAGAGAAGATAGGCATTGCTATGATTTTGAAATTTAAGGGTAAAAAGAAAAAAAAAACACCCTTGCATTAATTCTCTTGGTTTGAGTTTTGAGAGGCGTCTGTGATTATTTGATCTCATTCTGTTTTTTTTTTCCCCCTTTAATCTGGGATTATTTGATCTCATTCTGTTTTTTTCCCCATTAAAAAAATGTGTTAGCTTCTATGTAAAATAAGAAGCGTAACACCTTAACTATTATTCCATGTTCTTTGACCGAGAGGAGCAAATTTCTGGTATGTACTTGTGGTGCAACGGAGAAGCATTCAACTGTTACATTGTAGTTATTTTGCCTTTTAATCAAAGATCATTGCATTTATCTTTAATGCTTATTTTCTCGAGGAATGTCTAGAAGCCATCGGGGGAGCACACTGCACTAGAGCATCTTCCCATTTCTCTATCCAGATTCTACATAGGGTTGGAAGTTCTTACAATTGCTTTTAAATATTGATTTTTAAAAAAATATAAAATAGGATCAAATTCTTATACCATCACAGTCTACTATACATCAAAAGAATGTTATAGCATCAATTTTTTAAGATGTTAATTTTTTATGTGAATCCTAACCATGTTTTAACATAGTATGTGTCTTTATAATAAATAATTGGAACTACCACAAGTAATAGTTATTGAATTAGTTAAACTTAACAATTATCTTATAAGTAATAATTGGGACCATTATAAATACCATTGTTCAATGGCTTTGAAATAAGTGATAATCATAGTACACTACAAATAGCTACCAACTTTCAAGATTTTTTGTGGAATTTCATAATGTTATTCACCCACAATACAATTTCAACTTGGAGTGTCCTCCTTTCCTTTTTTAGGCTTATATGCCTATGATTTTATTCTTAGTTCCAATTGTTGCCCTCATGTTACTTAACTTCTATTTACCTTCATATGAATGGAAATTAGAGGGTAGAAGTACCTCCACTATGCCAACAACATAATATTTACAACAACAAAGAACCAAGATGGAGACCACATTCATGCTTGTATAAGAAGTTAATATAGAGATTTTTGAATAGGTTAATTTTCAAATTAATGTTGAATCCATAGGCAAAGTTAAGAACATAAGTACAAATACATGAAAAACAAATTTTCATACTTAAAGCATTTTAAGAATTTTTTAGTTAAAACATTGAATGTGGCTATTCACCACACTACATCTTCAATGAATTTTCATAATCTTTTGCTCCTTGGTTCTTACTTTTCTTCTTCCTTGCACTCTTCTTCTTGCCTTTCTCCTTCCAAATAGATTGGATGAAACTCTTTCTTAATTTTCTAATGAAAATTCTAGCACCCTTTCTTGAATTCCTTAGCTCTTAAACCTTTCTTAACCTTTATTGAGAAGAAAAAAATCCTAATACTTGGAGCATTCAAATCAAGGCCTTACCACTAGTCTAACACCTCAGTATTCACTCTCTTTTTTAATCTTTCCTTCCTCTATCTTGTCATCCTTATATCTATGTGATGATGTGAAAGTCAATTGAGAAAGGTTTCATGAATCATCTATTTAAAATTCTTGAAAGGAAGAGAGGATGGATGTTAGGAGGTGTGCCATTTAGAGCATTGCTTAATACCATCCTAGAGTGCCAAAATCACTATGAAATGGAGGGTTAACTCAAGATGAAGTATGCCTTAACAATCACTAATCCAAACACCTACTCAATTAGTGTTGACTTCCTACAAATTTCCTATAGGTTTAGTAAGTTTACCTAGATCCACCATTGCAACATCTTCTAGATAGACTATGATTTCACTACACATGCCCTGTCTTGCCTTGCTGCTACATAACCTAGCATGCCATCATCCTTCACTAACATCTTCTCAACTATACTTCTTCTATATATCTAATACAATATTTGCAAGAATTTCAAACTATATAAGCACATGATCAAAGAATAAAGTTATTGTGTTTTCAATGATGCAAGGATGAATAATGACCTATGAGGATGTCACTTGTTTTAAGCATGGAAGAGTTTAAGAAAGCATGCCTATTTGATGGTTCAAAGGTTGTTTCCCTTCAAAACAAGGCCTGAAGAAGTATGAAGATTCTTTCAGGTTCCATGCCAACTTAACCATCATTATTACTTCCTTTATAACTACATAGCCTTACTTCTTTGTGAACTACATCACAAGGGTATGTACATAGTGATGAGGAGCTCCCTTAGATTTCACAATCCAAGTTGACTCAAGTTTAATTAGCCACAACAAATACATAATTGAATAAGGAAAGAAAGATTTTATTCTTGCATAAGTGATGAACCATGAATAAGACAGGAGACGTTGACACATGCCTATTGATGAGCGGCAGGTATCCCCTTGCCCAACCATACAAATCACAAATGTTCACTAGTGATCTGGTTGAATTCTGTAGACTTAGTTTCCTAAGTTGCCTATAGTCCTAAATAGTAAATCATGGAGTTGTATAATTGTTGTCTTCCTAACTCACAGTTTTGTTATCAGTATAGATGGTTAAATATGAGTTAAGGCATGTAATGTCCATTTTTATAAGTATTTTTATATATTTTTTTATCCTAGTGCCAAAATGAGTGAATGGAGATTTCACAATTAATTATCTAACTACTTAACTAATCTAGTAACTAACTATCCTAATGTAAATAACTATTCACTTTCTGTACACATCCTGAACTCATATGAATGGTGTTGGATTACCAAGTGGCTATTACTAGGTGTGCCAAAGATCCACTACTGAGATTACCAAGCGCAATATGCTATGCTCGAAGTGGTCATACTCGTGTTTTTATAATTAATTATATTAATTATTCAAGGCCATAAATGTAAATTACTTCAAGAATAAAGTGCTAAACATAAAGAGGAAATTAATCTAAGTGCTGTAATAAATGTAGGTAATCTCAACTTTATTATCATGCATGCCAATGAAATCAGGTATATAGGCACTCAAATAAAGCATCCTATAATCTCTTAATTCATACTATGACCACTCAAATCAAGAATATTCTAACTCTATAGAAAAGAAATTGCAAGAACTTTGCTACACTATGAATTCTAAGTGCCATAAATGTGGGTGGTGAGTGCATTTATATAGGCCTTGCCTACATCAGTGTCGACGCATCTGCATTAATGCATCTGAGCATGCATTGACGGGGATATGTTGTCAAGGTTGCATCAATGCAACCTGTCTAGTTATGACTTATCATACCCTCACAACTGATTGAAAACTCATCCTCAAGTGAACAAAAGTAGGATTAAGCTTCTTGAAAAATGTGGGGATGTACAGAATTTATTAACTAAAAGACAAATAGACAAAGACATGAACTCTACTAACTTTGAGTGCTTGATTGTAATGGATTACAACATTACTATCCATTACAATAAAATTGGATACTATTACCAAAAACCATTTACAGTAGGTGCCTGTAGGATTGCAAAAGTCATGAAGAATTTTCAAATAGCACTCGGAGGTGGAGGCTCCTATGATGTTGAAGATCCTTCACCAAGTTTTGGCGCTAGTGGAGGTTGAGGCTATCCCACTGCTGCTACTGGGAGTTTAAAAGCATTTAACAATGCTTTAATCTTTTCTTCATTTTCATGTGGTTTGTAAGCAGTCCACACAGCTTTATTAATGTGGGTTGGTGCTAGGGTGTCTCATGAGCATGACATTGAAGAAAACAACTTCTTTGTGTTGACCAACCATGCTACAAATTACTTACATTTGATGTCAAATGTCTTTACTAGGTTTCATAGCTCATGGTAATCTTTCACCCTTTTGGCTAAGTTCTCAGCAATAGATCATTGATTCCTGAATTTCCTTCTAAGAACTTCAAGCTCTACATTGGCTATCTCCAACTATTGTTTTATCTCCTTATGATGCTTGAATTTTGCCTCATACAAGAGGTAGGAACTGGCCACATGCTTTTTGAACTCTATCCTTAATCTTCCTGCTATTAGCATAGCTAGGTTTGCATAGTGCTTGTTGGAGAGCTTCATGTATTTTGTCATCTCCTTGATCTCCAACTCCTTTAGGTGGATTTCAGCTTTGTTAGAAATGCTTAGTCCATCAAAGATGGACTACCACACATCGTCTCATTGTTGAAGTTGCAAATGATCTCATTCATCTTTGCCTTTACCAGTTGAATCTCCTTTTCATTAACCTCTTTGAAAAGCTTGACTTAATCCATGTAATTATTTTTTACTTGCTCAAATTTTAGGGTCTCATTCTTCCAAGTAGCTATCTCAATGGCTATCTTTTAATGAAATTCATAAACTTCCTCCATCAAGAGATTATGATTTTCTACTACCAACCTTCTCATATCTAGATTAATCTTGGCTAGCTGCTCCTATTATTGGTGGATGAATTTGATCATTTGGTCCTTTTATTACTCAACATTTTGTAGGTGATGGTTGTCATTCATTAAGACTAAGTTCTCTTTCAATACTTGTGGAAAGTCCTTGTCAGTGTTGAGGGTCATGGCTCCCAACAAGGATGCATCAAAGACTACTACCTTCTTTGCATTATTAACCTTTTGTAATCTATGCTAAAGTTGCTAGAAAGCTTCATCCCTAGTTAATTCTAGCTTGAGAGTGATAGGGTCAAAGGGACAGGCACATAATTTTTCAACTTCGGTAGCTAACTAACAATTAGCATTGGTGGCTACCTTCAGTTGAGAATTGGCAATTAACAACTTGTCCTTTTTCTCAAGCAATTATGACTAGTTCACAGTGATCTCATCTAAAAGATTGAAGATTTCTAAAAGAGATTGTCCAACTCTAAGCAATAATTCCAACACTTCCTCATGTTGGACAGCACTTAACCGAGCACTCCCTAGTCTTGTAGATGCTTGGATGTCTACCATTATGATAATGTTTGGCATGGTTACCGTATGAGCATTTAGTGCTTTAACCACCTTGTCAACTAGCACTTTCATCGTTGTTTCCTATCCTTTATGTTGCATGACCAAGACAATAACTACCTCATCTTCCTCCAACTTGATGGAGAAAGTTGTAACATTCCCTAAAATTTTAGGGAATGTTTGTTCTTGAATGGATACTAAGACCTCTCAAGAACTTGGATTGGATCTTGCAGACACCTAGTCTCTTTGAGCTGAGAACAATGGGGTTGTTTCAGGGTCTAGCTAGCTAATAGTCTTGGTGATCTCATTAAGATGGCTTAAGGCTAGACAGTAAATTAAGGAATCCCCACCAATTGCTAAGACCTGCTATAGCTATAGCTATTTCTCATGAAGCTTTTGGAGCCTCTCGATAGCTACAAGTATCTTTGGTGCAATTTCTCCTATAGGTGGTGATAGTGATGGCCTTTCCTCCCCTTGTAGCTTAGTTGCTACCTTGTCCTTCATCATCTCTTGTCATGATGTGGTAGGAGCATGGTGAACCACATCATTACATAGCATGTTATACCTCCCCTCTTACAATATTTTTAAATGAGACACAAAAATGGAAGTGTCTTCCTTCCCTTATTATTTTCTTTAAAGTGGTTTTCAATTTCTACATAAATGAGTTGGGGAAGGTTGACTAGGAATTTTCTACTTAGAGCAGTGCATGCCTGAGCAAAGAAGGTTGTTATATTGCTAGGCCTCATTGTTGGATTTAGGTGATATGTTATAATCCTAAAATAGACATGCTCTGCCTTGATGAGGGTATCATAATCCTTATGATCCACTTGATAGAAATGCTGGACCCACTCCTTTTTACCTTTAGGGTCTATTTCTATGAAAATTTTTGTCAACTTTGCCCTAGTATTGAGCAAACAAAAGACCTCCATGATGAGCTCCACTGAGTAGGAGACAGTGATATCTTTGATTTTTACAAATGCATCTCCCTGTCATTCATTCCAAAAGAGGTAATTCTCCTCCATCTATCATTTTCTACTATAAAAGAGAATGGGCCACATGGGAGACCCTTGTAATTACATGTGGACTTCTTCTGGTGCCAATTCTAAGAAGGATCCAAAGTTTAATTCTTAGGAAATAAAACTCTTAATCTCCTTGGTTTTGATCTTTTCTAGGTAGGCCTCCATGAGGGTAACTTCTAAGTTAGGCCTTGGCCTAGGGACTTCATCCTACCTAGATTGGCCTATTTCTACCATGGGAATCTATTAGATAAATTCCACTTCAAGCTCCTTCAAAAGAGATCCTATTGCATGGGTTTTATCAGCTACTTAGTCCTAGGGTTGTTGTGGTTGTTGTTGTTCATCCCTCCCTCCTCTTGGTTGATTCTCCCTAGGCTAGGAAGACCCTTTCATCTATGGTCCTCTCTTTGGTACCATATGTGATCACAAACATAACTCAAGATTAGCTTTTTACTTTATAACCCTTAGTTCTTTTGATACTTTTGTTATTAGATTAGGTTATACTTAGGCTTGTTTGTGATCTTGGCAAGTTATATTATTATAATATTGTTTTATTGATTAGCTACTAGAGTTTGTTTGTTAGGCTTAACCCACTTGGAATGAGTAATTTAATATTATTTTAATGGATAAACCTTGGGAAGTTAGGAAAATTTCCAAAAAAAAATTGGAAAAAACCAAAGATTTATGTCCCCCCCACAATAGAAAGCTTACCTCTGGTAGCTTGAGGATTAAAAAACAAGGTAAATCGAGTTAGTAGTTTGAGAGTTATGACTCTTAGATGGTTGTTGGGCTTTGAAAAATTGAAAACTCCTCTAGCATTTATGAGAAATGATGCAAAAAAATGTGTAAGTGTCATGCATGTATATAGAGTTTTTATGTTGCATCGATGAGGATGCATCAACGGGGCTACGTTGACACAGCTCTTCACAACCAATTTTTTCATAGGAGAAATAAGAACTTTTGAATGAGTTTGGGGATGAAACAAGAGCCTAATGGAAGCCATAAAAACATAGAAGCATGACAAAAACATAGAAGAGTGTTGTACATTCATTGGAAGAGGAGATCAAATTGAATTTGGATGAATGGTTAGTGCCAAAATAAAGAGAAACTGGATGTTTAGAATGCAGTTGATGAGATCGATTACGGAAATGGCCAAGGGATAGGAAGTTTAACTTAAGAAGATCAAAGGACATGAAAGTGGATCCTTCCCAAAGCAAGCTTCTGCCTATGATGCCCTTGTATGCTTTCAGCACAAGGAGTTCATGGGCATCAAGGATGATTAATGGTTACTAGAAGTTAAAATTTGAATCCACGGAAGAGATCATCTAAGGATTATGCCACTTGCCATAACAAATACAGTAATTGATCATGATAGGAGGCAGTGAATTGATCAATGATGAGATAAGATGATGATAGAAAGAAAGAATGTCAAGAGATATTTATCATAGTCACATGAAGTCCTTATGAAGTATGTGTTCAAGATCATTTGATATCATCCCTACCTCAACCGAAATCAAGTCCATCCATGTTTAGTGACTTTGCATTGCCATATCTTGAACCTTCAATCATCAATAATTTATAACAATCACCAAAGTGTAACAACCACTCCAAGAGAAGAAGAAAAAAGAAGCAAGAATATAGGAAGGGTCTTGGTTAGAGGGGGTACCTTTAGGCATAGATAACATGTCTTTCTAGCCTCATAACTAGTGATTGTAGCTCATTATTTTGGATAAGGGGTGTGCTTTAAATTTTCATATTTTTTTTATCTTCAAAACCATACCATCCAAAGACATGCTTCTTATTATGGTCAACAATAGGAGTGGTAAGAGATCAACGGAGAAAAATCATGAAACTCAAGAAAAAAGTTGAAAATAAAAGATGACAAATCCCCTTGAAGTCATACCCTTGTCCATTCCTACTTGGTCCATGCCAAGTTTGTTAAGTAACAAGATCATTGATTACTTTAAGTTATAAGTATGAAAGGACCTCATGTATCCATGATACAGAAACTCATAGAGTTCAATGGAATGGATGGATGTTGTGAACTTTTGCCTAATATTACCAAAAAAATTAACAATTTGTTAATTTGAGGACATAATCTAGAGATAAAAATTTTCATTTAATAATCAATCAGAATAGTAAATATTGCATTAATTAACTTCCAATAGTAGCACTAGCAATGGAAAAAATCAGAGACTTCATATGAATAAATCAAAATGAAACCAAACAAAGTAAACCAAGAGAGAGAAATGGATATATATATATATATATATATATGGAGTAGTAAAATATTCAAGAAAATCAAACACATATGAAGAATAATGTAAAGAAAAAAAGGTGAACAATTGGGTAGCCTTCACAAATTGTTAATATATGTGGCCATTTGCCCCACGATTGAGATAAAAGGAGGAGACTTAAAATATAGAGCATGTTTGTCCATTTGTTGAGGTGTAAATCCTACCAGTTATCCTAGGTTCCAAGAAAGGCTTTACTTGTTGGATGTTAACTAATAGTCATTTGTCTAGGCTTGAAGGATGGTAAATTGTCATGAAACCAAAAAGAAAAGTTGCACAAATGATGTAAGATTGTTCACATAACTTTTGAAACTTTGTACGTTGTGGTACATGCATGGAGTTTTAATAAAGAACCTAATCACTAGGTTGAAATTTAACTATCCTTATTCATGCATCATGACATTGTTTGGCATGTACCTTATGTTCTTCATTCATTGATAGGGCTACTTGTTGGTTCTTCTCTAGCACATTTAGTATCATTAAACATTCTTTTTGTGCTAGAATTAGATCAAGGTCAAGCCCACAGATCATTGAGAGTGTATAGAGCTTAGCTTGGATGGAAAGTATTGGTAGTTTTCCACGCACCAACTTAGGGAGAATAATCAATAGGAAGTTTCCAAGTTGATTGATAAGTCCATAGAGCATTGTTAAGTTTTTTGATCTCATCCTTCCTGTATTTACTAATGGTGCATGTTAGTATCCTATTTATTTTCTTATTAGTAACCTCAGCTTGACCATTAGCTTGGAGGAGTGATAGGAAGTTGTTAACTTATGTTGCACTCCTAGGTGTTGTATTAGCTTTTGAAAAGTAGCACCTATAAAGTGAGTTCCATAATAAAAGATAGGTGCCCTAGGCATACCAAACCTATTTACCACACTTTGTTGAACAAACTATGCTACAATAGAAGATGAACCATCAATGATGATTGTAGGTTTTGCTCATTTGGTGTAGTAGTCAACTGATACTATTATCTATGCCTTCCTATTGGATGTGAGATTGATGGACCTCATGAAGTCAATATCCTAAAGGTCAAAAGACTATAGTGGTTGGATCCATTGCTGGAACCCTTTCATTTATATAGTCATTTCTCCATCTTTTTGGCAAACCTCACATGAATAGAGGAACTGATGGGCATACCTGAAGATTTTTGACCAAAAGTATCTTACGATGAGGATTTTCACAGTTGTCCTTCTTCCTGCATAATGATTCAAGCAATGACCTTCATGAGCATCTTGGAGAATTTGTAGTTGACTAGCATCAAACACACACCATCATACCAAGTCATCAATACAAACCTTGTAAAAGCTACCCTTGATCTCCATGTAATGCCTGACTTGATGAAGAAACTATTGTTTCTTCTTATTGTCTCATTCTTGAGGAGTTTCCTAAGTGAGTAGATAAGAGAAGAATTTCTTTATCTAGAAGTTTATCTAGAAATTAATCAAATAAAGGTTTCTCATTCTCTTTTCTTTATCATTTTCATCGAGATAAGTGATCAGCAATGACATTTGTAGTTCCCTTTCTATACACCATTGTAAGATTGAATTTCTATAGAATCACTAGCCACCGTATGAAACGGGGGCTCACCCTCGACTTATTCATTAGGAACCTTATGGAACTATGGTCTATGTAAACAAAAATATGATATCCAAGCACATAGTGCCTAAACTTCTCTAAGACATACACTACCATCATGAACTCCTTCTCCATTGTGGTGTAACTCAACTATGCCCCCATAATGCTTCTACTTGCATAATGAATGCAATAAGAATATTTTTGATCATCCAATTATGTACGCAAAGAACCCAATGCTTAATTGGATGTATCCATCATGATGTGGAAGGGTCTGGACTAATCTAGAGCACATAGAATGGGAATTTCCATGAGCTTTTACTTTAACTGATGGAATGCTAGCTCACATTCCTTGGTTCAATTGAAGGATGCATCCTTCTTTGTTAACTATACAAATAGCTTAGTAATTCTTGAGAAGTTCTTAATGAAATGCCAATAATAAATAGTATAGCCAAGAAATGATCTTACATATTTTACCATTTTAGGTTGTCTAGTAATTCCTTGGATGACTTATACCTTTTCCAGGTCCAGTTCAAACCCTTTTTCTAAAATTTGGTACTCTAAAACAATGTCTTCTTGGATCATCAAGTGGCTTTTCTACTAGTTGAGCTTTAGATTAGTCTCCATGCATTGTTGAAGCACTTACTCAAGATAGTTCAATGCTTTCTCAAATGTGATAGCATAGGTAGAGAAGTCATTCAAGAATACTTCTACCCCACTACCAATTTGTTGTTGGATGATGCTAATCACCAAGCATTGAGAAGTAGTAGGAGCATTACATAGGGCAAAGGGCATCTTTCTATATGCAAAATTCTCATGGAAACTTATGAATGTTGTTTTAGCCTAATCTTCTAATGCAATCTACATCCAAGTTATAGTCACTATAACCATCGAGAAAGCTGTAGTAGCAATATCTTGCAATGATGACCAACACTTGGCCAACAAATGGTAACAGAAAATGATTTTTGAAGGTTTTCATGTTCAAAAATCTAAAATCTATGCAACCCCTTCACTTCTTTCCTTTCTTGGGTACAATCATAAGTGGGCTAACCCATTTGCTATCTGTAATCAAATATATGAAATTGATCTTAAGAAGTTATTCTACCTCTTCCTTGATAACTTGTTTATTTTTAGGTTTAATTCTTATCTAAAATTGCCTCTTTGGCTTAATGGAAGAGTCTATATAGATATGGTGCTAGCATATCCATGGATCTATCATCGTTAGTTCATGATATGACCAAGTAAAAAATGTTGACCACTTGTTCACTACTTTCAATAGTTTCTTTTTTTGATCTTTAGCAAGGTTAGCATTAATGATTACTAGCTTATCATTGTCAAGGAAAGCATATTTTAAAGTTGTCAATAAAGTTTTTAGTTCAAGGGGCCTCTTCTTGAAGTGATCTAGGATTTCCAACTCTCTCCAATCTATTTCATTCTATGTGTGGAAGAGTTGACTATCATCCATTTCATCCATATTTTCAATTTAGTTGCTTGTGAGGCTCTCCAATGGTTCCATACATATTATGGATTTATCTTGATGTTCTAATGTTAGCCACTGGGTACCTTTCTGATATGTGGTTGTTGCATACAAGAACTTTTGAATGACTACTATTTCAGTACAGTAGTTGCATGCTTTGACAGATGTACCCCTTAATGTCCATATTTTGTACACACAATGGTGACCTGTCTTGCTGTATGCAATGCATAAAACTCTCTTCTTCTTCATTTTTCCAAATTCATTTTTCTTAAATATTTCTAAGGAAAGGTTTCTAATCCTCATCTTGGCATCTATGTTACTTAGCCAAGCCCTTTTCATAATGATAGGGGAGTCCCCCTTATAGTTATTCACATGGATTACAAGAAAATATGTAGGATAGGATCACTCATAGATGGTGATCATAATGTTCTCCACTAGTCCCAAAGGAATAGTGATGGGCTTATTTGCAAGTGCTAGTCTAATATTGCTCTTTTTGAGAGGAGGTATGTTACAGATCTCATACATTTCCTGGGAGATTAAGTTCATCCTAGAACCTAAATCCAATAGAGCCTTACATGGATTGTTCCCTATAATTTGTAAATAGATAAGAGGACTTCCAGGATTAGATCACTTTCCAAAAAGGTGGCTAGCCTTTATCGAATCAATGACCACATGAATTAATATATCAATGTACCCATTGGAGGGCTTTTTGTTTGAAGGTGGCTCGAGAGTACTTTTAGAGCCACTGGTGTCTATAAGGGTTTTGTGGGATTTTTCATTTTGAAAAATGATCTCTTATAAGGTTTCTATTTAGAACCACTTGGATGAATATCCAGTTGTAATTTTACTACCCTCACAATGTCTCATTGTTGTGGCTATGGTAGAATTTTTCCCTACCAAAGATGGAGCAATTTGTAAGGGTGTGGTAGTTGATGGTGTAAGGATTACTAAAGAGAAATGGAGGAGGAAAATGAAATGGAGACTCCCCCTTGGAGAAGATGCTCTATAATATTCTGAAGGGTAGTAGTCATGAGAGAAGGAGGTGTGGCTAGATGAGTCAGAGGGAATATAGGCTGTTGAAAATAATATACATAAGGATTTGGCTACCTATAAGGATGGTGGTGGCATTCCCCATGACTGTGGGTGTTGCCATTGCTAGTATTACTTTTGAGATTGAGGTACTCCACTTAGATAATACATTGATTTGTGGACCTACTACCTATAGTTGCCTTGTAGGTAGGCAATTGCCTAGGTGTTTGCCATTTTGCAAATTTGGGATTTAATACACATACCCTAGACTCTTGTAGAGGTGAAAGCATTAAACAACATCCCTTAGGATGTTCATATTGATAGATACAACATTTTTCATCATCTATTTCAGAATTTGTAACCTCTTTAACCATTCCATCCTTACCCTTTTGCTGATAGTAACCTTTTTCTACATCCTTCTTTCTTCTTCTATCTTGATCACTACTCCCTTGCTTCACTTTTTCTTCTGTAATTTTAAGAGATATTTAAAAATTCTCATCCAAAGAATCCCATATTTTATCAATCTCAGTTGATATCCTAGTGAAATATCCCATATTGTTCTAGTGAGAAAGAAAAATGGTGATATAAGGCTTTGTGTAGACTTTAGAAATCTGAATGATGCCTCAAAAAAGGAAAATATCCACTTCCAAGAATTGATGAGATGCTGATTAAAGTCTCAGGTTGTCAATTATATTCTTTCTTAGATGGTTTCTCAGGTTATAATCAAATCGTGGTAGATAATAATGATAGATACAAAACAACATTTATCACCAAATGGGGAACTTTCGCTTACCAAAGAATGCCATTTGGATTGTCAAATGCTGGAGCTACTTTCCAAAGAGCAATGGATTTAACATTTAAGGATTTATTAGGCAAATTCACGGTGGTTTATTTGGATAATATTACAATATTTTCAAGAAAAAAAGAAGATCATATTAATCATCTCCAGCAAGTTTTTGATAGATGTCGTGAGTTTGGTATTTCATTAAATCCTAAGAAGTGTATCTTCGGGGTTAAATTCGAAAGCTTATTAGGCCATGTGATATGTTAAAAAGGAATTGCCATAGACAATTCCCGAATCCAAGCAGTATAGAATATTGAGCATCCCACAAGTAAGAAATCTCTTAGATCTTTCTTTGGGAAGATAAACTTTGTGAAAAAGTTTATCCCTGGGTTTACTAAAATTACCAAGCCTTTGATGCATATGCTAAAAAAGGATGTCCAAGTGGAGAAAACACCAGAATCAGAAAGAACTTTATCAAAAATTAAAATTGCTATACAAGAGGCTCCATATTTGGTAAAGCCTAGGCTTAAAGAAGATTTTTTATTATATTCTTTTGCTTCGAATGATTCTATCACTGCCGTTTTAACACAAAAAGATGATGAAGGTCAAGATGAACCAATTGGATTTTTTGGGTATCAGTTGAAAGGTTCAGAATTAAATTATTCAGACTTAGAGAAACAAGCATTTACAGTTATCAAAGCACTTCAGCATTTTAAATATTATTTGGAAAGTTCATTAGTCCACATTATGCTAATTGAACTTGTAGTCAAGCGATTCCTAGCCCAAAATGAGATTGGATTAAAAAAGGGAAAATAGCTTATAAAGTTGCAAAGTTTCAGATTTTCATTGGAAATATGCAAAACAATTAAGGGAATGGGATTAGCCAAGTTAATGACTAGAGAAAGCGAAGTACGTACACTTGACACCCATGAAGAGAATTGGTATGATGAAATTCTCAAATTTCTTAATACAAGGAAAATCCCAAATAATTTAACTGCAAGTCAAAAGAGAGCTTTCTTCAAAAAAGCACGAAGATTCGTTGTTAAAGATGGTATATTATATAGAAAATATTTTCGAGGGGTTTTATTGGAATGTGTTCATAATGATCAAATTAGTTTCATTTTGGAACAATTTCATGATCATTTGAATTTATTTTATGAATCCCCTAAGTCGACTATGCAACATATACTTCGATATGGATATTACTGGCCTTCCATGTATCAAGACATTAGTTCAAAGATTCAAAAATGCTATAAATGTTAAATTCATGGGCCCAAAATTAAAAAGGCTAGAGCCCCTTTAAAGCCAGTAGTTGTAGATAGACCATTTCAGCAATGGGGTTTGGATTTTATTGGTACAATTACTCCTTCAAGAGCTAGACATAAGTTTATTCTTACAGCTACTTATTATTTCACTAAATGGTCTGAAGCAAAGGCTCTAAGAGGAAGTTCAGCATTAGATGTGATTAATTTTCTAGAAGACCACATTCTAAGTAGATTTGGTCTACCCAAAGTGTTAGTGTCAGACAATGGACCCGCCTTCAAATCTGAAGAGTTTATCAAATGGGCATCAGAAAAATCTATTTTCTTATTTTCCTCATCAAACTATTACCCTCAAGGAAATGACCTAGCAGAATCCACCAATAAAAAGCTTATCACTTATATCAAGAAATCGATGGATGGGAATCCAAGAAATTGGATCAATTATCTACAATCCGCGTTATGGTCAGATCGAATTAAATTCAAGAGAGCTATTGGGACATCATCGTATAATTTAGTTTATGGCTTGCCAGCAAGAATTACAAATAAGATTGTAAGCTCAGCTTCTGAATTCGTACAAAGATATAGTGAAAAAAATGATAAAGATAGAAGTTTCATGACTTTGCTTATTAAAAGAGAAGCTGAAGTAGATAAAGCAAGGGATACTTTGTTACAGAATACCTCTCAAGTTAAAAGATGGTTTGATAGGAAAGCTCTGAAAAGAACTTTCAAGATAGGAGACCTTGTCCTATTATGGAATATGAAGAAACCGAATAAATTTACACTGGTGTGGATTGGTCCATTTCAAATTACAAAGCAATTATCAAAGGATACTTACAAATTATCAACTTTGGATGGCATGGAATTGCAATTTCCATATAATGTTTTGTATATAAAACATTATTTTGGACAATTGCATACAGCTTGAAGATATCCTTACACAAAGCAATATATGTATATACTATTAGATATAATATTACTAGGA
>MNCI01012160.1:93669-145913 GCA_015680685.1 Gnetum montanum
AATAACTCACAGTACTGGACAAAGTTGGCTGAATCTCTTTAAAGTAAAGTCATTTGTAGTTCACACACAACGAAATTGTCACATTTCATACAACCGCACGCCGCAATAGCACACACACATACTCACATTAACTACTGAGTTATTTGGAGGTATCTGGGCCTTGGTGTAGCCAGAGACCAGCAGGCACCTAAATCCTGTTCGAGGACACGCGTTGGTGGTCGCGTCCCAAACGGTCGCCAACACCTACTAGAGTAACACTCACAATTCTGTTCCCATATCAAGAATATTCCATGAATAAAGGACTTAATAATGTATAGTTTATTGTTTTTTTAGGAATGAGGTTTTTATAACACCAAACCTTATGTTTGATGGGAATTTTCCTCCAAAAAGATTTATCTGTTCAACTGTAAAAATTCAATAAAAGCTTTAGTAAAGTTTAGTTTTAAAATGGGGCTTGCATAAATTTCTTTAAGCTTTTAAAGGGGGCAGAAATGTTGACACATTTTGGCCTTTTCATGAAATAGTGATATGGCACAATTGAAACTTCCAGAATATTTCAATATAACTATTTCAAATCGCAAGATGTAGGTTGAAAAGGTATTGATTCCTGTCATTCATTTCCATTAGCTAAAAAGGATTGGATGAAAAGATGGAACAAAAGAAAACAATAAATAAAATAACTGGCAAATCTTTGGATACTGGTAAAGAACAAGTAGGAGTTATGCTTAGGGAAAAGCTGGCAGAAAATAGTTTTTCAGGCTGCTGATATTTTTTCAAGGTATCTGTGCTCTGCTCAAATAATTTGAAAAGTAGATAGGAAAATAGAATTTCAAAAGAAATACGAACTCATCAAAGAATGTAAAATCTTAGGCAATATGTTGATCAGTAAGCTGCTGGGTTCCAGCAAATAAAAAAGAGAGACATTGGTGGACTGGAACACACACGTGGAGACCTCCAACACCCTCATCTTTGGGCCGTTGCCACCACCGCGAGCGGCTATGTACACTCCTCTACTGAAGAGCCCGCGCATGGACACCTACTGCTACGTGGGTTTGGAGGGCCTCAACCTGAGCAATCGATGCCTGGCTACTGTGATCGCCCAGCTCTTCCGCATGGACACTACCACCGGTACTATTTGCATCATTATCAACTATGGCAAGTCCATCACACGGCTCATCGTGCCCGCTTATAACGCACTTTGTAATGCCTTCATGGCCGTGTTTTCATTGTTCGTCGGGGATCCACTCTGTGCAAGTGTCCACTATGGTTATGCATTTTGCTGGCGGCGCTAACGTTTCGCTACCAGTGCCCAATTTTCTCACCCCCATGGACACTGTCGACACCTTTTGCCTGGCCTTCGCTGGAACCCCAGAAAGACTGAATATAACTGGGAACATAGCAAGGTTTCCATGTTGATGGCCACGAGCAGCACAGCCTCAACCAGGATGCCCTGTAACTATTTTCTGAAATGCAGCATCAAGGTCTGAGAATGGATTCTTTTACCTACTCCAATGTTCTCAGCGTTTGCGAAAACTTGAAAAATATCTCCTGCGGCCAGCGGATTCATTCATTAGTTATCAAAGAAGAACTATGGAAATCGGTTCTCTTACAGAGACATCAACGAAGCCACTGGAGGATTCAACATCAACAAGCTGCTCGGTTCCAGCATCCTACCCTCTGTATACTGGGGCACTCTCAGAGATGGCACATGATGGTAGCAACTGAACAAAACACGGCAACATTACCAGATGCATCGGCACAGGGCGGAATAATTTACGGTGCCAATTGATATATGGTTCAGGCCTGATGCCTTCACATTCGGATGCCTTCACATTTGGGTGTTCTTAAAATGTGCGCAGGAATCAGAGATCAATCACTCGTTGCCAGTTGGTTATCAAGGAATGTGTTGTTGATTGAAGCACCTTTGGTAACGGTGCCAAGTAATCACCACCGTATTCGAATTTCGTTTTCCAGTGAATGTCACTTTTCCAAGGAAGACAACAGCAAAATTTACGTGGATATAAAGCCAGCATCAAGTGCAAATGCATATGACTTAATTATAAAGCATCAGATGGTGTGCTTAATTTGCAAGGATTAGCTTTATTGATTTTAAAGACCATGCAGCCGCCTCCACCAACATCTACACTAAGGTGGATGCTGAATTACTTTCTTAGTACCGCCTGTTCATGAAAATTACTAGGGCTTAATGATATTTAATAATTAAAATCCTAAATAAAAATAAAATGACAATTGTATGAAGCACTTATAGTATGGAGATCTTGGCTTTATTTCTTAAAATTATTGTTTAGGTTGTGACTTATGAAAGAAATATTTGTAAAGTTTGTAAAGACACATGCCAATGTTAGCATGATTTTCTCCTAACTTCATGTATAAGTTATAACTTCCTAACTTGTTGGGCAAGTAATATCTCCTAACTTGTTGGGCAAGTTATAACTTCCTTACTTGGGAGAGAAGTTACCCAAGATATTTTGTAAATACCTAACTACCTATGAGACCCTATAAAAAGGCCTCAAGGGTTAGAAGAAAAGGGACTCACACTTGGGGACACACACTCAGGGTCTTGGAGGAAGATTGTAAAGAAGAAATTGTGAAAGATTTCTTGTAAGATGACTTGTTAAAGACAAAATTTCAGCCTCTTTGTTATAGTCCTATGAGTTATGTTTATTATTTTTTTTTATTTTGTTTAAATTGTTTAGCTAGTGGTTTAGATAGTATCATGCTTGGTAAGTAATTTTGGGATTTTTAGATTGCTCTTATTGTTCTTGTTGCACGATAGAAAATTTCTATTAAAATTTTGCCATAGAAGAGCTTGTGTTTGAAAGTCTTAAGAGCATTTTAGTAATGAATTTTATTATTGTGCAATGTATAAGAACTGCTATTGAGATTTTTGTAAGAGAGCCTCTCCGTGTAGTCAAGCTGTTGAACGATTCAATAGTCAAGAGGGTTCAGAAAATCTTTGGTATTTTGATAGGACCAGAATAGCTTCTTTTATCTTTAAAGTGAATCTCCATGGTATTTCAATCAAAAATTGTCAAGTCTTTTGAAGGTTCTGTTGAATGCAATTGTTGAAATCCATTATCTAGCCAAAATAGAGTCTAGTACGTGATAGTTTACGCAGCAATTTTTTGGATAGCATAGTAAGATTGTCTTGAAGAAATTGCTTATTTGAGCCTTGGAAGTTTGAACAATTCATAGTTATTGAATTTGGGATATCTTTATTGCGAAGTATTTACTCATATCATTTTACCTTGTTTAAACATTTGAGATCTTTATACAAATCTGCTTTCTTTTTCTCTTCTTTCTATTTCCATTGAATCTCGCTCTATTTCTAGTTTTCTTGTGGAACTATCTCTTTCTCTAAGGAAATTAAAAGTAGATTCATAGAGTTGTGCTTAAATGTTTTTGCAAAATTTTATTTATTACAAGTAGGTATTATAAAGACCACGTAGACTAGGCAATTGAACAAAATAGGAACTCTCAACAACTCACAGTACTTTGCAAAGTTGGCTGAATCTCTTTAAGATAAGTCATTTATAGTTTTACACACAACCCAATTGTCTCATTTTTCACAACAGCACACACACATACTCACATTAACTACTGAGTATATTTGGAGGTATCTAGGCCTTGGTGTTGCCAGAGACCAACAAGCACCTAAATCCTATTCGAGGACACTCATTGGTGGTCACGTCCCAAACAGTCACCAACAGTTACAAAGAAGATTGAATTTAAAGCTTAAGCAAGTTATTAATGATGAAGTGAAACAACTTCTTAAGGTGATATTCATCTATCTTGTAGCAAACAGTGAGTGGGTAAGCCCACTCATGATTGTACCAAAGAAAGAAGGAAAATGAAGATTCTGTATAGACTTTAAGCTGTTGAATATGGCAACATTTAAAGATTATTTCTAATTGCCATTTGTGGACCAGGTGCTAGATACAATTACAAGGCACACCTACTATAGTTTTTTGGATGCTTATAATGGTTATAACAAAATTCAAATAGCACCAAAAGATTGGGCCAAGATGACTTTCATAAGTTTCTGGGGAACTTTTTCATATAAGGAAATGCCAGTTGGTATTTGTAATGCCCTTGTAACTTTCCAGTGTCTAGTACTTAGTATTTTTTAGCAACAAATTAATAGTGGTATGGAAGTTTTCATGGATGACATTTCTGCCTACGATACCAACTTTGAAAAAGCCTTGGATTATCTAGAGTAAGTGCTAAAGTGTTGTGTAGAGACAAACTTATGGCTCAATTGGCAAGAAAGCCACTTAATGATCCAAAAGGGTATTATCTTGTGATACCAAATTTCAAGAAAAGGGATTAAGGTGGACCCAAAAAAAGTAAGGGTCATCTCAGGGATCACTAAGAAACCTCAAACTATGAAATATGTGAGGTCATTCCTTGGCCACACTAGTTACTATAAGTGCTTCATCAAGAATTTCTCTAAAATTGCTAGCCTATTGGTGGAACTTACAAAAAAAGATGCAACTTTCAAATGGACTAAGAAATGTGAACAAGAATTCCAACAATTAAAGTAAAAGCTCATGAAAACTCCAATTCTACATGCTCTAGATTTTTCTAAGCCATTTCACATAATGAAAAATGCATCTAACTATGCATTGGAAGTGGTGCTTATACAAATGAAGAATAAAAAATGTTCATACTACATCCATCATGTAAGCTTAGGCATTCTAGGTACACAACTAAATTACACCACCACTAAGAAAGAGCTCATGGTGGTGGTGTATGTCTTCAAAACATTTAGGCACTATGTGCTTGGATATCAAATTTTTATATACATTGATCATAGTGTCATTTGTTTACTAATGAAAAAGCTAGTCATTAGCCCCTGTATCATATGATAACTGGTAATTTTGCAAGAATTTAATTGTACCATGGTGGACAAGAAAGGAACTGAGAATGTAGTTATTAATCATTTGTCTCGGTTAAGATGTGATAATAATAAGGATGAGGAAACGATGAGGAGCCCCTATCTGATCAATTTTCCAATGAATTCTTTTTGCTAAATTCATTAAAATCTAAGAGCCAAGGATTACCAATTGGTATGATGAGTTTCTTTCCTATCTTCTCACATAGGAGACTCGAGAAAAATGGAAGAATAAGAAAAAACAATAGTTTCTTCACCAGGTTAAGCATTACATGGAAATCCAAGGTAACCTTTATAAGGTTTATGCTAATGATCTAGTTTGATGATGTGTTCTTGATGTTGATTAGTTACACATCCTCCAAGATGCTCATGAGGATCCTTATGGGGGCCACTACATAGGAAGCATGATAGCTACAAAGATTCTCGTGGCAGGATACTTTTGTCCAAGGATATTTAGGAATGTTCATCATTTCTCCCATTTATTCAACCAATGTCAAAGAGATGGAAAAATGATTGTTTGAATGGAAGGGTCCCAACAATGGATCTAACCATTGGACCCTTTCGAGCTTTGTAGCATTGACTTCATGGGATTCATCACTTCCATGTTAAATGGAAAGGCATACATCATACTTACTATTGATTACTACATCAAGTGAGCTAAAGTTGTAGTAGTATCAAACTATATATCCACCACTATAGCTTTGTTTATACAAAAATAGATGGTAAACAATTTTGACATTCCTAAAGCACCTATTTTAAACAATGACACACATTTTATAGGGTCTAATTTTTAGAAATTAATGTTATGCTTGGGGGTGTAACATAAACTTACAACCCCCTATCACCCCTAAGCTAATGGTTAAGCTAAAGTTACCAATAGGGAGATTACTAGGATACTAACACAAACTATTAGTAGATATAGGAAGGATAGGAGTACAAAACTTAACAATTCTCTTTGGGCATGTCATTCAACTTGGAAGCTTCCTATAGGCTAACTCTCCATATGAGTTAGTGTATGGAAAGCTGCCAAAACTTCAAACCCAAGTTGAACTTCATATACTCACAACGACCTATGAGCTTGACCTAAACATTATTCTAGCCCACAAGAAATGTTTGATAATCTTGACTATGCTCGATGAGAATCAACAAATAGCTCTGATGATGAATGGAGTGTACAATGTACACCATAAACAACATCATGATGCATGGCTAAAAAGAGTTCATTTCTCACATAGCGATAAGATTCTTTATTGGAATCTTATGCATGTGCCACAATGTACTAAGTTTTAAATGTTATGGAAAAAACATTATATCATCCATTCAACTATTCCTTCCAAGGCCATGATAATTTACCATCCATTAAGTCCTCGAAAATGTCTACTAGTAAATATATAGTAACTCAAGCCATTTATAGAACCCCAAGTAACTAAAAACATTGACACCTCTACACAGGAACAAGCATGCTCTATTTTTTGGATCTCCTCCTCTCAACCTAGTTGTGCGGGAGATGGCCATTCATGTTAATGGTTCTATTGATGAGGCTAACCAATTTTACATCTTTTTGTTTTGCAATGTTCTTTATATGTTTTCCATTTTAATAAATATTTTATTAATTATTTTATGTCTTTGTTTTTTTTCTTCCTTATTAATTTCTTCAAGTCTTATTAAAAATCTTTGATTTTATTTATAGCTACTACAAATTTTGGAAATTTGTTCAAAAAAGCTATTAATATTATGATTAATTAACCAAAAGGCCAAATTTTTACTTTAGATTATGTTCTCTACTAATAGTCTATTAATTTTATGGTGGTATTAGGTAGTGAGTTCACGACCTCCATTCATTCCATTTGTTCCATGGAAAATTAGTAGCTTGAACGCACAAGGGTTCTTTCACATTACAACTTAAAAGTAATTAAGGATATTGATATCCAATGAACTAGGAAAATAACTAAGTAGAAGAGAAAAAGGGTGTGACCTTAAGAGAATTTGATATGGTTTTTCTCTCGACATCCTTTTTAAGTTCTATGATACTCCATTGATATATCATCAATTTTGTTATTGATCATAAAAGCAAGCATGTTTTTGCATGGTTTGGTTTCTGAGAAAGAAAATTAAAATAAGAAAAAAAAAACACCAAAAGAATTTAAAGCACATCCCTTAGACTCAATAATGGGCTACAAGCATTGGTTATGAGGCAAGAAAGACATGTTACCTATGATTGAAGGTTCTCCTCTAACTAATGTCCTCTATACTTCCTTCTTCTCTTTCTCTTCTCTTGGAGTGATGATTCTCCTTTGGGATTATTATGAACTTTTGATCTATGATGAGGGGAAATCTATGAATGTGAGGTCAGTGAAAGTGGAATGAACTTGGTCTAGACTTGGAATGGATAGGTATCAACTCATCTTAATCATAATTTTCACTAAGAACCTCATGTGACTAGGATGCCGATTCTTTCTCTTTTTCTCTCTATACCATTCATTAATCTCATTATCTACCATCTCACTATCTCATACCATAGAAAATTGTTTAGTGTTTTTTCTAGATAGCATAACCCTAGGAAAATTTCTTTCATGGGTATGCAATTCAACTTAACCTAACCATTCATCATCCTTGGGACCCATAAACCCTTTGCAATGAAGGTATGCAAGGGAATAATTAGCATATGCCTACTTTAAAGAAGACCCACCTGCATTTCTTTGGTCTAACTTAAGTTAAATTTCCTACCATGGATCACTTGCTCAATCAATCATCTTAATAGTTTTATAACACCCAGTTTTTTTTCTCCTTCGCATCATTCTACTACTAGAATTCATCCAAGTCCACTACTAGAATTGCTTCTTCTAGGCTAACCCTACCCTCTTTCATTTTGCTGGCATCATTCTACATTGTTTTGGCTTCCATTTGGCTCTTGTCTCATTCCAAAACACACCCAAACTTCTTCTAGTTCTAAATGTGAAAGATAACTATGAATAACTGTGTCAACACATAGCCTATAATAATAATTAGCTCATTTTTAATCATTTTCAAAAGTGTTAGAGGAATTTTTATAATTTTTTAGAGCCCAATATTTTTATAAGAATCCTAACTTCCAAACTACTTATCTGATTCCACCTATTTTTCAACCCTTCAGCTACCAAAGGTACACTTTACATCATGGGGGATACAAACCTTAGGTTTTTCATATAAAGTGTTTCAAAATTTTTCTAACTCCCCATGATCAAGCTATTAAAATAATATTGAATTAATTACCATAATGGATTAAGACCAACAAACAAACTTTGTTAGTAAGGAATAAAATAACACACCTACCTTGCAATCATAAATAAGCACTTAAGCAATAAAATCCTAATGTCCAATAAATTAACATAACTTGATTTAACAAAAAAAGGTATTCAAATGACTAAAGGTTATGAACTAAAGGGCTAATCATAGGATTATGTTTTTGACCATAGATGGCACCTAAATAAGGACCACAAACCATAGGAGCATTGTAGCCTAGGGAAAAGTGACCCTGAGAAGGAAGAGACCAATAACAACAATCCCAAGAAGAAGTAGTTGAGGTGGCACATGCTATAGGATAACTTTGAGAGAAACCCAAATTGGAATTTGTCAGATAGATCCCACTATAGAGAGGGACCAATCCAGGCAAGAAGAAGCTCCTAGGTAGAGGCCTAACCTAGATGTCACCTCACAGAGGTCTATCTAGAATAGATCAGGACCAAGGAGGTTCAAAGTTCCATTCTATAAGAGTTGACATTTAGACCTTTCTTGAAGTTGATACTAGAGGAGATTAGAACATAGTTGCAAGGATCTTCCTTGTATTTCATTCTCTTCAACAATGGAGAATGGTACATGGGGAAGGCATACCTATTTTAGAATGATCGATAAGAAGATGTGTTGATGAAAATTAAGGACATCATCATCTCTTATTTGGTTAAGAACATAGCTAAAGCCCTTGGTTTGAACACTAGGGTAAAACTTGCTAAGATCTCTACATAGGTAAACCTGAAGGTAAAAATGGAATGGGTCTAGCGATGCTACAAAGTGGACTGTAAGAAGTACAGTGACCTAACAAAGATGGAATGATCCCACTTTAAAATTGTAGCCTATCACCTAAGCCCAATGGTCAAGCCAAGTAGGATGATAGTCTTCTTACTAGGTCATATACCACTCTAAGCAGAAACTTCATATTAATCTACCCTAACCCATCTTCTTGGAGATCAAGAAATGCTTCAAGACAAATAAGAAGGATAGGAAGACATTTCCCTTTCCATTATTGATTTGAAAATTGTAGAGGGGAGGGAAGGGGGAAATAGCTTGCTACTTGAATATATGGTTTGTAGCACTCCTACCACATCATGACAGGAGATGATGAAGGATAAGGTAGTAACAAAGCTGCATGAAGAGGATTAGCCACTACCATCACCACTTGTAGTCCTAGAAACCATGACAAAGAGGCTTGTAGCTGTAGAATAACTTAGGAAATTTCATGAGCAATTGCTACAACAATCACAAGGATCTACAAATGATGGGGATTCATCTGTCTACTGTCCAGCCATGAGCCATTTAAATGAAGTTGCAAAGATCATTAACTTGCTAGATAGTAAGAAAATACTATTTTTCTCTAAAAAGTAGAACTAAGCATCCACAAGACCTAATCCAAGTGCCATGGAGGTCATTGTACTCATTCTCAGATAAGCATTTATTGAAATTTTGGAAAATGCAATGATCTTCTCTTTCATGTTGGAGGAAGGAAAAGGGGCAATGGTGCTAGTGATGTTACATAAGGGTCAAGATATAGCAACAGAGGAGATGGCTAATAGAATAGCCAAGGCCCTTAATGGTCCTACAACATCTATAATAGACAGAGTTTCCATGATAGATATCCATGCATCAACAAAAGTAGGAAGTATTTGGATGAGTGCTACCCAACATGAGAAGGTGTTGGAAAGATTGGTAGAAGCCGGGAAACCACTTCTAAAGATCTTTGATCTCCTACATGAGATCACTAAAAACTAGTCATAGTTACTTAAGGCAAGAAGTAAGTTGTTGTTTGCAAACACACAACTTGTGAAGACCATTGCAACCAATCAATGATTGGCTACCGAAGTTGCAAAGTTCTAGCCATTCTCTAGCTAGAAATTACAAGAGATGAAGCTTTTCAACAACTTTCAGAAAAATATCAAGATTCTAAGAATGAAAAAGAGATGATTATCTTTAATGTGTCCATGTTAAAGGCTATGACCAACAACATTAACAAGGACCAGTCTCAAGTTCACAAGGAGAACTTGATCCTCACCAAGGACAATCATCATGTGTGAAATATTGAGCAGCAAAAGGATCAAATGGTTTATATATCCAGCATAGTAGGATTAGCTTGCCAAGGTGAACTTGGACTTGAGGAGGTTGGCAAATGAAAACAAGAATCTCTTAATGAAGAAGGTTCATGCTCTTTATCAAATGACTACAATTGAGATAGTTACCTAGAAGAATAAGGCCCTAAAATTTGAAAGAGTGAAAAATCATTATAGAAACTAGGTTGGACTACTCAATGAAGTTAATGAGAAGGAAATAAAATTAGCCAATGCAAAGATAAATGAGACTCTCTAGCAACTCCAGCAAAGAGCTGACATATAGCAAACCATCTTTGATGGAATAAACACATGTAGTACGTTAGAAATTAGCCTAAAGGAGTTTTAGATCAGAAAGATGATGTAGTACATAAAGGTTGCCAATCTTCAACATGCAAACCTAGCAATGCTAATAGTAGGAAGGCCAAGAACTAAACTAGAGAAATAGGTCATCATTGCCTATCTTCTCTATGAGATGGAGTTCAAGCTCCATAAGGAAACAAAACAAAAGTTAAAGATAACTAAAGTGAAGCTTGAAGTTCTCATAAGCAAGTTCACAGATGAATGAACTATTGCTAAGAACTTAACAAGGAAGAAAAATGACTACCAGGAGTTGTAGAACCTCATAAAGATGTCTGATATTGAGTGAAAGACATTCACAGCTTAATTTATCAACATGAAGAAAATGTTTCCTTCAATGCTATGCTCGTGGGATATCCCTACATTGGCTTATATAGGCAAGGTATCCTAAACTGTTTGCAATCCATGGAGTAGGAAAGAGAAGATGAAAGCACTCCTAGATGCTTTAAAACTTCCAATGGCAACAAGGCAAGCTCAGCCTCCAACAACACCGGGATGGGATTAAGGACCATTCAAGCCACAAAAGTCTCCATCTCTAGTTACCATATGAGACTTCATCACATCTCCATTCATTTTTACAGGAACCCACTAAACGTTTTGTCCAAGTGTCCATTTTTAATGTAAAATTACACTCATTTTCGTAAATCTATACAATTCAACACTCAGAGTTAGTTAGAGTCAGTCAGTTAGTTTGTCTATCAATAAAGTTCCATGCTTCCCCAAATTTTGTAAGAAGCTTAATCCCAATTTTGTTCACTTAAGGACAAGTTTTTAGTCAGTCGTGGGGGTATGATGGACTGTCAGTAAGACATGACACATTGACACATGCTTGTTGACATAGCCCTATCAATGTATCCTCGTCAACGCATTCTATGATGCATTGATGCAGGTATGTAGATGCTGATGCAAGCATTACCTACATAAATATGCACACCCCTCACATTTATGACACATTTTGATTGTAGCATTACCCAAATTCTTATAGTTTTTTCTTGTGAAATTTAGAATATTTTTCCTCTAAGTGCCTGCAATGTGAGTTTATGAGATTATACAGCATTTTATTTGAGTGCACATGTACTTGGACATATTTGCATCAACAGAAATAAAATTGAGATTTCCTCTATCCATTACAGCACTTAGACTATCATAATTCTACTTTTCAGTACTTCACTTTATATGCAATTTATATTCTTTTTCTTCAGTAATTAATATTATTGTTCATAAGTAATGTAGGTATGACCACTTCAAGCATGATATATTAACACTTGATAATCCTAGTGGTGGATACTTTGTGCATCCAATAATGTACACTTCCATGAAATTTGACTAGATTGCACATGAAGACTTAGTGATTCATATAGTTGGGCGTAGGATCTACTCCCTGCTCATCAATCTACTTATCTAGAATGCTCTAGATGAAACAATCAAATTTAAAATTTTGTGGGTGGTGGTGGTAGTGGGGTATATAATTGCCCAGTCCTGGATTACGTCCACGAGGCAGCTTAGAGTAAATCAAAGATTTTTATACAGAAACAAACTTCAACAAGTGATTAGCATGAATCATCTTATTCTTGTTCAGCAACTCATTCTCTTCCCTGGTGTTGTTGGTCATGAGCTTTCTTCCAGTTAGAGTACACAGCATCATCGACAAAATCATGGCTACCTCATCATTGTAGGCTTGTGAGCAAAAGCCATTGCTGCAAGTATCTAAGAAAATTAGATAAACAAATCGATTGATTTGATGAAGTCCAAGAGATTCTGAACAGATACAAAATGGCTGATCGGTTGTAATTTAAGATGGGTTGCATTGTACTGCATACATAGGGCATAAATTTAGGTGAATAGGAAGCAACAGAGAAAAATCATGAAAGATTCCTTTAACTTGTTTCAAATCAATTTGCACGATCAAAACCAGTTTCCATGGAAGAAAGGTCCACTTAGTGATGAAGAACTGAGAGACGTTTAGCAGCCATTTTTGTGGGGAGATAGATACACACATGTTAATTTGGACAGCAAGTTGCAGGAATTTGCAGTAGTTGGGTTTGAAACTGAAAGCTATGATGTCGGGCTATGACTGGAGTGCTGGGGAATGAATACTAATGTTAAAATGGTACTACGCATAACACATATGGATACATCAGGCGTGGCGTGAACTTCCCTTTAATCCTTACCTTCAATATGGCTCATGCGTCTGCACAATGATTTGAATGTCTTATAAAGGCGTCAACATTAGTATCCTTTGTAGGATTCATAGAAATCACTTGGGAAAAGCATATAATATATGGTGTCTTAAATACCTGGGAAATGTTGTTGGCGTAGTTAGTGGTAATGTGTTGACCACCTTTGTGTTGATGGGTCCATTGCAATACAATAAAAGAGTACAGAGTATCTCACTATGTCGTAAATCCGGTACGGGTAGTTAGTCACAAAACTGTCTTTGAATATTCATAAGCAGCGGGGGATAATTGATTTTGAACTTTGGTACTAACTCACATGTAGGTTGAGTGCAGTATTTTTTTGGGTATGCATTATTTAAAGTTGTTAATGTTCTTTTCGAATTAAAAGCAATTATCCTTTTAGTACAGGGTAAATTGGCCAGTATTTTGAAACAAGGTGAATTGTGATATGTTTTTCAAGTTCTTTTAAAGTATCATGGTGTCAAGGTGCTGTTTCAGATCCTCTCCCAACCTTCCTTGAGACACGATATCGTTAACACTTTATTGAATAATTTAGGTGACTTTTTCTCCTAAAAAATAAGTATGATACCATAAAACATGATATAATGTCTTTTAACTGGTATAACAGTGTAGAGGTTGAGTATCATGGTTAGAACACTGCATTATTTCTATTAGAACTGTTACAAAAAATACCCTGTGCAATTAGTTGAATTAGTTGATACAATTTTGCCATGCAATATATTAGAACTGTTACAAAAAATACCCTGTGCAATACTTTACATCCAAAATATTCATGACATAAATGTTATATGCAAAACATTATATGCAAATATTAATAAAACAACAAAGAAAAATTTGTAGAAGGGAGTGATGAAGAAACAAGGAAAATCCATAGGAAAACAACTTCATTTAGTTTTCCAATTAGATCAGAGAGATTACAAAACACTCACAAGAAAAACTCACAACTCACAAGACAGCTCACACATCAGTTGCTCTTATTACAACAACCGTTATACAAGAGATCATACACTCTCAACTCACTCCCATAACCAACCCAAGATGGATTTAAATAGCCAAATATAGGGTTACAATAATGGAATCAACTAATAATTAACTTAAGACATGTTTTCCCTGTTTCTTTTACAAGTTTTAAATATCTTAACTCTACTTTAGAAAATTTAAAACTAACAAACAGTAAAAGAGAAAAGTGAAATTCAACACAAGTTAAATACAAATCTTGTCTTGACATCTCTAATAAGAACTTATGTAAAATGGTCACCCTAGCCCAGAAATCTAAAAACCATAATCAATTTCCCTAAATCAACATGAAAGTATTTATCTTGTGAATGAAAAGGGAAAATATAATGCTCCCATTTGCATAGCCATGGTCTGGTATAGAAGGTTCAATCTTTGTAGATATTTCATTGAAATGGTTGAGAGTTGACGTGGACGGCAACCTATGCTTTTCATGAAACCTGCAGGGAAAAATCAAATCTTTAAAATCTATGAAATGAATCAAATACTTTACGTTGTGAATCATTAGAGTTGTCATAGACATAGCAGTTAAAATGTTTTCAAAAACTAAATTTGAAAATCAAACATTGAATGCAAAGTTGAAAATGCTTTCATTTTAATAAAATTTTCTGATTGTAGCTTTGAGATGCATAACAGTGATTCCCTGTAAAAATTCATAAAGTTAGAAAGTTTAGGAAAGAACATGTATGTGGGTATGGGATTTAAGAGCAACGTGAAAGTGGAATAAGCTGTCTTGGATAGTGAGACCTGGACTAAGAGATTGACAATGTGCAGGTAATTAAGAAATTTAATAATTAAAAACAATAAACACCAAAGTGTGTCAGCATTTCACAGAGTAAGTAAGTTTCCTGCTGATATTAACAATGGTTGAATCATACATGAAATGAAGCATAACCAAGGGAATCATTGTTCTATAGGAAACTTTTTCAATTTGCTAAGTTTGCTAAGTGATGTAGATACAAGATATGATAGTCTGATCTATTAGAGAAAACACTTACTTGGAATCACCATTAAGAAGAAAATGTTGAACTTTTAGCTTCGTCCCTTCTGTGAAGCAAAGAAGGTTGTGATTCTACAATACTGATTACTTCTTCCAAGTTTTTTGGTAATGTCCTTTGATCTTGTACATTCAGAAGAACAACTGATTCTAGAAAAGACTCAACTTCCTTCATGCTAGGCCTCATAGAAGCATTTTGGCAACTGCATCTTAGACCAAGCATCAAAATGCTTTCCACCACTGACATTTCCTCATCTTTACCCATCTCAATTCCTCCTCCACATTCATCAGTTGTTTTTATAATATCTTGAATTGTCTGGCTTCTTACCTCTACTGATTTTCCTTCCAAGGCCATGGAAATCCACAATGGCAATGTGACATCCCCTGAAAACATGTCATGTGTGGGCTTCAATCTTGTGATGACTTCTAAGGTAACCACTCCAAAGCTGTATACATCACCTTTCACAGATGTTGCTTCTCCGATCCCATACTCTGAAAAACCATTGCTGGAAATTTAGCATTCTTCCCTCATCATCCAAGAAGAATATATATTTTAAAAAAGGTAAGAATAGAAAACACATACCTGGAGCAATGTAACCAATAGAGCCTTTCACCAGATGAGAAGATGATGCTGTTGGATAATCGAAGTCTCCAATCATGCAAGATATTCCAAAATCAGAGAGCTTGACAGTCATATTATCATCCAACAGTACATTCTCTGGTTTGATGTCACAGTGAATGACCTGAAATTCACAATCATGATGCAAATAACTAAGCCCCTTGGCTAACTCTATTAATATTTTCACTCTGATTGGCAACTTTAATGGAATCAATCGACCATCTTCTTTACTATGAAGAAGAGAATGGAGATTGCCATTACTCATAAATGGCATTACCAGGGCTTTTAATTCCTCAGACCAGACCACAGTGATAATCTTCAGAATGTTGCGATGTCTCACTCTCCCTAAAGCATGACATTCCTTTCTGAAGTTTTTCTCAATCCCAGTCTGGGTTGCAGAAGTGAAACGTTTTACAGCAACCAGCAATCCAGAGGTTAAAATACCTCTGTAGACTTTTCCATGGCTGCCTTCACCTACCAAGTTTGAAGCACTGAAATTGTCTGTTGCCCTTTGAAGTTCTTCTATAGATATCTTTAGGAATTTTTCACTTATCCATAGAGTTTGCCCTTTGGATGGTTTGGTTCTCTTAAAAATGAATGAAATTGCTGCAACAACAAGCAACAGAAGGCCACCTAAAATGCCAAGCACGATTTTCAGAATACTGTTTTTGTTAAAATGAGACTTGTGTTGCTGAGTAAGAGACGGTAGACAAGCTTTCAGGCCAAAACATCTTCCGCATATATTTAAATTACCAAGAAACGACCATCTTGTCAATCTTAGCTTCTTTGAAGAGGAACTTTGCAGACAGGGGACTTCTCCATCAAAGTTGTTGTAGGAAAAGTTCAAAAAATAGAGATTGGAATGATTGAACAGGGACTCAGGCACAGGTCCGCTAAAGTTGTTGCCAGACACATCTATGCTTTCAAGCTGGGTGAGTTTATTCCCAATTAATTGGGAAACGTTGCCGCTAAAATGATTAAAACTGAGATTGATTTGATGAGCATCCAACCAGCTATCCATGTAAGATGCAATGTTTCCAGAAAGATTGTTGCTTGAAAGATTTATATATTGCGCCATCTGTAATCCTGCTATTCCCGGAGGTATTTCTCCTGTCAAAGCATTTGTGGACAAATCAAAATGAAATACAATGGTTTTGAGACCGGCAACCTCTGGTGGAATTGGCCCAGACAGATTGTTTGCTGATAGTATAAGGTCTTCAAGAACAGAGCAGTCTCCTATCTCTGAAGGAATTTTTCCTGACAGCAGATTCCCATCAAGGTACAGCGTGCGCAGATTGTTCAGTTTTCTAATATCGGTAGGAATGGAACCAGAGAACATATTATTTGAGAGATAAAGATAGCCAAGTGACTTGTTCAAGAGAGATATCTCTGTGGGAAGGTGGCCTTGTAGCTTGTTTCCCGGGAGATCAATGGCTTGCAGTGACCTCATATTGGCAATTTGACAAGGCATGGTACCGCTGATTTTATTGTAACCAAGATTAATGTCTATAAGAGATGAAAAGTTTGCTACACTGGGAGGTATGTCGCCAGAAATAAAATTGTCAGATAAAGCCAAATACTGAAGATTGGGCAAGGAGCTCCCAAAGTTGGGGGGTAACGTTCCCGTTAAAAGGGTGTTATATATTTCTAGATCAATTAAAAGAGAGGAATTTGACAGAGTTAGGAGGATCGGAATAGGCTGGGTGGGCATACTCACTCCACTGGTGAAGTAATTGAAGCCGATGTTAAAATGCGTCAGTTGAGTCCAGCGTCTCCCCAACCATGATGGTAGCATTCCTGACAATCTGTTATTGGACAACTGGAGGCTTTGGAGTTGAGTGAGATTGTGCCATGAGTGTGGGATGTTGCCCGTGAATCCGTTGAAAGCTAAACCCAAAAACTGTAGTTTGTTAAAGCTGCCCAGCCAGGTGGGAAGATGACCGTGTAAATTATTGACAGTAAAATCAAACGTTGTAAGAGCCGTGAGGTTGCTTAAACAGTGGGGAATGGTTCTGCTCAGACTGTTTTGGAAAAGCGCAAATTCAGTGAGACGGTAGAGACTGGCAAGTTCACAAGGAATGAAACCCTTCACATGATTATCACCAAGACTAAGATATTGCAAAAAAGAAAGGTTGCCCAGTTGAGCAGGAATGACACCCTGAATCTTGTTAGAACCAAGGTCAAGGTGTTCAAGTTTGTGGAGTGCTCCCAACCACGAAGGGATTTGTCCATTCAACTGATTGTCGTAAACACTGAATAACTTAAGGTTTTGGAGTGTTGCAAGAGATTGAGGAATGTCACCAACTAAGGAATTTGCACACAGAACAAGCCATCGCAATGAAGAAATGTTTCCTATCTGATAAGGAATCCCACCTTCAAATTCATTTTCACATAAATCAAAGGCTTTAACCCTCTGCAAAGTGCCAAGGGATGATGGGATCATACCAGAGAAAGCGTTATTGGCAATGTCAAGTTGGTGCAGGAATGATAAGTTGGAGAGGTGGGGAGACAAGGATCCACGCAACGTGGCACTTTCCAGATATCTCCACAACTCGGCCATGATGTTTGGTAGAGCAGCTGATTCCAGTCCAATTGCATGCATTGGCATCATGATCATTCCAATTGTGGAGACGAAAGAGTGGATCGCTGGTGATGCACTTCTTGAAATGAATGAGAGCTCTCATGTCATTCAAAGCTCCATCATGATGTGTGTGAGCTTTAACAAGAGCAACAAAGAAAAAGGAAGAGCACAAACAAAGAAAAAGCAAAGGGCAAAAAGGAAGAGTAATAGAGGATGAGGCCATTGTGATGCTGCAGGGGTAAGGGAAGGCAAGAAGGGATAATAATACACTATTGCTGTTGATGTTGAGCTCAATTTAAACTTCTCTGGCCATGTTTAGTCATTTGACTGAACATTGACTTTTCAAAATAAAATTTTGTGCGTTAGTTAAATAATGTATTAAATTGAAGTTTATCTTTATCTCGTGGACGAGAAATCTGCTTCATTTGTTTGGACATTCACGTCAGTTTCTGGTGGGCTTTAATGCCGTGTTGCACGGGATTCTGACTTGTGTATTCCGTATGAAAAGTGCTCAACAGAACGCGTTTTCTTTATGTTCACCATCCATACTGTGTTGGCCGAGAATCTGATTTTCTGCATTTCTTATGAAATTAAAGACAGAAAAAGACGCTTGATTAAGAAAGGTCTGTGCAGATTTAATTCAAAGCATGTGCGCAGACTCCTGTATAGAGTCAAGTGAAGAAAATCATTGAACGTGTTCCTCCCTGAGGTGAGTTCTCATCAATTTTCTTTAAGAAAACGATGATTTGTGTTGGCCGAGAATCTGATTTTCTGCATTTTTTATGAAAAGTGGTCAGTCCAACACATTTTCCTGAATTTTCAAAACAAAATTGGAGAAAAAGTGAAAAGTGGTCAGTCCAACACGTTTTCCTGAATTTTCAAAACAAAATTGAAGGAGAAAAAGCCTGACCAGGGAAAGTATATGCCGTTTTATTCACTGCATGTGTTAGAGAGTCCAGAGTCTCCATTCCAGTGAATTAATTACCCATTTCATCCATCCTCATGGATGCGTTGGCGCACAGCTATCATTGCTTCACAAATTTCCACAATTCTAAACATTTTTGGAATCCAACGCCACTTTGTGTTCAAACTCTTCAACCTTGTACCTAAATGCTTCTTTGGTAAAAAGTGCTAATAATATTAAGATGAGCACATAATTTCTATAATAGATATAATAACCTTTCTCTAACCATTTTTCTTTCTTTTTTAAGAAACTCCCTACCTTGTAAGTTTGCTCTACATAAATTTTAATCTCATGTTAATGAAAGTGTAAATAGATTATGCAAACATTTTATTATGATTATATATTTTAAAAGCTAATAATAGAATATTTAAAAGTAAATGGGTCCAAAAATCATTGATTCTATTTTCATTTAAAAGAAATTGCAAAAAATGAACTATGCTGAGTCGGTGTATATATGTAGATTTAGTTTTTGGGTAGTGTTGACACAAAGTATATCCTATGCATTTTCTATGGTATTGTTTTGTAAAAATTATCATTTTCTATTACAAAATTTAATTTTTAACTATTTTTGGGTGTGGCTAAAGAGGTTTTACAAAGAAACGAAAATTTCTTAACAATTGGAATTCCCAAATAAAGATTTGAACATGCTAAAATAGAATTAAGAGAACTCCAACAAGAAATCATAGAATATATAGATAATCAATTAAAACTTTTTGAAATTGATGAAATAGGAACAAACTGGATCATGGACATTAGGGTATTCTTAGTTTTTACACCAAAAATTATCCAAGTGGGTCCTTCTCAAGCAAGTTCTATCTGTTATGTTCCTAAATAATTGACTATCAAGGCATCCATTTGCATCTTAAATGATTTAATGAGGAGGATAAATTATTTTCAATAATTTCATATTAGCTTCTCCCTTTAGGGTACTTGAGACATGGCATATGACGAGGTAAACATAGAGCAAGTGAAATGAAAGCATCGAAAAGAAATAAAAGGGATAGAACCTCTCTCCTCTTATACATAGGACATATTACAATGTGAAATCACCAAATAGTTTTAATGCATAGCATCTTTACCCTTTTCACAAGTCCAATATCAAGTTGTACCTCTAGCCAGTGCTACCTCATTGATCCACCTAATTCCACCTTTATCAAGTCAATCATCATTAAAACAAACTTTGCCACTTTTTTTTTAAATAACACCATCAAATTGATAGTTACTTTAAGTCATATGTTAGAGGTTTGGATATCAAATCAATTGACACCAAGGTTTGTTGGCCTATTTAAGGTCTTGAGAAGAGTTGAAGTAGTGGCATATGAAATTAGTTTATTTCTATAGTTATTGAGGATTGTTGATTTGTTTCATGTGTCAATGTTGAAAAAGTATGTTTCAAATCCAAGGAAAATGATAAAGATGGGCTTTGGAATAGAACCAATGAGACTATTAGGACTTATGCTAAAGGGAGATTGTAAGAACACAAAGCAAATAAAATCTAGATGTTGATTGATAAGTGGTTAAAGAAGAAGGAGAATCCCAAAAGAGGGAATGTACATAAAAATATAATAGGAATCTAGCTCTTCACAAGGAGATCCATATTTGTGAGCAAGAAAAAGAGGCACCATTAGAGGAAGTGCTCCAATAGAAGACCTCACTGATCCAAAACTCTCGCTAAAATTTCAACCCAGGTTGACAAGACATGAAATTCCATGGATGAATAATTTCAATTTACATTAAAGATAATGAAAGAAAAAGTGAAGTAAGAAAAAGCCAAAGAGTAGGAAAAGAAAATTAAGAAGAAAGCAAGCAAGGACATGTACAAACATAAAAGGAAAGCAGTTGTAGTAAAAGAGGTTACAAACTTTGATTCATACAAAGTCATCACCATTAGAAATGCCCCAAATTTCAAATTTATTAATTATTCTCAAGATTTTTAATGTTTATTTTCAAAGTTTATTATTGAATGGTGATTTCTTCATGTGATGGCTTGGTACTCTCATGATGGAGGGCCCAAGATGATGCAATGTAATGTCACTGGTAAGTGATTGAACTTGGTTTGGAACCCTAATAGACAAGTATGATGGTCACTCTAATCACATATAACATGCACAACCTACTATGACCATGGTAAGATAGCTCACATCCTAATTCTCTAATCCTTCTTATTCCATTTCACCTCACTAGCATGTTATAATTATGAATTATATAGTCTTATATAGCATAGTGTAGGATTTTAACTATTGTGGTTGTGCATGTTGGGAGAGGAACATGATCCACATTTAAATTCTAGAATGCCCACAGATACTTGTAGAAATGGTTATACAAAGGCATTATGAACATGAGTCTACTTTAGGGAGGACCCACTTTGGTGTAGGGACACCTCTTCTGATCTCCTTGTTCTACCCTACATACTATGTGTCTTTTTGAATGATTTTTGCTTAGGATGATTCTTGAATGTTTTGGCATTTTGATGAGTTTAGAAGGTTCTAGGGTCTATGGGGACTTGTTGGGAGGCATCTAGAGGCTTTGGGCATCAAAATAAGCACTTTTATTTTTGGCACCTTCAGAAAAGATAGATGTCTCCCAAGAGACGTCTTCCCAAAGACATCTCCCCTAAAGAGTAGACATCTACCAAAAATAGTAGATGTATCTCTTGAAAGTAAGGCTTTCACAATTGACATTCCAGCAAAGCTAGAGTGACCTAGACCCATGGGGAAACTTCTAAAAACGTCATTCCAATTTGAGAAACAACCAAAGCAAGATGAAAACAGTCAAGAAGAAGGTGAGAAGACTTGGGAAATATCTAAAGAACCTCAAGTTGAGTTGAGGAAATCTTTCTAGGGTTTTTACCTTCTAGTTGCTTATAAATATTGATGGAATTCACCAATTCCAAGTGCTATAATGCCAAGGGTCAAAGTGCAAATGCCAAAGACCAAACATCTCAATAGAGGAAAAGAGAGAGAGCTCCTGAGGATAGAAAGCTTGTGCAAGGAAGTTAAGTGAAAGGCAAGGGAGAGCACCTGAGAGAGGTTAGGAGAATCTCTTATAAGTGTCTTATCTTAAGCTTGGGCTCCATTTTGAGTAATTAAGGATTAAGAGAGGACAAGTGTGGCCTCTAAGATCCTTGGAAGAGTTATGAGTTTAGCATGGCTCCTCATCTTTGATGTAATTTCTATGTATTTTGAGAATTATCTTAATATAAGAAATATTTTCTACATTGTATTGTGTTATTCTTCTTTTCTATGCTAGATCTACTTGGAAGTTGTGGATTGGGTTCTATTGGGGCCTATTGAGGTTCAACCCCTTGCACCACACTTGTATAACTATTTTGAATAATGATCGATAACAAATCTCACACTCTAACACACATCTCCTCACTTTTTGTTTAATTTAAAGTTGGATTTTCATGATTTTCTCCTAAAACCTCTCATTTTTTATGAACTTTGAGTTAACAAGATTCATCTTCTATGATTTCAACTATTTCAAACATCAATGGAATCTACACTCTGGCCTAGAAATCCTTAATGATGAGACATGATTTTATGTGCCTTGATGTCAGATACACGACATCAAGACTCCAACATCGTGTACCTGACATTGGGGCTAATAAGCAACATTGGATACCCAAAGTCGCCTCATCTGGACCTCGCCTATAAATACTACACTTGGGCTTATGGATGAGGGAGGGACTTAGTTTTTGAGTTTTTACACATCTTAGAAATAGTTAGTTTTCCATTTCTTTATATTATTCCTAGTGCATGCCCATAATATGATGTTGTAATTGTATGTCACCTTTGTTCGAGTATGACGTACTTGGACATGTTACATGACTGGCAGTAAAGATCAAGATTACTTCCATCATTGCAACATCCACTTAGATTATTATTGCTTTTAATTTTTAATTATTCACTACTTTTTTTAGTTAAAAATTTCCATTTATTGTTATTTACTATTCCTGTTGTTAAGCAGAATGTGTATGCCTTAATCACAAGCATTTAAGTGTAAATACTTGGTCGCCCATAGGTGTATAGTTTGGCACAACCAGTGATGTACACTTGGTAAACCCAAAAGTAGCTCCATGAAGTCCAAGTCATGTATGGAGGGTTAAGAGCAGATACCATCATCATAGGCTAATTTAGGCTTTATTTTTCATTGTTCATTAGTTAATTAATTTATCTCTTTTTGTCACCAGGAGTAGCATAGAATTAGGAAACATCATACGCCTCACTTTGGACTAAACCATACGTGACAAAGCTACCATTAGTCTAAGTGGGAAGACAGCGAACTGCGATCAAAGCATAACGATCTAGGTGTCACAACTAGTCCCATCCACAGAATTCAATCAGATCATGCGTAAACACTTGTGATTCATATGGTTGAGCATGGAGGTGCTTCGCGGCTCATCATTAGTGCCATTTCCAGGGATGGTGCTAGTTATCTAGATTAGTTATATTATACAAGATCACTGTAAAAGATATTAATGATATATTTTTTAGGAAATATTAGCTCACAAACATCATAAACCAAGAACAATGTCTCTCTCACATGGAAGTAACAATGCACGGTATAGAAAATACATTCATTGGAGAAATAATGCAATATATGATGAAGAAGATTGGAGTGATCAACCTTATGTAGGGGTTTCTTATGACCATGACCACCCTAACAACACTCAAAGACTACATTCACCTAAGCTAGACAATCTCGGAGGAGATGATGTAGGTCCTAAAATAGGGAAGGCCTCAAGGCCTAAGACCTCTTGAAAACCTAGAAACAATACATCAAAGGACCCTGAGGAACACTATAGAATCCATGGTAATTCTTCCAGTTTCTCATCTTCCTCTTCCCCCTCAACGTTTGATTCTAATGAAGATGAACGTAGGTATACAGATAGAGATCAATTAAAGGGTTGAATTAAAAACTAGAATCGAACCCATGGGGAAAGTTAAAAAAGTCACCATGAACATAGAAATTTTCCTCATGATTCATTTGATGACGATGGACCCCTGTTAATCACTAAGAGCCTAATGCATATCAAAGGCTGTTAAGATATCTTGCAGGCATTGCAAACAAAGCTGTTTAACTAAACTAGACATAAATAATCTTCTTAAGTTTGCAGGAGGCTATGATTTATATTTGTAACATCATTTACAAGCCTTCCATGATGCTTGTGTGTTCTATAACATGGAAAGTGAATGAAAAAAGCTTAAGCTCTTTCCCAAGATACTAATTGATAGAGCTAAAGTGTGGTATAGATCATTGAGATGAAATTCAATTTGACGATGGTCTACAATGATAAAACTTTTCAACAAGAGATACCAAACCTATTAAAGAGTGTCTAATCTGGGGAGACAAATCCAAGAGTGGAAACAAGAACAACATGAGCCCTTGGACATGGCCTTAGATAGATATTATGCCTTACTGAATCGATGCCCAAGCCATGGTTTCTTCGAGGAGCAGCAACTTTACCACATCATAGATGGGCTTCATAATGAAATAAGGGCAATCATTGGGATGTATGCCCCAGGGAAACTATACAAGATTCAAGCCTATCAAATCAAAGAGATAATAGAGTGTGTGGTAAAAGAAGAAGGAGAGATGTGAAAATGAGAGAATGTTGAGAAACATCAATGGGACCCAAATCTTCAATCGAAGGAGGTCCAAATTTATGGTAAGGGAAATGAAACTACTCTCAATAAGGTAATTCTGCAATAAACTTTGTCAATAGAGGAGTCTATTGATGATCTAGAAGCAAAATTCAATAGGATGTCTAAATGGATAAACGAACATGTAACAAATCTTGTTGAAATGGTCATGGAGAAGATTATGCAACACAAGCTAGGTGATCACAATCAATAAAGGACACATAACCAAGAAACAGTTAGGAACACTTTTGGGTAGATGAGAAAAGTTACTAATGAAAGTGAGGCTAAATACTCCACTACAGATGAAGATGACAGATGTGACCTATGCATATATGACCATCTAAAGGGCTAATGCCCTATATTGTTACATCTATAGGAGTATTAGGTAGGTGCCTTAAATCCAAAATTTGTGCAAAAGCACATGCTCTGAAGGAGTGGGTGAGGATCCCTAAGGAGACCAAGGGGTTTCCTTGTGAGAAATTCGAGATGGGGACTGCCAAGAAACTTTATCCCCTTTTTCGGGCCCAGACCTTCCCCAAAACCCTCTCGCAAGCGAAGTTCTTTTCGGTAGAATAGACCCATATTATGCGAGAGGTCCTGGAAGAGGGAACCCGGTTCGATTGGGCAAGCCATCTTGCCAAGGGACTGCGCAGTGAAATGGTCAAGCTCCGCAAGAAGCTCGAGTCCTACTTCAATGTGCATTACACCTTTTTCATAGCTTGCCTCTGGCAGTTTGCTGAGTTTCTGGTCATTCAGAGGAATGGGGTCTGGGTGCAGTAAGACCGAGACCAGCTATCCAGACCTTGGATTGGCCACATTCTCAGCACTACTCGTGGGCAGGATCCGCCAGAAGGGATTGGGGAGTCGTTGTCTGTAACGACTAAAGGCTTGACGGTGCCCCAAGTACGAGGTCTCGACAGTGTAGGTGAGATAATGCCTACCTACACCGGCAACGCCTCATGGGGGAAACACCTGGCAGAGGAAATTGTGGAACCGGCAGCTCGGCAGAAGAGGCTCCGCCTAACCGAGGCCCCTGGGGGTGATGCAGGCCAAACTGTTGGGATCAAGGTGCAGCGGAACAAGCCTCCGCCTGGTAAGTGTGAAAGGATTGTATATGCAATGATTTACTTAGATGATCTGGAATTATATGCTAACGTATGGTGGTGTAAACAGTAAAACTGACAGGGCAATTGACCCCTGAGACAGGGGCGATGATACTAAGCCGTGGGGAGGGGGCCTCAATTTTGGAAGAAGAGGCCCCAGCTGTTAATATGAGCCGTGTGCAGGTTCCAGTGCGTGAGGTGGTCCCAGCTGCTAGCGGAAGCCGCGTATAGGCTGGGGTGCGTGAGGAGGCCCCAGCCACTAGAACCAGCGACGCACAGACTCCAGTGCGTGAAAGGGAAAAAGAGACGGAAGATGTTGATGAAAGCGCCACTGTCACCGGCAGAGGTAATGAGTGCGTTAGCATGTTTGAAAAATCTGTTACTAGAGGGAGTGTCTAACAAAATTACGCTATAGGGGAAGAAGATGCCTCAACATCTGCTGTTGTGAGCAAAATGTGGAGAGACTTCCCCGATAAATTTGCCTTCATGGAAGGCGTCGTCAGCGACATGATCGAGCGTCTGGAACGCGTCGAACCTGGCGCTGGTAAGTTATAGCCGTAACGAGGTTACAACATAATGTCTTAGTAATGTGTCATTCATATTGATGCTTGTTTTCTGTCAGGAGCTCACCTCCGATGGGATCCCGTGGAGCCCATTGATTTGGACACAGCGGAGCCTCCATCTGATGGGGCAGTTGTGCCACGCAACATTTATGAGGAAATGCGTAAATGTGCATTACGCTCGACATGCTCCGTATGGGAAAGTAGGAACGTTAATGAAAGCCTATGGAAAAGGCTGCAACGGTCGGAGCAGAGGGTTGAATCCTTGACCAAGTCGAGGACTTAAGGGTGTGGTACGAATTCCTACAGGCTCGAGTGACGGGGGATGAAGACTGGCGTACCGCTATTATTGATCACTCTCGTTATTGGACAACCATCAAGAACAACGTACAGACCAGTCGGGCGTTAATGGAGCAAAGGATGCAAATTGAACTCCTAGCTCAGAAAAGCTGAGACTGGAGGGACTACTGCGCCAGCGTACAGGAATGGGGGCAGAAGGAGAAGGACCACAAGCATGTATATAAAAGGGAAAGCGCCGCTTATAGAAAACGTTACTGCGATTCCGCCGTTAAAGCTCGATCCCTGGAGGTTTTCATGGACACCATCGGGACGTTCGAAGCTTTCAAGAAGTTCGAAGAGCAGGTGACCGTAACTGCGTCCCCAGAGAGGGCAATGGTTTTCCCTGGGAATCAGGCTACAATCCCTACTTTCTTCCCAAATCCACCCCGCTGGAGTAGCATGGAGAAAGGGAAGGTGAAAGCTGGAGCCGCGTTGGACGAGGATGTGTGGCCAGACCTGACAGAGGACGAGATTATGCAGCGCTTGTGGGCTAGTTTGGACAAGCTTCCCTTTGCTGCGGAAGTAGGGCCGTCGCGAGTAAGTTTACGCATGACTTAGTTAGAAAATTTTCTGACTAGCTTCATCTATTCTAATTTTTGATGTTATTTGGTTTTAGGTACCGAAAGAAGGTAGAGAAAATACACCAGCTGAAGGGCTGGGAGAGGAAACTGTGGAAGCAAAGGTGGAACGCAACGATGAAGAGCGTCCTCCTGTGGAGCCAGTGCCGGAACGAGAGCCTCATGAAGGGGCAGTCGTTCTTGGAAGCATAATTCCTAGAAACGATGGCCCACTGGAGGACGACCTTTTGGGGCTTGATCCGGAGTTAAGAGATACTGGTGATAGTGGCAGTAGGGGGAATGCGTAATTATTATTTACGCAAAATTTTGTTAATTTTGAGTGTAGTATCATGTTACGAATGACTAGAAAGACATGTTATAAAACCTAGTGGATGCGTTGAATATCAATTACATATATTTTTTTTTTGTTTTTGTGTTTCGTCGATAGAGTGCGAGTGTAACTGTTGAAAAGTTCACCTAAGTAATAATGATAGAGCGTAATTCCTAGTTTAAGGCCGTTGCGGGCCGGAAGCGTAAAGTAAAGAAAGCATAAAGTAAAGAAAGCTAGTTTAAGGCCGTTGCAGGCCAGAGGGGAACTACGTAAATGATAATAAATAATACTGCATTACTAGTTTAAGGCCATTGCGGGCCAACATATGAGTTTGCGTAGACTAGCTACTAGTTTAAGGCCGTTGAGGGTGAAACACCGTGAAAATTACGGGTCGGCCTCAGGCGAAGATTCATAATTTAAGCGAGAATGCACCTCAAATTTGTCCAAGGACAAGTTTACGCTCCATCACGCACGGCGGCGTGATGAGCGTAATAAGCTCCAAGACAGTTGAACGTGCCTCAAATTTGTCTAAGGACAAGTTTACGCTCCATCACGCACGGCAGCGTGATGAGCGTAATAAGCTCCAAGACAGTTAAAGGTAAATTTGTTCAAGGACAAGTTTATGCTCCATCACGCATGGCAGCGTGATGAGCGTAATAAGCTCCGAGACAGTTCAACACGCCTCGAATTTGTTCAAGGACAAGTTTACGCTCCATCACGCACGGTAGCGTGATGAGCGTAATAAGCTCCAAGACAGTTGAAGGCAAAATCCAGAGAAACACGATGGGTTGGCGCTTGTTCTCGCAGCGCTCAAACAACTGATCTTTACGCGCATTACGCAGCGATGCGTATTCGTGCGTAGGTCAGAATGCAAGTGTGCGCTCATTACGCTTCGTCACGCACAACTGCGTGATGAGCGTAAGTTATACTTTGTTTATACTTCACCGCGCCTAGCTGCGTGGGAAGTGTATGTTACATTTACGCTGCGTCACGCACAGTTGCGTGATGAGCGTAAAAAACAATCTTGAGCGCATTGTTGCTACACCAAGATCGCGCTCATACACGCAACACAACGCGAATGAGTGCAAACGCAGCCGAGACACGCCTAGCTTGGATCTGCTCTTCACACGCACGACACGCAAATGAGCGTGTTGTGCGTAGTCGCAGTTCGACTTAAAAGAATCACATCAGCAGGACCCGCGACATTCGGGCCCACATCATCAGGGTTGCGCCTTTGTTCACGAAAGTGCCGCAGCCTATAAAACAGAAGGAGGCCAGTTGACAAAAAAAAAGGGAGCAAACCAGAGCACCAGAGCACTTATCGCTTTTTGCTAGCAGTAGATCAAGAGGACAAGAGCATTTTCTGAGCAAGGGAACACTTATCGCCTTGAACAGAGAAATAAGAGCAACCTTTTGGTAATCGCTGCAAACACCATCCTTTAGCAGGAACAGAACACAGCACGCGTGAGCCCTAACAGCAGATCTACCCGAAGCAAAGAAGCAGAACGGGAATTGCAGAGTCGTCTTACCCAGTTAGCAGGTTCTATCGTCCAAAATATCGACAGACTTCAGAGCTTGACCATTCCTGCACCTAAGCTTTGGCCTACAAGGTAGATCAGACTTCTATCTAGATAGTTTTCTTGTTGTTTTGTGCTCATTTTTGTATCCAGTTGTTGGGGGTTTTCTCCCATTGTAACGTAATATACACACAAGCATACATCCGATCCAGCATTGAAACATAGATCTGTGATCTTTGCGACGTACACGTTTTTTTTCTCTCCCGATTAGCATCTTTTCGGCGTTTTGGCGTTATCTTCGTAGCGATCCACCTACGTCGTTGTCTTCTGGTTTTACGATCTCTCGCAACAAATCGCAGCACGCAAAAATACGTAATCATCATCGCTTTTACTGCCCCGTAAGTCCCTGTCTGATCGACAAGACCGTTCAGGGCACCGCGGATTCGTTTTTCCAGCTTAGCCCTCACGCGGATCCGTGGTTAAAGCTATGTACACGGAATTTCGGTCGGTATTTCCAGCTACCGACGTTTTCCGTCGTTACAGTTTTCTAGCGCTAGAAGGAGGGCCTGAACCTCCGATCCGAATATTTCGGGTAACCTTGTTAGAGATCTATACCCTAAGCCGTAGACGTAATACCTCTAGGGAGGTCTAAGGTCAATCGTGTGGTATAGATCGGTCGCAAAGACGATTTCTTTGAAAACCGGCAGGGTATAAAGCCTTTTGTGCTGTTTGCCAGCCATTCTTTCTTTCAGATTCGATTTTCAGTCATTCTCCATCTTGATCCATGGATTCCTACTATTCAAACACAACCACTACAATAGCCATGGCCACTATCGATCTAGGTGTCACGCCTGTGAACCCGACGGTGGCCACAGGGCCAGCCTCCGGTGCAACCGGTCCTCAGGGACCTTTGCGCCGTTCACTAAGGCTTCAGGGGAAAGATCCTATCTTCATGGTCATAACCCCTGAAGAATACAACTTCATCTACGTCAAGATCCAGGCGAGGTTGGCTCTCAGCCGAGCCGAGCTTGAGGCAAAACGAAACTTTGAGGTGCTCCATCGAGGGGGTTACGATTTCAAGCCAACGGCCTACGATATCATCCCCTTGACCGAGCACCAAAACGAACTCATCTCACAGCTGATCATGGCTAGAGGCCAGATCTCACAACCTGCGGCGGAGCCTCAGCATGAGGAAGAAGCAGAGGACGAATTTGCGGCCATGTCGGAACATTCGTTTCATACCTTAACGCCTCACTCATACGTAAATCTNGTCGGTCGGCCCGACAGCCACCGTCCCCCATTACATCCCTCATACCATACCGTCAACTTGTCCCGAAATGTTCCCGCCCCCGCCAACTCAGCAGCATACCGCAACAGTTGCCCCGCAAACATTTGTCCAGTACCCTGCGATGAGTCAGTGGACTAACCCTGCGACACAACAGCAACCGTACACAGTTTACAGTGCACAGCCCCCACCAGCACCTGCGGTGCAATTTTCATGGGTGCTCCCTCGATACACTTACCATTACGCTACGCAGCAAGCGGCGGCTAACCCCTTGTCCCAGACCGGTGGGTGGTGGTCTTCGCAGGCCCCCCAGCCTGCAGGGATCCCTACTCCACCACCTATTACCCAACCACCTCCTGCATTTCAGTTGCCAAGGACTGTCCATCCAGTCCAACCTCCCATCCCTGCTGCACAAGCGTCGCCGTTGACAGGCCTGGATCAAGCGTTCCAGCTGATCCAGACGCTTACCGAAGAGGTCCGACACCTCAAAACCGCTGGATCTGATACCATTCAGATCATGGACTTCTATCAAGATGATCTAATTAATCCAGCAGTCCTCGTGTTGTCATTGCCGCCAGGGATGTCCCTCCCGCACTTTACCAAGTATAATGGGGAGGGGGATCCCAACACTCATCTTGCCACCTTCAGATCCGAATCCTTGTTGTTGCAACAGTGGCCGCATACTTTGGTCAGAGTCTTTGCAATGTCATTAACAGGGAAGGCTTTAAACTGGTACAGAGCTCTCCCACGCTCTTCCATTGCAACTTTGGAAGAGCTGCTAACCCAATTTGTGACCCGCTTCAGATACAACATGAAGCCGGAAGTCACATTGGAACAGCTTATGGGGGTGAAACAAGACCCGCTCGAGCCGGTCCAAAAGTTTATACAGCGTTGGAACGCTACCTTGAATGAGATCCGTGACCCGATCGCGGACTCCCATCTGTTGGCTATATTCAAGGGAGCGGTCAACGACTTTATCAAGTCCAAGCTGTATTATCTTTTCCCTGGAGACATACGTCAGGCCTTCGCCCAGGTCCGGAGCATCCAAGATGCTGCGGAGGCCAGCAAAGACCCGGCATACATCGCTTACAAGAATACGCACAACAAGGCTAAGGACAAAGGCAAGGCAGTGACCACTACTGTAGCGGCATTGACTGAGAATGCCAAGAACAAGAAAGCCCCGGCAACAGCACCGCCTGAGGCCACGGCTGGTGCCGGCACCAGCCAGGCCACTGTTGCCCCTGAACAGGCCCCCCAGCCAAAGCCAAATTTTGAGCGTAAATACCATTCAAAATATGCGGCTCTCCCAGTGAAACATTCTGAACTGTTGCAACAACTGCTAGCATCAGGACACATTCAACCTAAGAAAGTGTCCGAGGAAGCCCTGCAACGTCATAGACGCCACTGTGAACTGTCTAGGGATCCTTCCTTAGCTTTGCCTAACAAACCAGCGGTTCCGAGATCTTTCAGGCTGGACCGTTTCTGTGACTACCACCAGATGTGTGGTCACGATACGGATTACTGCTGGGCGTTGAAAGATGATATTCAACGCATGATCGACGAAGGTCATATGAAGCTAGACAGTAGTAACCCAACACGTCCAGAAAACCAGACATTACATGTATACAAGGATCCGTTAAATGCAAGTTACGATCCTTATACAATCACTGTGGTAAGTACGGACGGTGAGCGTATAGGGCCGCCTAAACAACCTTTTGTTTTGTGTGTGCCTGCAAGCTCACAAAGGGGGGCAACAACTTCTTCGGCAGCAGGTGGGGCCTCACGGCTGCCGTTCATTATATCGGCGCCTTCGCAGGTACGGCCTCAGTACCACGCTACCACCCAAGCCGCAGCTTCGTCTGCGCCCACACTGAGAGCACCCTTCATCATTAGGGTGCCCAAACCACAGGCTGCTTCTCTCACGCAGGGGCAGACCTCCAACCAACACCGTCAAGCATTGCCTCCTAAGCAAAAGGAGGAAAGCGCAGAAGCTAATACGACGAAAGGCAGCTCTACGCTCGGCTTCTCTAAGCCTAGGCCCCTGGCCTCTGTGCCCATGACCATGCCCCAGAAGCATGCCAAAGGCACAGAAACGTAGCAACCTTCTCTGGGTAGGAAAAAGAACAACCCCTCTTCTGACACCACCCCGCCTCAAGAAATTCGTCTCTTGGGGCGGATGGAGGAAGATAAGGGAGATAAACCAACCTGCCGAGAGAAGGACCTCCTCGATGCGTTCACGCAGGTCAAACAAGCTCTCAAGCAAAAGAACACAACGCTGAGCTTGTACGACCTCTTGATGACTTCTCGAGAGCACCGCGAGGCTATGGTACGCATGTTGACGTCCATATCAGTGGATGCCAGCTTGCCGGCGGAAGAGGAAGCGATACACGCTATCATGTTTCCTCCTGAAGCTGAACAAACCAAGCCCACCTCGTTGACCTTTCTGGACGAATCTATTAAAGATGATCCAGAAAAGGGTCAAGTGACGACGGAGCCGATGTTCATCACCATTCGGGTCGGCCAGTACCAGATCCGGAGGGTGCATGTGGATGATGGCGCAGCCGCTAATCTCGTTCCCTATTCTATCATGGATAGGTTGGGTTTGGTCGACCAGATCGCTCCCACAACGACAGCCTGCGTAAAATCCTTCAACGGAGCGCGGGTCCAAGTCAAGGGGACGGTGCGTATNCTTACACTGGGGGGGAGGTTATCATACGCGGCGACGAGATCACTCCTAGGACCGTTAGTAACATTGAGGAAGAGTGGGGTTTAGAGATCGAAACGGCTGACGATCAGCCTCCTCTCCAAGCCCCTGAATAGAACAATGACAATGCTGACGGTTTAGCCTGGGCTAACCTGCCATTTCCGGATGACAGCGTAGAGGAGTCGAACTGTAAACCTCCTCGCCCTTACGCAGCGGTTAACATAAAAGCCGCTAAGAGGCAGTTGCGTACTGATGGCTGAACGAAGCTCTCCAGCGTGCATGCATGTAAGTTAGCGTATCCATCAGCCAATAGTTTCTTTATGTCTATGTGCTTTATGTCTGTGTGCTTTTACGCTTCACCTTTTGCCTTTGCCTTTTACGCTTCACCTTTTGCCTTTTGCCTTTTACGCTTCGCCTTTTGCCTTTTGCCTTTTACGCTTCGCCTTTTGCCTTCGCCTTTTACGCATGTTAACTATATGTCTTTATTACTTCACGCAACGTCCAGGGTTACATTTTTTTACGCATTTACGCACTAGCCCGCAATGGCCTTAAACTAGTAATTGGCCTGCAACGGCCTTAAACTAGTAGCTGGCCCGCAACGGCCTTAAACTAGTAGTTGGCCCGCAATGGCCTTAAACCAGTTCTTCAATTTACAATTTACGCATTGGCCCGCAATGGCCTTAAACTAGTTCTTCAATTTACAATTTACGCTTTTGGCCCGCAACGGCCTTAAACTAGTCATCATACGCGCTGGCCCGCAACGGCCTTAAACTAGTAGGCGGCCCACAACGGCCTTAAACTAGTAATCAATTTACGCATCGGCCCGCAACGGCCTTAAACTAGTAATTTCCACTCACCACTATCTTTGGCATTTACGCACGATTACATTTTGTACGCATTTACGCATTGGCCCGCAACGGCCTTAAACTAGTAGCTACTTTGCAATTTATGCATTGATTCATCATCTATTCGCACTTTCGGCCAACAATGGCCTTAAACTAAGGCAAAAATAACAAAGAAAACATGATAAATAGTCAATCAAAATCTATAATATGTTTGTCTTTTAACTCATTTGTGACACGATGCCAGAAAATAAAACTATGCATGACCCCTACGGCCACTATCACCCATGTCCCTTAACTCTAAATCCAACCCCAAAAGGTCATCCTCCAGTGGGCCATCGTTTCCGGGAAGTATCCCTCCTGGAAAGATTATCTCTTCATGAGACTCTCGTTCTAAGGCTGGCTCCACAGGAGGACGCTCTTCCTCGTTGTGTTCTGCTTCTGCTTCCATAGTTTCCCCCAGCCCTGCAGCTGGCGCACGTTCTCCACCTTCTGGTACCTGAAACACAGATACATAAAAATTAGAATAAGCAGCGCTATGTCAGGGAACGCACTGGCTAAGCCATGCGTAAGCTTACCCAAGATGACCCAACTTCTGCAGCAAAGGGAAGCTTATCTAGACCTGCCCACAAACGCTCCATGATTTCTTCCTCTGTTAGGTCTTGCCACACATATTCGTCTGAAGCCATCCCTGCTTTTACCTTTCCTTTCTCCATGCTACTCCAGGATGGAGGATCTGGGTAGAAAGTAGGGATTGAAGCTTGATTCCCAGGAAAGACCATTGCTCTCTCTGGAGACGCAGTTACGGTCACCTGTTCCTCAAACTTCTTGAAAGCTTCGGACGCTCCGATGGTGTCGACAAAGACCTCCAAGGATCGCGCTTTAATAGCGGATTCGCAGTAGCATTTTCTATAGGCGGCGCTATCCCTTTTGTACACGTGTTTGTGGTCCTTCTCCTTTTGCCCCCATTCCTATACACCCGCGCAGTAGTCCCTCCAGTCTCGACTCTTCTGAGCAAGGAGCTCTATTTGCATCCTTTGCTCTATTAACGCTCGACTGGTTTGTACATTGTTCTTGACTGCTGTCCAATAACGGGAGTGATCAATAACAGCCGTACGCCAGTCCTCGTCCCCGGTCACTCGAGCCTGTAGGAACTCGTATCGCGCCCTCAAGTCCTCGACTTCCTTAGTTAGGGATTCGACCTTTTGTTCTGACCACTGCAGATTTTTCCATAGGGCTTCGTTGACATTTCTGCTTTCCCAAGCGGAGCGTGTCAAGCGTAACACACATTTACACATTTCTTCATAAATGTTGCATGGCACGACCGCCCCATCAGATGGGGGCTCTACTGTGTCCAGATCAATGGGCTCTGCGGGATCCCATCGGAGGTGAGCTCCTGACAGAAAACACGCATCAAGACAGATGACATATTAGCAGCAAAACATTACGCAGTTGCTTTCATTAACTTACCAGTACCAGGATCGATGCGTTCGAGACGCTCGATCATATCGTTGATCACGCCTTCCATGAAGGCAAATTTGTCGGGAAGGTCCCTCCACGCTTCGTTGGCAGCAGCTGACATCGAGGCATCTCCTTCCCCTGTAGCATAACTTGGTTAGATATTACCTGTTTACAGACTCTTGCAAAAAAAAAAACATAAAAGACATACACTTATTACCTCTGCCGGTGACAGTGGCAACGTCATCGACATTCTTCCTACTGCTTTCCGTTTCACGCACTGGGGTCTGTGCGTCTCTAGCTCCAGTAGCAGGGGCCTCCTCCCCAGTCTGTACGCGGCTCCCACCAGCAGTTGGGGGCGCCTCACGCGCTGAAGCTTGCGCACGGCGCGTACTAACAGCCGGGGCCTCTGCTTCCAAAATTGAGGCCCCCTCCCCACGCTTTAACACCATTGCCCCTGTCTCAGGGGTCAATCGACCTGTCTTTTTTGCTGTTTACAACCTCATGCGTTAGAACACAATTTCACTAGGCTAAATCTAACATTGCGTACATAGGCTTTACACTTACCAGGCGGAGGCTTAGTCTGCTGCACCGTGAGCCCTACGGTGTGGCCAGCTTCGCCTTCAGGAGCCTCAGCCAGACGGAGCCTCTTCCGCCGGGCTGCAAGCTCCACGATTTCCTTTGCCAAGCGTTTCCCTCGCGAGGCATCGCCGGTGTAGGTGGGCATTATCCCGCCTACACTATCGAGGCCTCGCACTCGGAGTGCTGTCATGCCTTTGGTGGTCACAGACATTGACTCTCCGATCCCTTCCGGCGGATCCTGCCCCAGGTAGTGTTGAGGATGTGGGCGATCCAGGGTTTGGACAGTTGGTCTCGGTCCTATTGTACCCAGACCCCATTCCTTTGGACGACCAGATACTCAGCAAAACGTCGGAGGGTCGCTATGAAGAAGGCATGGTGCACGTTGAAGCGAGACTCAAGCTTCTCGCGAAGCTTGACCATCTCGCTCCGCAAACCCTTGGCGAGATGGCTTCCCCAGTCAAAACGGGCTCCCTCCTCCAGCACCTCCCACATAATACGCGTTTGTTCTACTGAAAAGAACCGCGCTTGCGAGAGGGTTTTGGGGAAGGTGCGGGCCCGAAAAAAGGGATACAGTGTTTTGGCGGTCGCCAGCTCAAATTGCTCGCAAGGGAATCCCTTCGTATCCTTAGGGATTCTGGCCCACTCCTGAAGCAGCGCTTCCACTTTGACGCCCCTCTGGGCCTTCACGTTTACGGGAAGGCCGCTGGAGGGGATGCCAAACAGGTCTGAGAAGAGCTGTGCGTTGATGTCGAAGTTCACACGCACGTTATGCACGCACGTGCTGAAACAATCGGCCTTCGCATTGAAGGAGTTGACCAGGCCGATCATCTNATCGGCCTTCGCATTGAAGGAGTTGACCAGGCCGATCATCTCGCTGGCGGGAATGTCAGGGGTGGCGGCTAAGAACAGGTGCATTAGCCCTACGATCTGGATGTTGGTGACCACCATAGCTGGGGCCGCCGAGTGGCCAAGCCAACGTTGTGCCTCTTTGATGTGCCCATAACGAAAGAGGACATCTCTCACCTCGCGGCCGAAAATTGTAAGGGTAATCTCCCGGGATTCCTTGACTGCAAGAAAAAACACAAGCCAAAAATGCAAGACATCAAATAAATATTATCGCCATAATCCTAACTCATAATTATGCACGTAGCTCTAAAATACGCAGCAACCTTACCGGGGCCAAACGGCAACAGGAATTGCGGGAGTTCTCTCTCCACGTCCTCGACGCTGAGGGGCGGATCCAACGTCCAATCCTCATGCAACCACCCGAGTTCCTGGCACTTCTTGAAGGCATCCGCATAGCGTGAGTGGTACTCACGCATCTCATGGCCGATTTGTCTGATGACACCGGCTCGAACGTTATTCGTCGCGGTGAACGCTGTTATCGCCGTCTCGGCCCAGGGCAGCGTATCGCCGTCGCCGATTAGCTTGTTGTCACGTATAAAAAACCTGTACAATAAAGCGTAAACTTATCTATGCTCTGCAGCTAGGCCTTTTCTTTTCACATTCTTTTTACATTGAAAACAGATATCCTTGTAACATATAAAAAATAACACAGCTATCTAGATCTGCTTACCCGCCTGCGTAGTATACTGTGCCTTGAGGGTTCTGGAAATACGTTGACACATGGCAGGCCACGAACAACATATTGTATGCGTGGTAGCAGTTGAAGCGGGCCATATCCCAGATCCAATGCAAGCTCCTCAGACCCCGAGAGCTGAGTGCTCGGTCCTCAGGATTGCCCGTTTCAATCGCCCCGTCTGTCAGGTAGGCCAGAATCCCCTACGAAGATCCTGGCAACAGGTGCTCCAGAACGGCACCAGCAACGTCTCCGGTCACATGGGACCAAACGATGATGCTGAAATTACGCAGCAAAAACTACAAGAATTCCAGTTCCCCCTTTCGGTACCAGATGGCCTTCCTCTGCACTCTCGTGTGTGGAGGAGGGACATTTGGGACGATGGGGTTTAACCAGCATAAAACCCCAATAACATCCAGCACAAGCAGGATGGGCTTCAGCGCGATGCTGTAGAAAAGATCAAGACTCATTAAAACATCTACATCTACATTTTTACATCTAACAGAGAAATCGCAAAACGCAGCCAGACCGAAATTGCCCAAACCCTTGCAACAACGCAAGGTTTGTCCCTGACAACGGCAATGAACGCAACCTCGCCAAAACCCTCGCATTAAACCGAGGTCCATAATTTGACATACGCATCCACGCTAGAGACATTTAAACAAACAAAACAAAGAGACATATAGAACGAGCGTGAGTACAGGAAGAATGGCCTACCGGTTGAGAGGCGTCGAGTCGCAGACATCGATCAACGCCTGCGAGACACGGTTCAGGTTTGCCTGCACTTCGTCGATTTTCGCCAGTTTGGCATTCTGCTTCTTTGCCTTCGGTGCCATTACGATAGTTGCAGGATTTCTCTATAGCTTGCTTACAAAATCCTCACAAGGTTTCACGCCCTAGCTCTCTGCTCTTCCTTCTCTCTGCTCTGCTTTTCCTCTGTTCGTCCTTGTAAATTCAAATCCAGATAGCCAACAACCAGTTTTCATCAAAAACCGCCTATTTATACGCGATGATCGCCGACTTGATACTAGATTCAAGCGGAACTTTCCCGAAATAGAATCCGAAAATCCGGTATTAATTCAGTCGATATCGCATGCTCCACTATCCGAAATGATGTTAAACTACCACATCTTATCGTCTCGTAATCGGGTTACATTGATTACAATCTCTGTCCACCATATTCAAAATTTCAGTTAGCATTCCACGTCTGGCGACATCCCGTCACCTTTCTCCTAACCATTTACGCACTTGCTGGTTTTGCAGGATAGACGGAGGATGGACGCCACAGTTTCAGCACCTCTACTTTTGACAGGCCCATACGGGCATTTAGTTAGGCAATTTGACTCCACATTAGTAGACGTTAGCCCCCCTTTAGTAGGCGTAACCATAGCCACATCGGAGACGTCCCCAGAATGGCCAGAACAGTCGACGTGCATGCTAGACCTGGAGGCTGGAGACATAACCGAGGACCCCCTTAGCGAGGTCCCTATCGTTACGCATAGGGGTGAGACCAAAACACTTAAGGTCAGTTCCCTACTAGACGAGAAAACGCAACACGTAATAAAACAAGTCCTGCAAGACAACATCACTGTCTTTGCATGGTCATATGAGGATATGCCTGGGTTAGATCCTAGATTGATCCAGCATAACATCATCCTTGACCCACAGATCAAGGCGGTTAGGCAAAAGGCACGCAAGATCAAACCAGAGATCGCGCTAGCAGTGCGTGATGAAATCACCAAACTATATCAGGCTGGTTTCATCCGCGCGGTTGATTATTCGGACTAGGTATCGAACATTGTGGTCGTGCCGAAGAAGACCGGGGGTATACGCATATGCATAGACTTTCGAGATTTGAACAAGGCCACAATCAAGGATAACTTCCCATTGCCGAATATTGACCAGCTAGTGGATACAACAGCTGGGCATGCGCTTCTATCCTTCATGGATGGCTTTTCAGGCTATAATCAGATTCGCATTAACCCAGAACACGAGTTGACGACAACGTTCATGACACCCTGGGGGACATTTTGCTATACCATGATGCCTTTCAGTCTGAAGAACACCAGAGCAACGTATCAACGGCCCATGACGTACATCTTTAGCGATTATCTCCTAGGAAGGCTGAATGATTATGTAGATGACATAGCTGTGAAGTCTTTGAAGTCGGAAGATCATTCAGAAGACCTGGAGTTAGTCCTTAAAAGATGCGCCATGCACGACCTCCGGCTTAACCCAAAGAAGTGCGTATTCGGAGTTAAAACCGGACGCATGCTGGGGTTTGTGGTATCAGAAACCGGCATACGAGTTAACCCTGATAAGGTCAAAGCCATTGTCGCGTTGAAGCCTCCCACAGACCTCAAGCAACTACGCGGGTTACAGGGACGCTTGCAATTCATACACAGGTTCATTTCAAGGTTAACCGACAGATTACACCCCATGCAACATTTGCTGAAAAAGGGGGTTAATTTTGAATGGATCGACAATTGTCAGCATGCGTTTGACAGTCTAAAACAGGAACTACAACATCTNTCAGCATGCGTTTGACAGTCTAAAACAGGAACTACAACATCTATGGACGATTTTCCCGCTACAAAGGGACCTGCCATTTTTCATTTACCTCGCCACCTCGGACGTAGCAATAGCGGCGTTGCTTTGTCAGAAAGGGATGATGGATCAGAAATGCCCATCTACTATCTGAGTCACGCTCTAGGCGCGTACGAGATGTGATATACCGACGTTGAGCGTAATTGCTTAGCATTAGTTTTTACGCTCAAGAAATGTAGGCATTACCTTTTTCGCAGTCAGGTTAACGTCATTTGTAAAAATAATATCCTTAGAGCCATTACGCGTAGTCTATACGAAAGTAGCAAAATCGCTCGCTGGAAGGCTATCCCCGCGGAGTTCGACCTCCACTACATCGGCCAGTCATCTACGAAGGGCCAGGCGATAGCCGACCAGTTAACAACAACACCAATTGACAACCACGCAACCGTAGAGCCGGAATTTCCCGATGAACATGTACATAGTTTAAGCCCTGTCGCGACAGGCCTCGAAGCATCATTGTATTTTGATGGAGCTTCAACCGCCAGAGGTGGCAGCGCGGCCACTGTTCTTACGCTCTCGCCTGAGGATGTGCGTCTACACGCTTATCGATTGACCTTCCCTTGTACGAACAATGTGGCAGAGTACGAGGGGCTCCTCAGGGGACTACTAACTGTAGGCGAACTCGATGTTCAACACCTGGCAGTTAGGGGCGATTCGATGCTTGTCATAAATCAAATCACTAGAGTCTACGCCTGCAAGGCGGTACACTTGCAGCCCTACTATGATCAGGCTAAAGATCTTTTGAAGCGATTTATGACCTTCGACGCTCAGCACGTCCCAAGGACTGACAACACGCTGGCTGACGCACTGGCCACTCTGGCTCTACACGTGCCATCACACCTATTTAACACCTACCCCGCATTGATTACAGACTGCGCAGATCCTATCATTCAGATGGCGCAAATCTCCTCTCTTACCGAGGAGAGCACGCCTGAGTGGTACGATCACATTAAATCGTATCTTTTACAGGATGAGTTACCAGCTGCTTTAACGCGCGCACAAAAAGACGCAACCCGTAAACGAGCTAGGCACTACGTCATCATTGGAGACAACACTCTCTGCAGGCGCTCCTTCGATGGCGTATTGCTCACCTGCGTTAACGCAGACCAAGCACAGCACATCGTCAACGGGGTTCACGAGGGACTGTGCGGTGGCCACGTAGCACCACGGGCTATGGCCCTAAAAATTCGTCGCCTAGGGTACTACTGGCCACGCATGGAAAAATATTGTTTGACAAAGGTTAAGACCTGTGACAAGTTTCAACGTCATGCAAACCTCATCCGCGTGTCACCCACAGAGTTACACACGACACAGATAACATGGCCATTCCAACGATGGGGACTGGACATTATAGGACCCATCACGCCAAAATCTTCCACAGGACATAGCTTCATCATTACCGCTACTAAGTACTTCACGAAGTGGGTAGAAGCTGTCCCCCTACGAAAAATTACATCTCAAAAGGTTTGCCATTTCATCNTTGTCCCCCTACGAAAAATTACATCTCAAAAGGTTTGCCATTTCATCTTGGATAACATAGTAACCCGGTTTGGTCTCCCAATGACTATTGTGACCGATAATGGGCCACAGTTTAGTAGCGCGGATACCAAATCGTTCTGTGACAACCTAGGCATCAGACAGTCCTTTTCCTCCCCTTATTACCTGCAGGAAAATGGTCAAGCTAAAGCATCAAACAAGATAATCATCAATTTGCTCAATAAAATGCTCGATGGTAACAAAAGGCGGTGGCATGAACAGATCCTCTACATGTTATGGGCATATCGTACTACGTGTAGAATAGCTACAGGTAGTATGCCCTATAGCCTAGTTTACGGATCTGAGGCGGTGCTACCTCTCGAATTGCAGATCCCTTCTCTGAGAATGGTCCTCTCCACCATTATAAATGAGGCTCAACACACCGAGGCTCGGATAATGGACTTGGAGTCATTGGAAGAGAAGCGGATACAGGCTGTTGACGCAATTGAGAAATATCAGGATAAACAGAGACAAAAGCATCATCATAATCTTCAGCAGCGTCCGATCAAGAAGGGAGACCTGGTTCTCAAGGTTTTGCGTGAACCAGCAGGCAAGTTCTCTGTAAATTAGGAAGGGCCTTTCTTGGTAACTGACGCATATGGCAACGGAGCGTTCAAATTGGCAGACGTCAATGGCAACGAGTTAGCAAATCCTGTGAATCATGTGTATTTGAAGCGGTATTTCATCTAGCGGCAACGACGGTGTCGATAACAGGTATGACAGTTATCGTCCGCTACGACGTTAAACTGGCATCACACGTCTGCTACGACGTAAAACTGGCACAGCACGTCCGCTACGACGTAAAACTGGCACGACGCGTCCGCTACGACGTAAAACTGGCACGGCACGTCCGCTACGACATAAAAATGGCACTGCACGTTCGCTATGACGTAAAACTGGCATGCTTTGCACACGTCCGCCACGACGCTAAACTGGCAAGTGGTTACCGTACGCCACGATGTAAAACTGGCACTGTTGTACAGGTCCGCCAAGACGAAAAACTGGCACCTTTTGCACGCATCTGCCATGACGCTAAACTGGCACCGGTAAGTAGCCGTCTGCTGAGATGTAAAACCAGAACAGATCTGTCCCTGGGTCACGACGTAAAACTGACATCCACAGCACGGTCTGCTGAGACCCTAAACCAGCCTAACCACCGTCCGCTACGACGTAAAACTAGCATTTCTCGGTTTGCCCGGACTTTAAACTGGGACCACGGTCTNCACCTTACTGATTCCTCGGACAGGCACAGAGGCATCTTACTGNGTACCTTACTGATTCCTTGGACAGGCACAGAGGCATCTTACTGATCCCTCGGAGATGCTGCCACCACATCCGCCGCGGTGGTAGCAGCTCCGGGAGTTTAGCCTCGTTAGTGGGAGCCCCAACGAACTCCTCGTTGGTCACAGCCCCGCCAGTCTCCGTCAATCATCGCTATCGGACGCCGGCCTCGCAGATTCATCTGGCCGGTTCCTAGTGCAACCAGTGGGCTGCACTGTGTCTGATGCCTTTTGGTGAAGATATACAGGGCCGAATCATCAGGATTGGCGGCCCTGCCCAAGTGCTCCGGCGTTTCCTTTGCACTACATTGGCTCTAGCTAACACCAGACAGCATTGGCTCCAAGAACCCCTTCTTTTGTCTATGAGCAATGGCGTCCTCTGTTCTCTTTTGTGGTTGCAGGCTGCTTACCTTGAAGGATGTCATTCAAAGGTGCGTCCATCTGAGCGGTGAAGTACAAAAACGTGCTGAAATGGTTGCTCAGGTTTGCCCGACCACTCAGCTTTGCACATTTCTACCCGACACGCTTTCACCCTTATCCTTGTTTCCTTCTTCCCCACCGCCCGGTTCCCATATGCAGCATTCACATCCGCAAATCTCCATTTTTCGTACTCACGCTAGCAGAGATATCACAAAAGTGATGCGCAAGGCTCCTTTTTTCATGCATTCCTGCTACAATTTGTAACAGAGATATCTCAGATTGATGCGCTACGCTCGTCTGAAAGCATTCCTGTTGACATAAATAAACACATCGTTTGCATCTTCCCCGAACCTGTTTCCAGTTACACTCTTCTACCTCCCATACTCGCAAGCCTTCCTCTCTTACTTGAACGGAGCAACACCTGAGTAGTCATGGATGAACGTTGTTCTTGCTTCTACCAATCCGGTGTTTCGCATTCTTTGTTGACGTTTTTCGGGTAAGCCCTCTAACCGTCAACAAAGAGGGGCCATTGAAACACCGTGAAAATTACGGGTCGACCTCAGGCAAAGATTCGTAATTTAAGCGAGAATGCGCCTCAAATTTGTCCAAGGACAAGTTTACGCTCCATCACGCACGGCAGCGGGATGAGCGTAATAAGCTCCAAGACAGTTGAACGTGCCTCAAATTTGTCTGAGGACAAGTTTACGCTCCATCACGCACAGCAGCGAGATGAGAGTAATAAGCTCCAAGACAGTTGAACGTGACTCAAATTTGTCTAAGGACAAGTTTACGCTCCATCACGCACGGCAGCGTGATGAGCGTAATAAGCTCCGAGACAGTTCAACACGCCTCGAATTTATTCAAGGACAAGTTTACGCTCCATCACGCACGGTAGCGTGATGAGCGTAATAAGCTCCAAGACAGTTGAAGGAAAAATCCAGAGAAACACGACGGGTTGGCGCTTGTTCTCGCAGCGCTCAAACAACTGATCTTTACGCGCGTTACGCGGCGATGCTTATTCGTGCGTAGGTCAGAATGCAAGTGTGCGCTCATTACGCTTCGTCACGCGCAACTGCGTGATGAGCGTAAGTTATACTTTGTTTATACTTCACCGCGCCTAGCTGCGTGGGAAGTGTATGTTACATTTACGCTGCGTCACGCACAGTTGCGTGATGAGCGTAAAAAACAATCTTGAGCGCATTGTTGCTACACCAAGATCACGCTCATACATGCAACACAACGCGAATGAGTGCAAACACAGCCGAGACACGCCTAGCTTGGATCTGCTCTTCACACGCACGACACGCAAATGAGCGTGTTGTGCGTAGTCGCAGTTCGACTTAAAAGAATCACATCAGCAGGACCCGCGACATTCGGGCCCACATCATCAGGGTTGCGCCTTTGTTCACGAAAGTGCCACAGCCTATAAAACAGAAGGAGGCCAGTTGACAAAAAAAAAGGGGAGCAAACCAGAGCACCAGAGCACTTATCGCTTTTTGCTAGCAGCAGATCAAGAGGACAAGAGCATTTTCTGAGCAAGGGAACACTTATCGCCTTGAACAGAGAAACAAGAGCAACCTTTTGGTAATCGCTGCAAACACCATCCTTTAGCAGGAACAGAACACAGCACGCGTGAGCCCTAACAGCAGATCTACCCGAAGCAAAGAAGTAGAACGGGAATTGCAGAGTCGTCTTGCCCAGTTAGCAGGTTCTATCATTCAAAAGATCGACAGACTTTAGAGCTTGACCATTCCTGCACCTAAGCTTTGGCCTACAAGGTAGATCAGACTTCTGTCTAGACAGTTTTCTGGTTGTTTTGTGCTCATTTTTGTATCCAGTTGTTGGGGATTTTCTCCCATTGTAACGTAATATACACACAAGCATACATCCGATCCAGCATTGAAACATAGATCTGTGATCTTTACGACGTACACATTTTTTTTCTCTCCCGATTAGCATCTTTTCGGAGTTTTGGCATTATCTTCGTAGCAATCCACCTACGTCGTTGTCTTCCCGTTTTACGATCTCTTGCAACAAATCGCAGCACGCAAAAATACGTAATCATCATCGCTTTTACTGACCCGTAAGTCCCTGTCTGATCGACAAGACCGTTCAGGGCACCGCGGATTCGTTTTTCCAGCTTAGCCCTCACGCGGATCCGTGGTTAAAGCTGTGTACACGGAATTTCGGTCGGTATTTCTAGCTGCTGATGTTTTCCGTCGTTACAGCGGGCCAGCATATGAGTTTGCATAAACTAGCTACTAGTTTAAGGCCGTTGCGGGCCAGATACGTAATGTAAAGAAAGCGTAAATGATGATTATAGATAACTCTAGATAACTAGTTTAAGGCCGTTGGGGGCCAGATGCGTAACTACGTATAACAGTATGAAGAGGTTGATTTTGTATAACTAGTTTAAGGTCGTTGCGGGCCGTGGTGCGTAAATTATAACAAAAATGCAATGGTGTATAAATGCGTGAAGTAATGCGAAAGCGTAACTAACGCGGGTACGATGAAAGACGCAAAAATGAAAAGCGTAAACACAGAAGGAAAATATAGCGTAAAAGTATGTTGAAACAAACAAAAGAAGCTGCTAAGCGGGGAGTATGCTAACTTACACGAGAATGGTGGTACACGCAGAAGACCATTGTTCAACCGTCGATACGCAATTGTCTCTTAATGGCCTTCACATTGAGCACTGCGTAAGGGCGAGTAGGCTTATGGTTTGACTCCTCTACGCTGTCATCCGAAAATGGCAGGTCGGCCCAGGCTAGACCGTCGTCATTGTTGTCATTCTGTTTAGGGGATTGGAGATGGGACTGATTGTCAGTTGTTTCGATCTCCGAACCCCATTCTTCTTCAATGTTGTTGATGGTCCTGGGGGTGACCTCGTCGCCGCGTATGATAACCTCCCCTCCGACGTAGGGCAGGTGTATCTCTTAATGTATCGGCGATGAGACCGCCCTTAGCTGGGCTAACCACGACCTCCCTAAGATTAAGTTGAAGCTGGGCATCTCCTCGACGACTGAGAATGTGGCTTCCATTGGGAATTGATCCCCTACCACAAACTCGATACGTACCGTCCCCTTGACTTGAACCCGTGCTCCCTTGTACGATTTCACGCAGGCTGTCGTCGTGGGAGTGATCTAATCGACCAATCCCAACCTATCTACAATGGAATAGGGAACGACGTTAGCAGCTGCACCATCATCCACGTGTACCCTCTGGATCCGGTACTGGCCGAACTGAATGGTTATGAACATAGGCTCAGTCGTTACTTGGCCTTTCTCCGGGTCGTCTTTGACGGACTCGTCAAGAAAGGTCAGTGAGGTAGGCTTGGGTTGTTCAGCTTCGGAAGGAAACATGATAGCGTGTATCACTTCCTCTTTTGCTGGTAGGTTGGCATCCATTGATATGGATGTCAGCATACATACCATAGCCTCATGGTGTTCTCGAGAAGTCATGAGTAAGTCGTACAGGCTCAGCGTTGTGTTCTTTTGCTTAAGAGCTTGTTTGACTTGCGTGAATGCACCGAGGAGATCCTTCTCTCGGCTGGGTTGTTTATCCCCCTTGTCTTCCTCCATTCGACCCAAAAGACGGATCTCTTGAGGAGGAGCGGTGTTAGTGGGAGGGTTGTTCTTTTTTCTGCCAAGAGAAGGTGGCTACGTTTCTGTACCTTTAGTCTGCTTCTGGGGTGTGGACAAAGGCACAAAGGCCAGGGGCCAGGGCTTAGGGAAGCCGAGCGTAAGGTGGTCTTTTGTTGCATTAACTACGGTATTCTCCCCCTTTCTCTTGGGAGGCAATGGCTGGTTATCTTTACGAGAGGTCTGCCCCTGTGTGAGAGGAGCAGGCCGTGGTTTTGGCGTCCTGATAATGAAGGGCACTCTAGGAGTGGGCGCGGACGGAGCCGCAGCTTGAGTACTGTCGCGTGACTGAAGGCGTACTTGGGAAGGTGCCCGTGTAATGAAAGGTGGTCATGAGACCCCACCGGCTATCGCTGAAGTAGTTGGCCCCCTTGGTGAGCTGGCGGGCACACATAAAACAAAAGGCTATTTTGGCGGTCCCTTATGCTCACCGTCCGTACTCACCACAATGATTGTATAAGGATTGTAGTTTGCATTCAACGGATCCTTATATACATGCAGTGTTTGATTTTCTGGACGCGTAGGGTTACTGTTGTCTAATTTTAGATGACCTTCGTCGATCATGCGTTGAATGTCATCCTTCAACGCCCAGTAGTAATTCGTGTCGTGACCACACATCTAGTGGTAGTCACAGAAACGGTCCAGCCTGAAAGATCTCGGGACTGCTGGTTCGTTAGGTAAGGCTAAAGAAGGGTCCTTCAACAATTCACAGTGACGTCTGTGATGCTTCAGGGCTTCCTCAGACACCTTCTTAGGTTGAATGTGCCCTGCCGCTAACAGTTGTTTCAGCAATTCAGAATGCTTTACAGGTAAAGCTGCATATTTTGAACGGTCTTTACGCTCAAAATTTGGCTTTGACTGAGGGGACCTTCAGGGGCAGCTGTGGTTTGACTGGTGCCGGCACTAGCCGTGGCCTCAGGAGGTGCTGTTGTGGGCGCTTTCTTGTTCTTGTTCTTTGCGCTTTCAGTCAGCGTGGCTACCGTCGTTGTTGCCGCCTTACCCTTATCTTTGGCCTTGTTGTGTGTGTTCTTGTAGGCGACATATGCCGGGTCTTTGCTGGCCTCCGCAGCATCTTGGATGCTCCTAACTTGTGCGAAGGCCTGATGTAAATTACTCGGGGAAAGGTAATACATCTTTGACTTAATGAAGTCATTGACTGCTCCCTTGAACATAGCCAGCATATGCGAATCCGCGATCGGCTCGCGGATCTCGTTCAAGGTGGCATTCCAGCGCTGTATAAAATTTTGGACGGGCTCGAGCGGGTCTTGTTTCACCCCCATGAGCTAATCTAGTGTGACTTCCAGCTTCAAATTATATTTGAAACGGGTCACAAACTGGGTCAGCAGCTCTTCCAAGGTTGAGATGGAGGAGCGTGGGAGGGCTCGGTACCAATCCAAAGCTTTCCCTGTTAACGACATCGCAAAAACGTGGATGATAGTGTGTGGCCATTGTTGAAGCAACAAGGATTCAGNAACGCGGATGATAGTGTGTGGCCATTGTTGAAGCAACAAGGATTCAGATCTAAACGTGACAAGGTGAGCGTTGGGATCTCCCTCCCCATTGTATTTGGTGAAATGAGGGAGGGACATTCCCGGCGGTAATGACAGCATTGGCACCGCTGGACTAATCGGATCGTCCTGATAAAAGTCCATGATCTGAATAGTATCAGATCCAACGGCTTTAAGGTGTCGGACCTCCTCAGTGATGGTCTGTATAAGCTGGAAGGCTTGGTTCAGACCCGTTAACGGAGGTGCTTGTGCAGCAAGCACAGGAGGTTGGACTGGGAGGGCGGTGCCAGGAAATGGAAACAATGGAAAAGGTTGGCTGGCTGCTGGTTGGGCGGGGATCCCTGCAGGCGGAGGGGCTTGTGAAGACCACCACCTACTGGTTTGGGCAGAGGGGTTGGCAGTTGCCTGCTGCACAAAATAGGGATAGTTATACTGTGGGATCCCCTGTGGAGCTTGCGTTACAGGTGCAAACGGGGGCTGCACGTCGTACACCACAAACTGAGCATGTTGCACCGCTGGGTTGGCCCACTGACCTGCGGAAGGTTGCTGGGTGTATGTTTATGGCTGAGTGGTCGTGGGTATCAGTTGAGTTTGTGGATGCGGAAGCGGCATGGCCTGGGCCAGGCGCGTTACAGATACGTTATGGGGTTGTATCTGCGGGATGAAATGGGGTGCGGCAGTCACCAAGATCACCGCTGGGATACTAATTACCTGTTGCAACGGAACCACCCCCGCGTTATGGTGCGGTAGTTGTGCTTGCAACCTAGACGGCTGTGCGTTGGCCTGCGGAAAGACAGGGATGTGCGTCTGCGCGGTCGCGGCTGGGTCAAGAGAGGCTGCCTCTCCGTCGAAAGGGAACAACGGATTTACGTGTGTGTGGGGCGTCAGAGTATGGAACGAATGTTCCGATAGAGTCACGAATTCATCCTCTGCCTCTTCCCCATGCTGGGGCTCCACCACAGGTTGTGAAGTCTGGCCTTTGGCCATGACCAACTATGCGATAAGTTCGTGTTGGTGTTCGGTCAAGGGGATTATGTCGTAGGCTGTCGGCTTAAAATCATAGCCCCCTCGGAGGAAAACGACGTGGATGGATCGCTACGCTGATAACATCAAACACGCCGAAGACACACTAATCAAGAGAGAAACACGTGATTTTCAAAGATCTATGTTTCNGCTAATCAAGAGAGAAACACGTGATTTTCAAAGATCTATGTTTCAATTTTTGAAAGAATGTATGTTACGTTACAATGGGAGAGACTCCCAATAACTTGATGTAAAATGAGCACAAGACAACAAGGAAACTGTCCAGACAGAAGTCCGATCTACCTCGTAGGCCAAAGCTAGGATGCAAGGATGGTCAAGCTCTGAGGTCCGCCGATCAATCGTTTTTGACCGGTAGAGTCTGCAAACAAGGCGAGACAATCTCACAATCCGTGTTTTGCTTCTTTGCTTCGAGCAGATTCTGCACAGGGCAGCGATCGCTAATGGAATGCTCTCTCTTATTGCTAAGGCTCAAGCGCACTGTGCTCTTGTTCTTGCTGAAGGATGATGCTGTCGGCAGTTGTCAAAAGGTTGCTCTTCGTTTCTCTGCTCAAGGCGATAAGTGCTTCCTTGCTCAGAAAATGCTCTTGCCCTTTTGATTTGCCAACAGAAGTGATAAAATGCTCTGGTGCTCAGAAAAATGCCTCTGCTTCTCTGATTTGCCAACCCTTGTATCTTTGTCAACTGAGGTATTTATAGGCCGCAACGCTCCGTGGAAAAGGCGCAACCCTGATGACGTGGGTCCCAGATATTTCGGGTTCCGTTGACTTGATCATTTTAAGTCAGACTGTGACTACGCACAACACGCTCGTTTGCGTGTTGTGTGTGTGAAGAGCAGGTACATGTTGAGCGTGCTTCAATTGCTTTCAGGCTGTATTACACTCATTCGCATTGTGTTGCATGTATGAGCGTAATCCGGTATAAAAACAACATGCTCAAAATTGTCTTACGCTCACTACGCAGCTGCGCATAACAAAGCGTAGATAATGACTAATTTACGCTTACTACGCAGCTGCGCGTAACGAAGCGTAAACAATGACTAATTTACGCTCACTACGCAGCTGCACGTAACAAAGCGTAAACAATGTCTGGCCTTAGTGATGAAATACACAATGATACGCACCGCCGCGTAACGAGCGTAAAGACAAGTTATTCATGCACCGGGAGAAAAAGTGTCGAACGTTGTGCTTCTCTGGACTCTGCCTTCAACTATTTTGGAGCTTATTACGCTCATTACGCTGCCGTGCATGATAGAGCGTAAACTTGTCCTTGAACAAAAGACTTAGCAAAATACACAAGAGATCGCATATCACGCTGCTTGAGCTTCTCCCTATGCTGAAGCAACTATCCTTATGATGTTGGACTATGTCGAAACACCATCATGCTAAGCGTCATTACGTTATGTTGCGTGATATAGCGTAAACAGCAAAAGCATAGAAAGATTAGGAATCTGCACAGGAAGTTGCGGACTTGATGCTACGCGCCTCTTGGCGTTGCTCTGTCTTATTCCCCCCTCTGGAATGCTGAGATGCGCCCTTGCCTAAATTGCGAATCTTTGCCTGAGGCTGACTCACGATTTTTAACAGTGTTTCATAAGTTAACTACAAATCAAAAACAAGCTTTCTTTAAAAAGGAAATCAAGCTTGTGGTTAAATATGGAATCTTGTATAAAAAATACTTCAGACGGGTTTTTTTGGAATGTGTTCATAATGATCAAATCAATCTTATTTTAGAACGATTCTATGATCATTCTAATTTGTTTTATGAGTCTCCTAAGTTCACTATGCAACATATACCCTATTATGGTTTTTATTGGCCGAACATGTATTAATATATTATTTTAAAAATTCAAAAATATTATAAGTGTCAGATTCATGGATTGAGAATCAAAATGGTTAGAACTCCCTTGAAACTAGTAGTTGTGGATAGACCATTTTAGCAATGGGGTTTGGATTTCATCAGCATAATTACTTTTTCAAAAGCCAGGCATAAGTTTATTCTCATGGCCACTGATTATTTTACTAAATGGTCATAAGAAAAATCTCTAAGAAATTTTTCAGCATTGGATGTGATTAGGTTCATGGAAGATCAAATTTTAAGTCGCTTTGGTATGCTTGAAGTTTTGGTATATGATAATGGACCTACTTTTCAATCTAAGGTGTTTATAACATGGGCATCAAATAAATCCATCTTTCTATTTTTTTCCCTCTACTTATTATCCTTAATGGAATGGTTTAGTTGAATCTACAAATAAAAAGCTTATTTCCTACATTAAAAAGTTGATGGAGGGGAATCCAGGAAATTGAATAGATTATTTGCAATCTACATTATGGACCGTATTAAATTTAAAAGGGCTATTGGAATGTTAGATTATAACTTAGTTTATGGATTTCCTACAAGAGTTATGAATAAGATTATAAGCTTGGCCTCTAATTCTGTACAAAGGTACAATGGAAAAATAGATAAAGATAGAAATTTCATGACCTTGCTTATTAGAAGGGAAGTTGAAATAGAAAGAGCCAAGAATAATCTATTAGAAAATGCTTCTCTAGTTAAAAGATGGTTCGATAGAAAGGCCATGAAAAAGACTTTTAAAGTTGGTGATCTAATGTTATTGTGGAATATGAAAAAACCTAATAAATTTACAACAAGATGGTTGGGTCCATTTCAGATCAAGAAGCAATTATCGGAAGATACATACAAGTTG
>MNCI01012166.1:0-25294 GCA_015680685.1 Gnetum montanum
TGTAATCAATTTATTGATATAGCTAAAATCCAAATGTGACTTTACGCAATAGCCTCATAGTTAGAGGACACCTAGTGTCTAACAACTAATCCTGAGAGTTCCTCAACAATTTGAATGGAAGCTACTAAACTCCTAACATGTGCCTATGTAGAAGGCATGAATGAGCTGAAGTAACTTCATCACCAACTCTTTGATAATGCAAATGATGATACCAATTGGGGAGAGTTGGAAATCCCTACCAATTTTGAAAAAGAGCCCTTAGAGTTGAAAACTCTATCTACCAACATGGAATATGCATTCTTGAAAAATTGAAAGTTAGTAATAACCAATGCTAATCTTGCTCCTAAATAGAAATATATGCTATTGAAGGTGGTCAATAAATGACCAACAACCTTTGCTTGGTCATGTTCTAAACTCGTAGGGATCAGTCCTAGGATATGCCAACATCATATCTACATTAATTTGATCATGAAGCCAAAGAGGTAGCCACAAGGATTGTTGAACTCCAAATTAAAGTAGATTATCAAAGAGGAAATTGAACTCCTCAAGGTAGGGTTTATCTATCTTATTGTGGATAGTGGTTGGGTTAGTTGACTCATGATTGTATCAAAGAAAGCTGGCAAGTGGCAAGTTTGCATCAACTTCTAGCTATTGAACATGGCAACATCCAAAGATCACTTCCCATTATCATTTATGGATTAAGTGTTAGATACTATATTTGGAAATTGCTATTATTATTTTGATATTGTCATAGTGGTTTTAACCAAATATAGATCATGCTAGAGGATTAGGAAGAAAAAACATTCATGAGTGCGTAGGGAAATTTTGGTTTATGAAATGCTCCTACAACATTCTAATGCCTGGTCTTGAGTATTTTTCAATAGCATATTGGTAGTATGATAAAATTATTTAAGGATACTTCTCCACCTATTGGATTATGATTGAGCAAGGTCTAGACTACCTTGAGTAGGTACTTAAAAAGTGTGTGGAGATGAACCTTTGACAAAATTGGTAGAAGAGCCATTTGATGGTCTAGGAGGTCATTGTGTTAGGGCATAGAATCTTAAAAGTAGGTATTGAGGTCAACCGTGAAAATATTAGGGTTATCTAAGGAATTACCCCTCAACCAAAAATTATAAAAGATATCTAGTCATTCCTTGCACACAATGGTTACTACTAAAGATTCATAGAGAATTTCTCTAAGATCACAAAACCATTGTTTAAGTTGACAAAGAAATATGCTCCATTTATTTGGACTAAGGAATGTGAAAATGCATTTCAATAGCTGAAGAAGAAACTTATAGAAACTAAAATTCTATGAGCACCAAACTAGTCTAGAGCATTTCTTTTCATCATAGATGCATAAAGCAATGCCTTGGGGGTTATGCATACATAGGTAGATGATCAAAATTTTTCTTATTACATCCATTATGCAAGTTGAAGTATTGTGGATGCATAGCTAAAGTACACCACCACAGAAAAAGAATTAATGGTAGTCTTGTTTGCTTAGGAGAAATCCAAGCACTATGTACATGGATACAAGGTGTTTGTGCACATGGATCATAGTGCAATTTGCTTCTTGATGAATAAGCTAACAGTGAGCCCCCATGTGATACAGTGGTAGGCGATCTTGCAAGAATTTGATCTTATGATGGTATATTAAAAGGGAACTAAAAATGTGGTCACCTTGGTTTAGATGGAGTAACAAAGAGGACAAAAGCCCACTATCTAATCAGTTTCTTGATGAACTCCTCTTTTCTAGGGTTATAATTGCAAAATTACCCACAAAGTGTAAACAGTATGATGGCATTCTCACCTATCTTCTCACTCAAGAGATGCCACAAGAGTTAGACTATAAGAGAAAACAACAATTTCTTCACGAGGTGAAACACTTCATGAAGATCAATAGGCTAGTCTACAAGCTATGCATTGATGGCCTGGTTCGTTGGTATGTCCCTGATGCTAACCAACTACACATTCCTTAGGATGCTCTTGAGGGTTCTTATGGGGACCACTATGTAGGGAGATGCATGGATATTAAGATCCTGATGGTAGGTTATTACTAGCCAATACTTTTTATGAATGCTTACTAATTTATCAACTCTTATGAGCATTTGCAACATGATGGTAGAATGATTGCTCATACGTAGGATCCTTAGTAGTGGATCCAACCACTAGAACCCTTTGACATCTCAGGTATTGGCTTCATGTTCAATCATGTCCATCTTAAATGGAAAAGTGTACATCATAGTCATTGTTAACTATTGTACAAAATGGGTAGAAGAAGTAGCTATCACCAACTATCATATTTTACTACTACTTTATTTATATAATAGAATGTTGTAAATAGGTTTGGTATGCCACGTGCACTAATTTCTAACAACAGAACCCACTTTACATGCACTACCTTTTGGAAAATCATGAAACAATTGGGGGTTCAGCATAAATTAACAACAACTGAACAACCACAAGCCAATGATCAAGCTAAGGTTACAAATAGGAAAATCACTAACATCTTAACAAGAATAGTTAGTAGATATAGGAGAGAATGGAGCATCAAACTCAATGCTGCCCTATGGGCTTAGCACTCCACCTACGACCTCCATATGGATCTATGAAAAAACATGTACACTCTTCAATGTAAGATAAAAGTTATTGTATTGAAAGAAGACTTAGGGATGCTAAAAGAGATGTTAAAGTAGAGAACATCTTTCTAGGCTTTAAAATAGGTTTCGTAACTTGAATGGATTGATTAGAACATGTGTCCTTAAGTTTGTATTCATTCGATGATGAAATTGCATCCTGTTTTATGGAAAGGCAGTCCACTAACTTCCTCAAGCCAGCACATCATCTGAAATAATTGTCATATAGATACACCCCAAGATATATAGTCCAATTAGAACTTTATAACTTAGTATTGTCAACCAAAATCAAACCCATGGCTTGGAGTTTTTAAATCAAGAGTTTTACAGCTAGGCTTACAGCTCATTATATGATATTTTCAAAATTCATAACATGTATGTTTCTACTATCTAATATATATAGAGGGTCTAGAAACTTAATAAAATTTCAATTTCAATTCATTAGTTAGATGTATACAGTTGTGATAGGTTGTGTTTGTGTTAAGTCATCAAGGACATAATTAAGAAGACAATTTTTATTCTTGTACATGATGTTTTGTATTTTTTTCACAAGGAATTGTGACATTTGTATATGAGTGTAAGGCGTTGCACCTATCTTCCAAGGGATTGCAACAAGTTTGATTAATTTATTGCTTTATGTTTTATTCCAATAATACATTAAAATAATCAATGAATAAAATATTCATCTTATCATTGTGATAAGAGAGACTACCTTTGTACCATATATATTATAGCATTATTTATAGTTTTCGAATACAAAGATTATATACAAGTAAACTATATAATCTACTTATAAGTAGTTTAGAAGTTAATGACCAAATGAATACTAGTAATTTTGGCTAGGAAAGAAATATCACATGCACATGTCCGAACATATTAACATAGAGTTAGAAGTTGAGTTCTATAAGAAAAGCATTTATATTAAAAATATGTATGTGTTTACATCAGGTTATCATGGTGCACGTTCATCTTTTACAAACGTTCAAAGTGTCCATTTATTATCCATCCCTGGACGTCAATAACTGAGCCATCCCCATTGCAAATTTATGCCCTTGTTTCTTTGCTCCAAAGGTATTTTTTGGCATCCAATTAAAAATATGTTTTCTCTCTATGTAAAAGACAACATAAAAAAGGAAGGGAGAAAATGGAGAAATTGTACCTTACTAGATTTGTAGTTTCCAGCATACTGTGAAAAATCTGTGATTATTTGCCAGATCTGTGATATATGGCAATGCAACATTGAAGCCAATTCAAAATTGGATTGAACATTTAATCTATTAAATTGTGTTATATTTTTATTGACTTTATAAGTTTACTGTATTGTTTATTACTAATTCTGATGGCAATACAAAAGTAAAATTTCTATATTTGATTTTCCACTTTAACTGACCTCTTAAATGAAAAGAATTAGAATTGCAACTACCAACATAAGTGAATATAACTGTTCTATTTTTCTAATATTGACGATTTCAATCCTATTCTTGCATCCATTTATTCAGATTTTTCACATCCGATTTATGAAAAGTTCTTCCAATTAGATGATCAGATTCCATTATTCAATATATGGTTCCCAGGTATCAGGCTTTCAATGGTATGGAATGGTGAAAACATATCTTCAACGCACCCTTCAAATGTCAAGGAAAGCTATAAGATGGTAATTAAACCAGTTAATGTGAAAAACCAGTCCTTGTACAGCAAAGTGAGCGTTAGTATTCCAAAGGATTGAGAGGTTGAATTGTGTTAGCAAATTACCGTCCAATAATTGGTGTACACCAACAGGCTCTGTCGTGGAAGAAAATGTTGAGCAAAATTGAAGGCTACACGACGTGACATGCAAGGCAGGTGGGCAGAAGCTTAATATGTAAATTATTGCAAAACAACATAGAATAAAATAACCAAAACACCATCACAGTAACCCATGAACACGCTCCACACTCACGAGATTCTTGCTTTTCTAGCAGCGTCTGATACCATTGGTCCTGGGCTATTACAACAATTTTCATGGCCAGGAATTCTGCCATCGATGAATCCAAAACAGCCAGCATCACGGCGCAGTGCTTTGCTGACTTTTCTGACCGAACGCTGCTTTTCAGAATTTTGTTGCCACTTGAGATGATAATGCTTTCTTGCAATTGCTGGGAACAATAATGTTTTTGTACTTTATTATTTTGTAGATGGGAACAATAATTTTTTTTGAAATTGTTGAGTATTTCTCCATTTTTCACAATTTTAGTAAATAATTGTGTCACCTAAGAAACTCCGGCTTTTAGAGGAATGTTATCAATTCCATCAACTTTTCCATTTTTCATCTTTCATAAGTATGTCTTCATTTTAGTGAAGACTAGTTCATTAACCAAACCAAATCTGGTTCATCTTCTTAGATGTTTTCAACCTATCCAAAATTTCACTGTCTTTGACTAAACTTCTTTTATCTGCCTTCTTCATGCATATCAATGTCCTTGCATATCAATTTCATTACATTTCTTATTTCTGATTTTTTGCTAAGTTAAATAAAAATTTTTGTTTATAAACTTTTGAATAATATACACTAAAAATTTCTAAAATTTTCTGGAAAGACCGTTGTTAATTCGTGACTACTGAAGACCATAAAAATTTTTCCCTGCAGCAGAAATTTTGAGTTATATAAAGTGGGTATCTTGTATTATGATAACCGGTCATAACACGCCAAAATCCTTTCCTACCAGTTTGGACAGGTTTGACTGTAAATTCTAATATGTTAAAACATTTTATATTATTTAACAAGATGCAATGGCCAAAAAATTCAGCGCCTCAATTTGCCTATCCATTTCTTATTATGAGAGAGGCGTGACCAGCGCTGAATCATTGGCTGCAGTTGCAAGTTCTAGCTTTATTTCAAAGAAACTTAAGCTTATAGTAGAAGTAGAACAGCTGGAATGTACCATCATAGATTGCCATTTCTATTATCCCAATCACATGGAAACTTACCTTTCATCTATGCCTTGTTACCCAGGTTGTACCATCAACATTTAGTGTTTGTTTCTGAGACTTTTAGTATATAATAAAGTAGTGTAGTCATCTAACTTCTCAAGCACAAATACAATCAAGAAAAGAAGGTAGCTAAGCGCACTATTACGGGACTCAAACTTAGACTCTACTAGTTACTTCTCAAGCATAAATATTCTTGGTACACAATGACACATCCTTGGCAACAGCACCACTGATAAGTGGTGGAGGTATCTCAACACTCCATATAAGTCACAAGTGTTTGTGTACAACTAGATTGTAATCCATAGATGGACAATATAATTATGCTAGCAACTGATGTTATGTTAATGATTATTGACTTCTCACTTCAAGTTAGTAAAGTTCAAGTATATGCTTTAACTCTCAATGAGGTAATGATAATTTGATATTGTAGGGCTCTTAATACTCCTAGTTGTAAACATAATTGGAGTGAAATTAAAAATCTAAGTCTAAGTTTAAGGAATTATGGAAATGTAAATCTATCTTATCCTAATAGTGATAGGTATTTGTTCCTTGTTTACTAGTCATGTCTTTAACTCATGTAGGCATCACTAGGAATACAACTAGAATTACTATAGAGTGAATTAAGCAATGCCACTACTGGGTTACCATATAACTACACTTAATACTTGAAACTAGTCATACACATTCTGCTTACTAATATCATGTAAAGAAAAGTGTTTAAATGTAAATGATTAACTAGGAAATTAAGAAAATTATTCTAAGTAAAACATAAAGAAAACTATGGAATGCTATAATGAAAAGAAATAGGTTTGAACTTTATTGTTGTACAAAAATTGTTTCCACATATAATTTACTTAAATAAAGATGTTGGTAACTGCTTAACACCACACTGTGGGCATTCACTTTATTGCAAAAACTACAAGAACAAACTACAAGAATATGGCTAAGAGTTCAAATCAAAAGTTATTGTTTTTATGCCCAAGTGTTGGTTTTTATAAGGCTACATAGATCCTAAGACACTACATCAATGATGAAGTATGATGGGCTACAATATCCTTGATACAATACTGCATTGGAAAAAAATGGATTTTATCATACCCTCATAATTGACTAGAAACTTGTCCTTGAGTTAAAACAAAATGAGGATAGAGTTCCTTACAAAATAAGGAGACTTAACATGACTCTAAATGCCACATTGGTATTTTCAAAAGATGACATAATTGATAATTGTCAAAACAAGACAAAACAAAACTAAAATAACATGATGTAGCCTTAAGTTCTTGGTGGTGGTGGCTCTTCCATCAACATCTTTCTTTTGCCATCAGGCTTATGAAATTGATATCTATTGAGGAGCATTTGAAGATTCTCATCTTCCATCCTTAGATCATGTACCATTCATGTTGATCATTCAATGTTTGATTTAGTCAATACATTCCATGGGCATGGTAGTAGTGGGAACATTTTATTTACTTTCACATACCATAACACAAACTACTGTTGTTCTTCCTCAAAAGCTCTAGCTACCTTTCTAAGTTCCTAGTAGTTAGACATTACATGTGCCAAGTTTTGTGCTACATCTTTTTATCCTTGTTAGCTAGCTTTTACAATTTCTAGCTAATAATTTGTCACATGTAATTTTTGCAATGCATCTTTTCTGTCAATAAACTCTTTCTCGTACATTACATACATTGCTACTACTTGTTGCCTGAGCTTGTTTCAAGGTCACCATATTATTGACATAGCCAAGCTAGTGTATTGAAGATTTTCTAACCCCATGTAATCTATAAGATCCTCTATGTATAGGTCTTTATTTTTGATTTTGGCCTAATGGATATGGGATAAACTATCCAAGATGGTTTGCCAATCTAGAGTTTGAGGAGTCATGAAATTGATCTTGGCCTTTTTCATTTGGATTTCCTTCTTATTTATTTGCTTAGCTTCTCATGTCTTTTGGCCTCATTTTGCCCTATGTTTATCTCAATAGCTAATTTTTATCTAATAACACGTACTTTCTCCATTGAGATAATTTTATTATCATGAGTCAATTTTCTCATATCATGGTTGAATCTAAGTAAGTGTTCTTGAAACTAATGAATACTTTCCTCAAGAATATTTTTCTACTTTTCTACATCTTTCAACCTTGTGTTGTTAGGATTGAGCCTTTTGTTTTCCTCTTCCAAGGCTATGAGAACTTTAGCATGCATGTATATTTGTGCTTCAGCAACTGACGTATTCCACACTACTTTCTCTCTTTTCATCTTCACATGTATATTGTGGGCTATCAACTACCTCACCTAATTATTTCTAAATTATTTAAGCTACTCTAGGGTAACAAATCATGTAGGATCTTCATCTTTTGCATTCAGAGCTACTAATTCATTCTATAATCTTTGCACTTCATTCTCTATGTGCTCTACCCTTATTTCAGTCATCACTAACTTTTCTTTTATGGGTATCAAGCCAGACTACACTATAGTTATATCACTAGTGATATCAAATAGATTTTACATGACTTGGCCACTCTACAACAGTCTGTTTAGAATGTCTTCATGTTTCATAGGAGTCATTAAGGTACTAGATAGTATTTAGACATATTTAGCTCCAGAGATATCATCTAGTGGGACAATAAAAACATTGAAGGACTCCTTGATATGATCAATAATTAATTCTATAACTCTTGCTGCATCTTATTGCTACATAATCATGACTATGATGCCTTCACAAATTTCTAGCATGACTTGGAATGATGCAATGTTTCCTAAAGTTTTTTATGCTGAGTCTTCTTCTCCTGCTACTTGTAATGACAGTTGCCCACTTATAGGGTCTATTGAAACTATGGATCTCAGCATGCTTTCTATAACTCTCTAGAGATTAGAGTCCATCCTTACTCCCCAAGCAAGTGTATCTATGACTTGCCATAGATGGCTCATTGATGATTAGTAGTCCTATGGAGGTGGTGAAGTTTTTTGTTTTGATCTATCTCTAGTAAGTGTTTGACTATTGGGTCCTACCTATTGTTGTTGCCTAATAGATAGAATGTTACCAAAAAGAGTTGAATCAAAAGCTCCGTTTTGCCTATTGGCTTCTCTAGTTGATCTTTCTTTGATGACATTAGTTGTGACATTTCTGCATAAGAGGAATTTAAGGCTTTTCTTGGAACATCATTACTATAGCCGAGAATCCCTACTTGTTTACATAAATTTCTTATTAGGAAGGGGAATGCCAACATTGATTTCCACAACTTCTTCTCCTTGAATCGTCTCTAAATCTTCAAAAATATTAGATGTGTAATATTTGCATTCAACTTATCCATTATTATTGCACTTCCTCTAGTTGCATATATGGAGATTTATTTGAGCCTTTTGGATGAGAACAAGGGGTAAGTTTCAATCTTGAAATAATCATTTTTCTTCAATAGTCATCTCACTATAATATTTATCTTCTTTGTTATGGGTCCTTTGTAGCCATAATTTCTTAGCATTTGTATCTAAACTTATGGCAATTTGTATGAAATTAGCTTCTTCATTTGGAATATTCAAGGGCTTAGCGATTATATCCATCGAGTATGACATAAAAACTTCTTCTATCTTCACTCTTACATCATCCTTCTTATTTCTCCAAAATTGATAAACCTCTTCCAAGTACCATTCTACATTTCTAGATATTGTTAGTCATAGTGGAGAGGCCCATATTTGTGTTCTTATAGCTTTTGTGATGAACTCCATGAATGGACCAAAATTTAATTCTACGATGATGGTGGACATGATAAAATTTTTCTGAATGGCCTGGAGGCTTTCATCGGACAGTATGAGATGTTGTCATCATTCTAATGCCAGTAGCACTTTTCCTTTGCTTACATTAACTACTTAGTGGTGGAACTTTGTTGATGAATACTAAATGATTGGGCCTCCTACTCAGTGTGGTTAGCTTGTAGAGTTTGTTTTTGCTCTTGGCCTCTACCATGACCTCTTTGTCTTTTGCTACCATGTTGGGAAGATCCTTTGGTTGCTAGTCCCTTCTAGGCCATTTGCAATCAATAACAGTTTGGGATTATTAAGGTGTTTAAATCAGTTTTTAATGCTTCAAAATCCTCCTTAGTTGATTAGGTTCTTAAATTCTCCTGTTACTTGTGATCTTTATATTGATTTCATAGTTAAAACAATTCAAAAAAGAAACCCTTAAGTGTTATATCTCTAATTTTTATAACCTTATATAGTTATCATTTTCTCATTTATTATGCTCTGAAATGGTTGATATGATTAGATGGAAGAATTAGGTAAGTCCTTTGGCTTAAATTTGATTGGTTATTTATGATATTCTTAGTTGTATCTTTATACTTACCCTTATATTATCTTCTAGGCATTAGTAAATGTTGGTCACTTTTTTCTAGTTATGTGCAATAGACTCCCCCATGACTATGTTGAGTACTTTGGGGTTAATAGGATTTAAGAATTTTTGAAATTAGAGCTATGGTGAAGAAGTTATGGAATTAGGAAGTTTGCTTGTCAAAACTTAGAAAAATAGGAAAAATTCATCTTACTTTGAAATGCCAGAATGAAAATTTTTTTACCAGCTTCCACATCTATTTATAGTATTTTTATGTATGTGGTGCTGTTGACACAACATCATAGTTTTGACATCATAGCTATGACATCATCCTTGAGAAATTTCAAGTTTTTGATGAAAAGAATGAGTCAATTGGATGATTTGGAAGACATGGAGACTATCTAAAGGATCATGGATGATGCTTAAAATTCAAAAATTTGGTGCTTGAAATTCATAAGAAATCTCAAGAAATGAAAGTTTATTGGGTGTATATGAGATGGATTGAAGATTTGTACTAAATGGATGGATTATAATACTTTTTAGAAAGTGTTCTTTGAGTATTAGAAGTATAGGAGTTATACAATTGGATCCAATCCAAAGCAGCTTGCATCAGTTAGTGTTCTTACATAACCACATCTAAAAGTGTTTGTAGGCACTCAAAGAGTTGAATGCAACACTTACATGTCTAGCAAAACTCACATGTTAATATGAATAGATTGGGAAAATAACACTATATTATACAAAACCATGAAGTTATGATTAAATATAATAGTGAGGTGAAATGGAGTGTACAAGGGATCATAGAAATCAGGATGTGAGATGTATTATCATAAGGAAAATGAATCCTTGTGTGTGATGTATGGTTAAAGTAATCATTAGCCTTTCTATCCAAGATTCAAATCAAGTCCAAAAAATTTGTGCAATGACATTGCATTGTTTCATCTCTAAGACTAAAAACCAGAAGACTATCATTGTTGTAAGAAGCTATGTAGTTGAAGAATAATTTTATTAGTAGCATATATGTTTTTTATTTCTAGGTTTCAGAGAAGCCTCCTACCTTTAGCCATGGGTAACATGTCTTTTTACAAGGATCCCCAGAAATTTTATTTTGTGCTTCTATTTTACTTTTACATTCTCAACCTTAAAAGAGAATTACCTTTAGTCATGGGCAAAATGTCTTTCTAGTGACATGGTAAGGTAACACTTATTGTACTCTTACTTCCATTTTTCATTAGAACTTAAGAGAATAACACATCCTTAGTAATGTGATAACAGTCACAGTAGCGGTCCTAGAAAATCCACAAGTTTTCTTATTGTTATACCCTTTCCATTTCTACTTCATTCTTCACTCTTCTAGCTATGCATAATGATCACAAGTTTATTCTTAGTTTTTTTAGCAAAATAATGTTATTATGGCCATGGTAAGAATCTATTATTATTGGAAATGAGTGGATAGATGTCGTGGTCTCACTGTATCTGTAACAAATCCTTCATGATCTAATAATATAGGATGATCTTTACCTTATTCGATCTACATCTTACTCTATTTATTGCACACTTGATTGGATAATTCAACAGAAATATGTACAAGACAAATGATGTGATTCATAGAAAAAATGAAAAAAAAGGAGAGAAAGAATTTGGAAAATATTGAAAAATATTAAAAGATTAAGAAATCATAAAATATAAAAGAATATAAAGATATCAAAGAATATGAAAATTGGTAAGAAATGTGAAAAGGTATAATAAGAAATTAGAAACCAAGAAGAATTTGAAAACAAAAGCTTGAAAAGTACTTATTAATTCCTAAATCAAGATAAGACATCTCCCCCATGACTAGATTCATTAGAAATTATTTGGAAAATGGACCCTAGATCCCCTTGATCATACACTCTAGATTTCTTATTTATCATCTAATGGGATGCAATATTGCATGGGCAGCAATATTGCATCTACCACGATATTGCGTCGTCCCCTGCGATATCGCATACGCAATATCGCGGTGCATCGCAAAGTCTATAAATAAGAGGTGGCTCTCCCTTGTTTCTCATTCTAGGCCTAGACCATAGAAAAACTCTAGTAGTTTTACCTCTCTAGAGATAGAACAATTTCCATGTGCCCGCAGTAGACACTCCAAAGTGAACGGATCTTTATTCAAGCAAACATTATACCTGAACACAAGTTTGTGTATAGAAATAAAGACGAACTTCTTGGATGAACCTTGTAGTGCATGGATTAGGCTAAATAGGACTTTATTTATTGTTATTTATTATTTATCATTTAATTACTTTTTATTTTATTAAATCTCTCTCAACCCTTCTCCCGTAGTTGAGTGCATTCAGTACGACCGCTTCGAGCACATGCGTTACGCTTGGTGATCCTACTAACGGCTAGTGTTTGGTAACCAAGGTTGCATTAGTTCAGGGTGTGAATGGTAGGTGGGAACAAATACTAATTCTAGGTTAATTAATGTTTAGTTATTTAGTTAATTAGTGTCTTTACCCTTCACCTCATTAGCATAGGAGATAAAACAGAAAAGCTATAAAAATCACATGCCTCAAACTTACTTAATCATACACTGTGACAAATACAAGTAAGTCTGGGAAGACAAAAAACAATTAACCTTAAGTGTTCCATGAGGTGTGTAGGCACTTAGTCTATGGAGTTCGACTAGATCGTGTGTGTAATTCTCGTATTCATATTGTTGAGTGTAGGGGTACCTCGCCACTCATCATTGGCACCATTATCGGCAACTAAGTGTTTGTGTGCTAAGTAGAACATAGGAAATGATCCACATCATTAGGAGCTTAAACAAACCCTTAAGGTTAATTAAAATAAAAATTATATAATGGTTAATTAGCACACCAAGATAAACTAAGATGTCTTCTTCTCATACGAGCATTTCACCACCTAGGGATCATACAAGAAGCAGTCAGCAGTCTAACATGCATAACAGAGATCTGCCAGTTCATCAATAGCATCAAGTGGTATATATTCATCCCGATGTGTATATACCAAATTTCACTTTTATCCTCCATCAGGATGAACAACTGCGTTGTCGTGATTTGCAAGGTAACATAGTGTTACCTCCAGATCATGTTGTCCCCAACATGCTCCTCCATGCTTTGGCATAGATTGGCATGACAAAGCTATATGTTGAATATGTTGTAGGTGATTTTGACACAAGGGATTACCATCCCACAAAAGCACAACATTTAAGGGACTTGTGGTAGGAGATCCACCACACATTTTTTAAGGGAAAAGGGATCTCGCACGTCCTAAGTGAAATTAGAGATGGTGAACCCATTATAACAGGTTCTCTATCGAAAGATGTTCCCCCTCCTAATGATGGTGAGGAGGTGGGGTATCAGAACTTATGCTCCACAATTCATAATGTTGGTTTTGATACCCATGAACACCATGTGTTCACTGAGGGAACAAAAACACATGACAAGGACGAGCACTTAGATTTTCATCACGATGAGGGCTGTAGCCATCAAAGAGAAGGTAAGAAGCATCGTCATGGTGATGGTTCTCCTTCTTCTTCTCCTTCATCACACCATTTACCCCCTCCTTCCACATTGGGACGTAGCCATAGAGAGCATAATGGTGAGGATAAAGGTAAAAAAGTCAAGAGAGAGGACAAGGGCAGTCAAGAAAATCAAGGCATGAATGAAGGGAAAGTAGGAAACAACACAGATAGCATAGAATTAATGAGAGAGATGATCATGAAGAACCCCTACTAGCAACCTAGAGTATGATAGACATCACAGAGGCAATTAGCATACCTACAAGACATCAAAAGGATAGCCGGATCAAGCGCTTAGACATTAACAACATCCCATGCTTCGAGGGGGGATATAATGCTAATCCACAAAATCATTTACAAGTATTCCATGATGCTTGCACCTTATAGAACATTGAGAATGAGTGGTAGAAACTAAATTTGTTCCCTAAGACACTCATAAAGGAAGCAAAGAATTGGTACTGGTCCGTAGATCTGAAAACCATTAGGAGATGGAGTACAATGTTAGAGTTGTTTAACAATAAATACCAAATGTACTCTAGAGTATCTAATTTGCGTAAAAAGATCCAAGGATAGAAACAAGGTAATCACTAACCATTGGATGCTACCATGGGCTGATACTATGCATTGCTACATCAATTCTCAGGCCATGGCTATGCACAACGGGATCAACTATGCCACCTCATAGATGGGCTAAGACATGAGACTAGGAGAACCCTTGGGACATATGACCAAGGGAGATTATCTGAAATTAGATCCCATGAAATTCATCAATTGATGGAGCAAGTAGCCAAAAAAGAAAGGGAGCTACAAAAAAGAGAGAGTGTAAAAGAATATAACTATGACCCCTCCCTTCAAAAGAAGGGAGTGAGATTTTACGATGAAGAGGATGAGTCACCACTCAAAGAGTTGGTGAATAGAAAAGCCTTACCACTTCAAAAGCTAACAATCGAAGTGTCGGCTAAGGTGGATCAATTGTGGGATTCCTTAGACTCTAGACTTGAAACTGTCCGAAAAATTCAGACCCTGCATGTAACAAGGGTAAGGGAAAAATAACTATCTTTGATGAGGTTGTGGATTCAGAAACAGATGATGACGGTGGATGTGAGATCTGCCAATATGACCATCCTAAGGGATGTGAGTTTGGGGTGTATGCACTCAACTTGAGACTTAACAGGCGACAAGCACCCCGAAGGTTACCTTATCCACAAGGTAACCCAAGATAGTTTCACCAACCGTTGATGTACTATCCAAGTGGAACTCCACCACAACCCATCAGGCAACATCAGTAGTGGCAACACCCATAGTCATGGGGGATGTCACTACCTAGATAGCAATACCCTTACTAGCAACAAGATCTGTATGGCCACTACGTGCAGTAGCCAGTTTCTCCAAGTGACTCTATGGGTCACACAACTCCGCAACATCACTACTAGGTTTGGGAGTGTTTTAGGACTCCCTCTCCTATGGGAGACACTCCACACATGTACCATCCTCTGAATCCATCCACCACTCATACACTAGTAGTTCCACTCCCTCCCGCTCCAACAATGCAAGGGGAACTCCCCACATAAACATAGCAATGTAATGCTATGAGAGCCATAAATCTTCAACTTGTTGCTAGTTTTGACAACCGCAAGAAGAGAAGACCTTTCTTCAGAACCAAAAGCTCAGACAAGCTCTCTCAACCACAAGCGATTTAGTCTATGAACACTCCTCCAACATACAAGACTTTGGGGCTCCCTTCAAACCAACGACACAGCTTAACGCATATGGTTATGTTAATGCATACTATTACCGACTGGATTAAGGTAGGCCATCTTCCCAGAAAACTATCTGACCCTGGAAGTGCCTTAATCTATCTCCAAGTCATTGAGAAAGAATGACATAAGGCTCTTCTTAACTCAGGTTCTGGAGTCAACTTAATCTCATGAGAAATGTATCAAGCCTAGAACCTGACCCAACTCAAGAAGAGAAATATTCAACTAGATCTAGCTGACCAATCCATCACCACTCCCTTTGGATTGGTGGAGGACATAGTTACCACTATGTGTGGTTGGTCATACCCAGCTGACTTCTTGGTGATAGAAGTCAATAGTAACAATGGGGGCTTCTCAATTATAATGGGAAGGGCATGGCCAAGTACAATAGATGCATGCCTAGGGATTCGTGATCTTTCGTTGGAAATATCTAAGAAAAATATTTATGGAAAGATCATGAAGAAGAAAGTTCCTTGCACCACATACAGTGACTTAGAGGGTGATGACATGGAGGAATGCTCCACATCTCTTCCATGTAATTGGTGTGCCCAAGAAAAAGAGATACAAAAGTGCTTGTATGTAGCAACCACATGACAAGAGAACACCCAGTGGTTGATAGCTCATCAAGAGAGTAGCCCACCAACATGCATGGAATAAAATGGGGAAACAACTCATGCTTGTAACGAAGGCATAGATACATTGGAGTATGAGCATCACTGACTTCCACCCCTTAATCTAAAAACATCAATAGGGAGAATTTGGACACTTCTAAGAAATTCAAATAGGCTCTCATTATTTTGGATCTTTCCCTTTCAATTCAGTCATGGGGGAGATAGCCACCTATGTAATCATTCGGAGTCCTCAGTTCTTTTAAGTTTTTGTTTTACACATTTTTGTTTTACAAGTTTCTTTTAAATTTTCTTGTTTTTTTTTTACAACATTGTTTATACCTTTTTCATTTCTTTGTGTGTGTGTGTGTTATCCATCTTGTGAAGTTTGTCATTTAATAAGTATTCTTCATGATGGTATGAACTATTTTCCTATTGATTACTAATGTTCGGTTTTTACCTTTAAGTTATGATGTTGATACTAAGGTATGGTTCTTTTGATATGATAGGCAATGAGTCCACTTCATCCATTGATTCAAAAAATTCTATGGTCTCTCTTGGCTTGGAACTGTACAATCTCTTTTTTCTAAGTAATAAGAACTATAACAAATTAGTGACTAGGCATTTCCCAAACTAAGGAAGGACTCAAGGATTGAAAAGGGTGTGAATTCAAGGAAACTTGATGTATTTGTATTGGACATTTTCTTAGGTTCTTGCATGTTTTCTTCTTGATTTTTCTTACCATTTTAACGTTACTCAATTATCGAGAAGCTAAGAAAATAAAAATAACAAAGTCTTTGCATGTTTTGGTTCTCATGAAAAACTAAAAAAAATAAATAGTGTGAATTCAAAGAACACCCCTTAGAAGAAATAATCATTTGGGCTACAAGCACTAGTTATGAAACTCAAATAACCATGTTTCCTCTAACTAAGGCCCTTCTCGCTTCCCATTCTCTCCTCCTTTGTTTCATTGAAATGGTAGTGGCTCTTGGGTAAAGGCATTCTTGTTACTTTGAGTAGATGGATTGGCCAAACACATTGATGCAAGGTCACTAAATGTGGGTTGTTTGAGGCCAAACTTGGAATGGGATCTACTAAGTCACATTAACCATGCAATACACAAGGGGTTGTACAACACCTTGTTTTTGAGATTCTATTCCATCTTCTTCTTTCCATCATTCTTCCTCTATTGTTCACCTCATTGCTAGTTGTATCATTAGTGTATATCTTGGTTGACACATTGTTTTCTTTTTGGTAAATTCTTGCAATTAAGACTTTAACTCTTGTTCCAAATGACATTTCTAGAGCCTACAGACTCTTTGAATGTGGGTTTGTTAGGGCATTAAGGACGTGAACCTGCTTTCGGGACTTTCAGCATTCTCCCATTTGGATATTTCTTCTTCTTCTCTTGCTATCCACTTAATAAGCTCTTGGAATTGATGGGTTCGTAGCTCATATAGTTGACCTCGGCTGTACATCCCTAGGGTCTCCCTTGTTTCATTATGGAGCCCATCTATGATATGGTACATTAGCCTTTCCTTGGAGAACCCATGGCCTGGGCAGTTGTTTAATAGTGCATAATATCTTTCAAAGCCCATGTCCAAGGATTCATGTTGTGCTTGTTTCCATTCATGGATTTGTCTCCTCAAGGCTGATACTCTTGCATAGGTTTGATATCTTTTATTGAAAAGTTCTACCATTGTCGGCCAACATCGAATTGATTTTGGTTTTAATGACCTATACCATAATTTCTCTTGGCCAACGAGTGTTAGAGGAAAGAGCTTAAGTTTTTGCCACCCATTATCAATATTGTTCCATGTACAGGCATCATAGAAGGCTTGTAAATGTTGTTGCGAATCTGAATCATAGCCTCCTGAAAAATTGGGAAATTTGTTTAAATCAAGCATGGGTAGACAACTTTCCTTAAGATGCCTGTCGGCTATTCGAATAGCCTCTTGTATTTCCATCAAGCTTGTAGTGGTCAGTAGGGGTTCATCATCACTAGGTATGTTATGCAGTTGTGAGTTGGGATGATGTTGTTTGTGTTGATGCTCATAGGAGACCCCTACATCAAATTGGGTACTCCAAACTTCATCTTCATTATCATATAATTTGTTGGTTCCCCAATGAGTTGGCCTACTAGTTGTTGTGTTGTCATAGTCTTGTGAGAGAGACATTGTTGTGAACCCTGTGTGACTTAATTAAATTAAATTAAATTTATTTTCTAAAGGATATATCATTAATACTTGTTACAACGATCTTGTATGATATAACTAATCTAGATAACTAGCACCATCCCCAGTAATGGTGCCAATGATGAGTGGCGAGGTACCCCTATGCTTAACCATATGAATCATGGGCGTTCACAAGGTAATCAATCAAAATCCATAGACTGTAAGCACTTAATATACACGAAACTCTGACCATGGAAACCTTGGGTTAGAACAGTTATTGTCCTCCTAATGTCACTTGTTGGGTTCTATTTATGATGGTTAAGTGAGACCAAGGCTAATGATTTTTATAGCTTTTTTACTTATCTTTTGGTAGCTAATTATCTTGGAAAGTAAGGCTAGAATATTAATTAATTTAAGATTATCTTAATCTAAGTCGTAACTATTCCTAACATAAGTATTCGGTCCCATCTTTTCAGCACGTTTTGAGCATCTCCTAATACTTTTGGTTTACCAGACATTAAGCATCACTGGGTTTACCAAGTGTTTGAGTTATGTTTGAGATGGTCGTACTTATGGCCTTTACGAACTACGAATGAGCAATAACGATAGAAATAATAATAATAGAAACTTAAGTGATTAAAAAGTAACTAATAAAGCATAAACATATTAAACTATTGAATGCATAAAATAGCTAAGTCCAAATGCTGCAAAGAATGCTTGAATAATTCATCTTTATTGCCGTCACGCCAATGGGCTCAGATACATTAGTGCTAGAATAAAGGGCCGATCAGTTTTCTTACACCTACTGCGAGCACTTGGAAAGTATTCTATCTCCTGCAGGAACAACTGCAAAAGCTTCACTACAACTAACTAAAAAGGTACCTAGGTGTGGCGGAGGGCCACTTATTTATAAGCTAAAATAGGCTCTACGTAAATGGGGCCATGTCAATGCATGGAGGGATGCATCGATGGGGCCACGTCGACGTGGCCGGGTATACGGGGCCCTGTATACGCGGCCTACTCGACACATCGACCGCTTAGCACTTCATCATCCACTTATGGTGTGCTTCTATTTAGGACTTTTGAAGCCTAGTTTGGGGCCTTCCTTAGATCAAAATTTTTAGAATTATTAATTCCTATTAATGAAAAATCTAAATATGTTGTTATACTAAGAGAAGCATTTTATAAATATGTAGTAACAACTTTTAATCAACAAAACCAATCTTTGGAAAATCGAAATACTAATCTTTATATTGGAGTTATTAAAGTTAAACTTGATAAACATGTTCTAAATGACCATGTGAGTGAAATTTCAAAAATAAATCCTTTTGCTTATACATATTCCATCAAATGTTATCATGCTCTTAGAGAATGTGAAGAAATTTATGAAGATACCTTGCCTTATCATCAACATGATGGAAAAACATTTCTTTTTGATTTTCCTCCATTGTTAAGAAAGGACAAAGTTATAAATGAGATCTTAGCCATTAAAACATTAGAAGGTGAGCCAAATTTTGATGACATATCGATTAAACATATTCCTATAGAAGAGAATTATGTTCCTCATGCATTATCTCAAATGGCCACAACTTTAGATGTTCCTTTTAGATGTAATTCTTGGGGTTTTGAAAATGCTATTGAAAAGGTTAACTCCTATTCTATTCTAAATAATATCTTTTTTTTCCCAAGTTTTGATGATGATAGTCATATTCATAAAGTTTTATTTTCCATGGATGAATTTAGTGATTGATGTTGTAAAGTTACTTAAATTAATGAAGAAAAAATGTCAAAAGATTTTATATTTTAGAAACAAAATCTCTCCTTAAATAGCAACTAGAGAAGCTTTGTTTAATGAGTTACAATCCAAAACCAAATAATTTAGACAAAAACTTAGACCTATTAATCCCAAGATTGAAACTTGGAAAAAAGAAAAGATTGATAAAATTTTAGAAAATAAAATTATTGATCATGTGAGACATTCAAGTTGGATATCAAATTTAGTGCTTGTTATAGAACAATTATATATTGATTTTCGTAACCTTAATCTTTAACAAATTGTTAAAAATGGTTTGACAAGAAATAGGTAGCAAAAGTATTTAAAGTAGGAGATGTAGTCCTAAATGGAGATAGAGCATCTAGTCAAATAGGTCCTCAAAATAATTTTTCTACTATGTGGTCAATCTCATAGCATGTCACAAATGTCATTGGCCCCAATGTTTACAAATTTGTTGATTTGCAAGGATAAAAACTAAATAGAAATCTTAATGCTTTTCATTTAAAGCATTTCTAGTCAAGTGCCCCTCATGGACACTCAGTAAATCCTTAGTTGCATGTTTTCTTATCATTCTTCATGAATTTTATTTGTATATAGTTGCATATTTTCTCTGCATTTCCATCATTTTTTCATGCATGTTATGTCTAGCATCTTCTTTTTCTTAGCCTATTGGTTTTGGTTGAATCTATTTGTGCTTTTCAATATAATTTTAATAATCATTATGATCAATTGAGTTACTAGACATTGGGTTATCATAACACCATATGAAAATAATGCAAGTATAATGTTTTCATGTTATATATATTTATAAAACCTTCTTTATATGATATACTTTAATAATTCTATCATTCTTCCCAATCTATTTCAAGGAATTAGATTTAATAGTTATCTTGGATAATGGAGGATGAGATTTATGCTAGCTTATGATGTTATTATCATGGTCATGTGAATGTAGGACATGTAAGGTTGAAGAATGGTCAGCCACAATCACTAGGTGACCTTAGAAAATTCCATTTTCCTCTAATAAGCCCCAACCCTCAAGTGTGATGATCAATGACTATTTTATGAGCAACAGGGTGAAGTGTGTTCCTTTCCACTTGAGAACCCTTAGCCACCGAAGAGACCTTCTATGATGCTATCTACTTTATAATTAAAGGCACATGCACAAGGGTTGAACTACACCATTGGCAATGTTTTATAAAGGACCCTACTTTTAGCAATGTAGATTATTAGGCAAACTCATGTTGGAATTCTTATCTTAAGAATAAAGTGCACAACGAGCAAAGTTTTCTAAGAAAAAAATGAGGACTATGTTTATTGGTAGCGTAACATGTTCTTAAGTTTGATGGGATTTAGTAGTAATCCACATCCTAGAGTCCATTTCCTTTTAAAACCCATTTCCCCAAAATTCAAAAAGAAAAAAGGAGAAAAAGGAAAATCATCTTCTACCTTTCCTTAATTTTCCTTAATTCATCTCATTTTCCCATATCCCCTTTTCACCATTCCCTTTTCATTTTGTAAAAAATTAGAAAATAGAAAAATAAAAAATATAAAAAAATGAAAGAAAAAATCTAAAAGTTGTGTCTAGCTATGATCTAAAAGAAATATGGTCTATTCATAAAGTTTAGTTTAAAGTCTTGTGCTCAAAGGTGTTCACATACCTTTTACTTTTACCTTGTGAGATGATTGAGAATGAAAACTTATATATATATATATATGTAGAGTTAAAATTATGATTTATAAAGTTTATATTTTAAAATTTTGATTAAATAGGGTGGTGTGAAGGATGACCCATGTTTAGTGCCCTTTTGATTGTGTGATCATGTCAATCATGTTTAAAACATTGTAGTTTACTTCCAATTTGTTTTTCTCATTATGTTGTCATATTTTTGATTCTCTATACTTTACATATTCTTCCATCCTTTCAAAATTTCTATTGTATTTGTTATCATTGCACTTGCATTCAATTTAAAATTTGAAGGCTACCCATGGTAGGCATGGGGGGCTATGATTAAAAAGTTTTAGTCTTTTGACAATTAGAAATCCTATATGTTCCTTTTACCCTATGCAAATTATTTGTGATGGTAAGGTCGATAAAGCAAAAGATTGAAAACATAGCATGATGTTCTAAAGATATGCTTTATAAACAACTAATTTTGTTAAACCATCACCTAATCCTTTACTAGTTGTTGTTAACCCATTAAACTAAATATATGGACTAACATAATAATTAAGGCTGCCACTTCCATTAAGTCATTATTTATACCATTAATAAATGTTCTTTTAACTTTGCCATGAAAACGTCTTCCTGCTTCCCATTCTTTTATTCAGCTTACAGACATAGAATCTTCCAAAAATATAACAGCGACCGCCTATGCACGGTAGGCATTCCTTTGACACACCACAGCCGTTCATTCCTGCTAACTGCCTTGTAAACAGGAAAAAAAATTAATAAAGTAGAAATGGCTAAATGAGCATCAAATTCTCTCCTCCGAAACTTGCCCTGCGCATTATCCCAATAACGAGAAGTTTGCGGAGAATTTTTATCCTATCTCTCCATATTAAATGAGATTGTTCCTGCTGCCGTTCCCTGCACATCATAATTTAGAATAGCAGTTTCTGAAATCCTGGAGTAAGCTTCATAGCATTGATTTTGGTATTTCTCTTCAATCTTGTCGCTGCAGCCGTCCCCCTCTCTTGCTCAAAGTGCTGCCTGCGTTAGCTGGATCTTTAGTTTTGTTTTGTTGTTTCCCCCAGTAAATCTAAGAATTTTACGAGTTTGTGTGAAAAGCGTTTTCGTTTGCATCTCTCATTTCCTTTGTTCAATGAAGTTTCATCATATGTCGGTGAGGCTGTGAACCGCTGTATGTAGATCTTTCACCAAATGAGTCGGTTTTTCTTTGCACGAATGTGTTTTAGTGTTTTTCATAACGTTAAAATCCAACTCATTGAAAACCATTTGTTTTATGTGTTTGATTGAAGGAGAGAAGTGCGTATCTTGTTTATTCCTTCATCATTTTATCCTTGCATTTAAAAACAATGCTTCCTTTTTTGTTTTTCTCTTAAGTGTTTATTCGCATAATGGCCATGACTATTTATAAATAAGGCTACTATTGACATTGGTTCAAGAGAAGTTATGGATCTAACATTTGTTGCATTATTTAAAGTTAAGACCATTGATTCCTTGAAGATTCATCCTTCCTTTTCCTATGTAGAGATACAAAAAGGTTTCAGATGCTAAACATCTACATAGTAGAATTGCATAGGAAGTTCGTTTTGCTCAACTGGAGAATTAAGCATATTGAGTTAACACTTACCATTGTATTTTGCCTTTTTCTTAATCCTATTATACAACTTTGTAATGTTGGTTGCAATAATTGTGCAATGTATTCCTTTGTTAACATATATGAGGTAACAAATTGACAAATTTATGTAAGAGATTTATTTCTCAAAAACACCATAAACAAACAAAGATAAAACAAAGTTGACTAAGAGGGTATAACAAAATTAGGAAAGGGTTAGAGAAAACAAAGATAATTGATTCCATTTTTAGATATTTTGTTACCTTGTCCTGTAGTCGGGCTTGGTTAAAATCATCTTCTTTAAAATCATTCATTTCGGCCAATTTATATATATATATACATATATATAAGCTAACGTTAGGAATTTGAAGTCCTTAGGATGGGGATAACTAAGGCTAACCAATAGAATACTAATAAGTAGCATAGATATACAAACTATAATAATATCAATTTATAAAGATGATAGTTATAACTAACTGGAAAGAATAGTGCATAGAACAATTGCATAAATATGTACAAAATAGTGTCATCATAAAGGATTAAGAAATAACATGAGATTATTCAATAGTAAGCTAGTATTATAATTGTTATGGATTTAGATAGTTAGTGTAACAAGATAAAGTATGACAACTATAATATTAAGATACAAATCTCTGTATATGGAAAGTATAATCTAAAGTGAAGACCATAATGAATATCATAAAAATGTCATGGTGATTCCCTTTATGGTTTAACATAATAAGAGACATGTCTTTAAGTCATAGACATATTTCTTCTTAACTAATCACATTACAACTAATTTTTCTCTTTCTATAAATTATGGTAGTTATATATCTATATATGTATAATACATAAGAATTATCATTTCGAGTGATGGTAAGGTGCTTACTTATCAAGTCGAAGACCTATGTTTGAGTCTGAGAATAATCACTTGAAGAGGTTAGGTGTTTGCTCATTTACCAATCTTTATAGGACCTTGCTTAGTGAGATCAGCATTGTAGCTCTAGGTGATGATCCTTTATATGTGTAATACATGTTGAGGTTGATATATACCCATCCTTAATAAAACATTTATTAAAATATTAAAAAATAAATTCCTACATGTACCTCACTACAAAGCCTTTTCTATGAGTGTTTTTAGCATGTCTTGCTACGCTATAGAATTTATTAACATATGTAGAAATATAAAATAAAGTAATAGAAAAGCTTGTAAGTTCAATAAAAATAGAAGCTAAAAATGTCTTAGATATCTCTATGTGATAATATGCATGTACTATTTATGCTACAAAACATATTTTCTCAATTGTACATGAATAAGAGAGTCCAAGTATGTAAGTGTTAGATTGTTTATTTGTAATCTCTATATGTATGTGATGTCGAGGTGAAATAGGAAGGGGAGTAATTACTTCTTACTCCATACAAAAATGAGTAATTAAATTGAAATGTGTTGGCGACCGTTTGGGATGCGACCACCAACGAGTGTCCTCGAACAAGTTTTAGGTGTCTGCTGGTCTCTGGTAACACCAAGGCCCAGATACCTCCAAATAAACTCAGTAGTTAATGTGAGTATGTGTGTGTGCTGTTGCGGCGTGCGGTTGTGTGAAATGTAACAATTGCGCTGTGTGTAAACTACAAATGACTTACTTTGAAGAGATTCATCCAACTTTGCCAAGTACTGTGAGTTCTTGAAAATTTCATATTTTGTTCAACTGCCTAGGTTACGCAGTCCTTATAATACCTACTTGTAACAAATAAAATTTTGCAAAAACATTTGAGCACAACTCCGCAATCTACTCCTAATTTTCCCCAGAGAAAGAGATAGTTCCACAAGAAAACTAGAAATAGAGCAAGATTCAATGGAAATAAGTGGAAAGAAAAGAAAGCAAATTTGTATAGACCTCAAATATTTAAACAAGGTAAAATGACACGAGTAAACACTTCGCAATAAAGCTATCCCAAATTCAATATCTAAGAATTGTTCAAACTTCTAAGGCTCAAACAAGCAATATCTTCAAGACAATCCTATTATGCTACCAAAAATTGTTGCATAAACTACCAGGTACGAGACTCCATTTTGACTAGATAATAGATGTCAATGATTGCATTCAAACTGAACCTTTAAAAGACTTGGCAATTTCTGATTGAAATACCACGAAAATTCATTTTAAAGATAAAAAGAAGCTATTCAGGTCCCATCAAAATACCAAAGATT
>MNCI01012167.1:0-46445 GCA_015680685.1 Gnetum montanum
TAGTTAACTTAGACTTAGATCTTAGTTAGAGTTAGTTTAGTTTTTCCAACCCTTCTCCTGATAGCATAGAAGAAAGCCGAAAATACCAAAAAAATCACATACCTCAGACTTGCTTAACCATACACCGTGACACATACAAGCAAGCCTGGGAAGACAACGAACGATTAACCCCAAGTGTTTCTTGTGGCGTTAAGGCATTTAGTCTGCGGAGTTCGACCGGATCGCGCGTGTACGCTCGTATTCGTATGGTAGAGTGTAGGGGTACCTCGCCACTCATCAATCTTCAATTGAGCAATCATAATCTATGAGAGCCATGCAAATGAGATGTGAATCCATTGTATTATTACCTACCTCTTCTTCACTTTGTTCTCTATCATCCCAACTAGTGTAGAAGTTTGTCCTTTTCAAAATAGCTTCAATTTTATCTTTTGATTGCAATCTACCAGTGCTAGAACATTCGAAGGCCACATGGCCTCTTCCACCACCTACCCCATATTCTATGGAAAATGCATCAAAATTTGAATTTGTAGAAATTTTACCTTTGAATTAATTAGGTTTTGGTTGGTTGAAGCTTTTTCCTTTCCTTGTGAGGAGTCTTTGAAATATTCTTGATAGAAGAGATATTTTGTTTTCTTTTTCAACCTGATCCTTTTCTTTTGATGCTAATTTTAAAGCAATAGGCTTTTCTTTTATTACTCCTTCACTTATAAGATTCATCTCATAAGCAATCAAAGAACTTTGAAGCTCCTAAAATTTTAGGACCAAAAAGTCTTTGATTTATTCCATAGCAATGGCCTTGGATTTGAACTTGAGCTATAATGTTCTAATCATTTTTATAATTACATCACTTTTAGGCAAGTCCTTTCTTGTTCTTCTAATAGCTACAATAAGATTTTTTGTCCTAGAGAAGTAATCCTTAATCTTTTCTCCTTCCTTCATCCTAAGCTTGTCATATTCACTTTGGAATACTAATAACTCTGATTGTTTAACTATAGATGTGTCATAAGTAGCTTCTAAGGGTTTTTATATTTCCTTAGAAATATTAAACCTAGCTATTCTATAAAATTTTGATTTATTCAATGCACAATATAAATAATTTTTGGCTTTGGAGTCATAAATAAACTTATATTTTTCTTTAGTAGTCCATTTGTTCTATGGCTTGAGAGCTTTTGAGGTGTTTTCAACAGGTGATGTGTAGCCTTCAAGGATTGACTCCCATTCTTCAAATTACATAGACTTGAAGAAGCCTTACATCCTTGCCTTCCAATATGAAAAGTAAAACCCATCAGAAATTAGTGTCTTTGTGTAGGATGTACCCTTCATAGTTTACTTTTTGAGATTTGAATCATGAACTTGAGAGTAACGGGCTCCAATCCCACTTGTGGATTGAGAACTTAGAAGGGGGGTTGGATAAGTTTCCCAATTTAAACAAGCTATAGCCATAGAAACAAAAAAAAATTTATGTGGTTTCCCAACTTAGGTAGTCCACACTTGGAGGGTAGATTTGTTATACACCTCTGGACTTTGTTTCTTCAAAATGTGATTTTAAGGGCACCATAGCTTGTACAAGCTTTGAGCTTCACTCTAGAGGTTTTTTGTTGGCATGAAACCACTCAACCCCACAAGGTCTTTACAAGATCAAAATGTGATTTAAAGGATTCCATAACCTTCACAAAATTGAGCTCTACACCAAAGTGTTTTGACATTGCAAAACCACTTAATCCTATAGGATCCTAACAAACTCAACAAAGATGTATTCTACCAAGAAGCACATTAACTCTCTAAGGTTATAAGAAATAAAGAGAAAGAAAAAAGGAAAGAGTGCAACTGAATTTACAAATCCTTGTACTTGAAGCTTAGTACAATCACAACAAGCAACTAATGTTACAATGAGAAAAAAAACAAAATCACTTAGAATAACCAATGATAAGTCTTTGTGTAAATATTTCTTGCACAATTTCCAAGGTTTTTGCATTATTTTATAGCCTCAAAATTTTTGAAAACTTTTTAAAATTCATGCAACAGCTATCAAACAACTAGTATGGATGTCTATTTCGAGAATTAGACATCTAACTAAGATTGATTGCAATGCAAGAGAGACATTGATGAGCAACGAGTATACTCTATGTCCAATCACACGAATCAATAGTGTTCACTTAGTGATCTAATCAAATTTTGTAGACTTTATTTCTCCAAGTACACTAGGTTCTAGGAGGTAAAACTAACTATTGCAATCGTTATCTTTCCTATTCCACTTGTGAAGTTTAAGTGTATGGTTAAGTGTAACTGAGGTATGTGATTTTTATCATTTTATCTATTTTATGAATTAATTCACCTAAGAATCAAGAATAAAGAATAAATTAATTTAATTGCTAAATTAATCTAGTAACTAGATCACACATAACTAATCTTAACATAAGCATTCGTTCCCACTTTTCACACACATCCTTAACATGTATAACATTAATGGGTTACCAAACACTAAACTTTACTATGATTACCAAGCATTAGATGTATGATCAAAGTGGTTGTACTTATGTTTTCTATTTAATATTTATTAATTAATCACTTAATTAATTCAAAACATTTAAATAAATTTATTGAATATTAAATGCTTAAAGAAAAAAAATTAATCTAGTTCAAGTGTTGCAAGGTTTAATCAGAAAGCTCATCTTTATTGTCGCACACATTGAAGTGCTTAGGTATAATAGTTTCCCAATAAAGATTCATACGCTCTTTGACTCCTACTATGGGCACTTAGAAAATATTATAACTTTCGTGTGGAAAAACTACTAGAGCATTGTTACAACTATGAGGCTTATACCATAAATGTAGTGAATAGATGCACATTTATAAGCAAAATAAGTTGCCCTATTGATAAGTACATGTCAATGGGTCAAACCCTGCATCAATGAGATCCTATTAATAGGGTTGCACTGATGGCATCCCATCGACACAATCAAACCATGCAACTTATCCTCAAGTTCTTTATAAAATTTTGGAAGGTATGGGATTATTGACTAACAAAACAAATAGACAAAAAAACACAACAAAAACTTAGTATCTAAGTGTACAATTTATAATGTTTACAAAATTTTAGTGTTCATGATAATAAAATTAAACACTAGGACAAGAATTCGCAATCACAATTCCTCTGATGGCACAAAGAAATTGAAGAAGATCATATGGTCCTAGGTGATCTAGGCTCCTAAGGCTCTAAAGGACCTTCTCCTACTTCAGGTCCACATGGTAGTTGAGGTGGATATGGTTGTCCTACGATACCTATAACTTCTAGTGTAAGATGGAAGGAATCCAATAGTGCCTTCATCTTCTCCTCCTTACTTTGGGTATCATTAATAATCCACATAACTTTACCAAAGTTGGCTAGAATAGGAATATCCCATGAACAAGGCATTGCTAAGAGTAGCTCCTTCATGTTCATGAACCAAGCAGTGAACTATTTAGATTTGATATTGAATATTCTAAGTGCATTGTATAGCTCTTGGTAATTGTTCATTATTTTGGACAATTTCTTAGTGGTTGATTGTTGATCAGTGAACTTCACCCTGAGAACCCTAAGTTTGATGTTTGTAGTCTCAAGCTTCTACTTGATCTCTTTATGGTACTTGATCTCTACCTTGTACAACAAGTATGAGTTTTCCACCTTTTTCTTCAATTCAAATCATAGCCTTCCCCCAATTAGCAGAACCAAGTTTACATATTAGATATTGTTAAGATGCATGTATTCCATCATCTTCTCAATTTGAAACTCCTTCATGAAAATTTCTACCTTGTTGTATGCATCTAGCCCATCAAAGATAGGATGCTAGACATTGCCTTCTTGTTGGAGATATTGGAGGGACTCATTCACTTTCACCTTTTCCAATTGGATGCGTTTTGTTCTATAGACCAACCTAATCTCTGTAATGATTCTTGAGTCTATCAAATTTGAGAGCCTCATTCTTTCAAGTGGCTATATCTATTGTAGATTTTCAAAAATGGACATGGACTTCCTCCATGGAGAGCTTTTTGTTGGTAGCTATAAATATTCTTAATTCATCATTGACCCTAGCTAACTTCTCCTACTATTGATGGATAAAATCTATCATTTTCTACTTCTACACATCAACATTGCATTGGTGATGATTCTCTATAATTAGAATCTCATTCTCATGGTGAGTTTCAACCAAGTCCTTCTAAATATTATAGGTGCTGGTGTTTGCTAGGGATTGGTCAAAGACTACCATATCCTTAATGTCCTCAACATCTTTAAGTCTCTTTATAAGCTATTTAAAAGCTTCATATTGTGTTAGTGTTAGGTTGAGCAATGTGGGATTATCAAGGTGGGCTCTTAGTCCAAAAACCTCTACAACCAAGCATTGGTTCTTTGATTTGGCTATTTCTACTTGTTTCTTTATTATGATGCATTTTCCATTTGATTCAAGTAGCTCTAACTAGATTCTAGTGATGGTATTTGGAAGATCAAAGACATTTAGAATCTATTGCCTAGTTTCCACTAGTCAATCTAGTAATTCCTCATGCTAGGTTGCACTTAATTTACCACTAACAGTTCTTGTAGATGTTTGCACATCTCTTAGTGTAGAAAAATCTAGTACAAATGTTGTAGGTGCATTAAGTGCTTTAAAAAATCTATGAAAAACTAGTTTAGTCACTGTCTCCTATCCATTGTGTTTCATCACCAATATAGTTTCTCCCTCACTCTTTCCATATGTACCAAGAAGGTATTAGTGCTCCTAGAGATGTCTAGGAATTTCTACTATTGAGAAAGAGATATCATTACCTCTTAGGTGAGAGGATTTGAACTTGTATACACTTACATTCTTTTGGTTTAGAACATTGGCCCTCCACCTTCCATTTGACTTATGCTTCAGAACACTTCATTGAGGTGGCTCATCACTGGTTGATACATAAATGGGTCACCACTACTCATCCTTGCTTGCTAATACTACTATTACAAGATCTACTCTCAGAGTTCATGCATGCATTCAATGGTAGCATGGGTCTCCAATGTTATCTCATAAGTGGAGGGTGGAGGTTGTTATTACTGCTTATTTTCTTGAATAACCTTGGCAAGCACCTTATACTTCGTCATTTCTTTCCTAGGATGTGGTTAGAGCACATCAAACAATGTCATCCATGTAGTGTGTTATGCCTCTCTTCTTGCATAGCTTTCTAATGAGGAACAAAAAAGAAAGTACCTTTCTCCCATGTTCATTCTCCTTAAAACACTTCTCTATCTTAAGATAGATTAGTTATGGAATTTTGATAGAAAATTTACCACTTAGACCAACACACAAACAAGTGGAGAAAGCTATGATTTTGGTTGGCCTTATTGTTGGATTGAGGTGAAAGGCTAAAATCTTAAAGTATGCACCCTCCTCTATGGTTATTTCATCAAAGTCCTTGCAATTCACTTCATAACACTACTACATTCATTCCTTTTTGATGCTAGGATCTACCTACATTGGGATCCCCGTAAGATTGACCCCAATTTTGGGTAACCCAAGGACCATGGAAATGGCTTCCACCAAGTATAATACTAAAAGTATTTGAATTTGATTATTGAATTTTCCTACTGATTATTTTAGAATAGGTATGTCTCTTAGATATGCCACTCCTCATTGGAGGTGATTATGGGCCACAAGGGAGAGTTCTCCAATTGAATTTTCACTTCTAGAGGCATAAACTTTAAGAAAGGTCAAAAGTTTACTCTTAAAGAATATATTTTTGGACCTTCTTATTTGCAACTTTCTTGAGGCATGCCTTTGTCAAGATGACCTCAAGGCTCGACCTTGTTCTAGTGCCTCATCTTGGTGAGATTGTTCTATTGTGGTTTCTTCTTTGGAAATTAGTTACACAGAGGTCCCATTGCATGGGTTTTTGCTTGCTATTGGACTTGTCCTTGTCCCCTTTTAGTTAATGGCCATTTTTTCCTTGGTTGGGAAGGTTCTCCTTCCTATGCATGCTTTCCTTTAGGTGCCATCTATGGTCAAAACATAGCCAAGGATTAGCATTTAATGTGTAAGTTATAACCTTTAAGTACCTTATCTTGTTGGGAAATTACACTTAGGCTAAGTTTTGACCATGGTAGATTGATTATTGTATTATTATTTTAATGTTATTTTACTTTCTAAGGTTACTCAAGCTTGTTGGAAGAGATTAACTTTCATAAATTAATGTTTTAAAATTGATTCCTTCGGTAGACCTTTGTGGGAGTTAGAAAAAGTTTGAAAATTTTTCCATCAAAAACCTAAAGTTTGTGGCCCCTAAAACAAACAGCTTATCTCTAGTAGCTACAAGATCAAAGAATGGATTGAATTGGAGAAATGGTTAGGAAGTTATAGCTCTTTGAAGGTTCTAGGCCCTGAAAAGTTCAAAAACTCCCCCTCATTTTGTCTCAAACATGAAAGAATTGCTAAGGAGCATCTTGTATATATAGAATTTCGACCTTGCATTGATGAGGTCCTATTGATGTGGTCTTGTTTACACATCCTCTCTATTGATGAAGCCATTTGAGAAAATTTTTCACAATTAATATCTTAAAAACTACAAGGAGTTTTTACATGAAATTAGGATCTATAGAGAGCTAGAAAAGACATGGACATGTTGAAATGCTTGAAGAGTGATTATTAATTCATAAAATTGGAGACTTGATTGGAGGAATAAAAGTTTATAGATAAAATACCTTAAGGAGTGCATAGTTGGATGCAAACAATGGGTAATGTGAAAATATTTGGTTGTGAAAATGCCATAGGATAAGGAGCTTAACTAGCCCAACCCAAAGATATGTAAGTAGGTCCTCCCCATAGTAGGCTTATGTCCTTTTTTCCCTTGCATATCCTCAAACCAAGGAGACTATAGGCTCCATAATTGATTAATTGTTATGGAAAGTTAAGGACCTAATCTAGAAGAATCTACCTAAGAATTTTAACATATCAAACTAAGACACTGAACAAGACATAAAAAATTAGTAGTAAGGTGTATCATGAAAAACATTGGTGGATGAGAGAGGAGGTGGAATAGAGTTCCTAATTGTAGTCACATGAAGTCCCTTGTGGATTTGATGGTTAAATGACCTGATAAATTCCATCCTTAGTCCAGATCAAAACCACCCGCTTTTAGTGACTTTGCATCGATACTCTAAGACTAGACCCCCACCCTTGAGACATAAGAATGCTCCCATAGAGCAAGAACTAATCCTTATTTGAGAAGAAAAGAGTAGGAAGAGAGAAAGGGACTTAGTTAGAGGGGAACATTAAGCATGAGTAACATATCTTTGTAGTTCCATAACTAATTCTTGTAGCCCATTATTTTGTCTAATTTGAATTTGCATCATTTTTTTTAATTTTTATGTTTTTATGGATTTTTGGATGGGAATCATATTATGAAAAGACTTAGCTTCCTATTATTGGTTGACATGGAATGGTAAGAAATCCATGAAAAACACTCATGCACTCAAGTGAGTAGAAAAAGTACGAAGAGAATTGAGTCTCCTTGAAGTCACACCCTTATCAATCCATTTAACCTTTTCCAATGTTGGAAAGTAACAAGGTCATGAGTTTGTTAAAGTTTCATTAATGAAAGTGTCCTCATATTTCCTTACGAAAAAACACCATAGATTATTGTGGATGGGTGTATGACATGGAATCACTTCTTATTCCATAAAAAAGAAACTTTGTCTTAGTCATTAATATCAAAATTCTAAGATAGAAACCAAACATTAGCAATCAAAGACATTAAGTACAAATTACTATTTCCAAACAGCTACAGCCTCACTATGTCTTGTTGCCAATACACCAATTTTTTAGAAAACATAAGAAAAAATCATATCAAAATAAAGTAAAATATAAAATAAATTTTAAAATATTCAAGAAATTTAAAACGTATTAACTATATTGTAAAACAAAAAATGAAACAAATAATAAAAGTATAAAACAAATAAAGTGTTGAACAAAAAATTACAAAACTAACAAAGTGTAAAAAAAAGGGTAAAAACTAAGGAGCCACTTTAATGATTAGCATGAATGACCATCTCCTCCATAACTAAGTTGGAATAAGGAGATTTGAAAAATTGGGTGTGGTCATCCATCCAATGAGGTGTTGCTAGCACTCGCTCTTGTGGGCTCATGGAAAGGTTTGAGTTGCTGCATGTTGATCAACTATCTTTTGTTTGGGCTCTCAAGTTTATATCAACATGGCCTTATAAGGAAAGGTTTCATAAATGATATAAGGTCCTTCTCACAATGTTTGAAACTTGCTTCATTGTGGCACATCTATGGGGTTCTAATAAAGGATCTTATCTCTAGGTTAGTCATGGCATTTTTTATTAAATGGTTTGTGCATTTCATTTAAGGATAGGGCCATCAATCTATTCTCATCTAGCATATTGAGTTTGATCAGTCTTTCTATTTGTACTAGGCTCAGGTCAAGACCAAGGTCACAGGCTATTGAAAGCGTAGGGAGTTTAGATTGAATAGGAAGAGTTGGCAAATTTTCATACACCAGCTCATAGGTAGAGTAGCCTCTAGGGAATTTCCATGTTTAGTGGTAAGCCCAAAGAACATTTTTGAGTTTTGTGCTCCATTGTCTCCTATATTTGCTAATTGTTCTTATTAAGATCTTAGTGATCTTTCTGTTTGTAACCTTTGCTTAACTATTGGCTTGGTGATGGTAAGGTGTTGTTAATTTATGTTGTACCCCCAAGAGTTTCATGAGTTTTCAAAAGGTGGTGCCTATAAAATGAGTACCATTATTAGAAATCGGTGCATCTGGCACCCAAAATATATTTACAACATTTTTTTATAAATACTGAGTAGTAGGATAGGATGTACAATTGGTGATGGCTACTTCTTCTTCCCATTTCATACAATAGTTAGTAGCAACTATAATGTATGCATTTCCATTCAACATGGGTATGATGGGACCCATGAAGTCAATGACTTAGATGTCAAAGGATTCTAGTGGTTGGATCCACTACTAAGATCCATTCATTTGAGCATCCATCCCATTATCACGTTGATAGTAATCATAAGAGTGGATGAAGATGTGGGCATCCCTAAAGAGTATTGGCCAATAATAACCTACCATCAAGATCTTAATGGCCATGCATTTCGTAGCATGGTGGTTTCCATAAGGGCCCTCATGAACATCTTGGAGAATGTGTAGTTGGTCAACATTAGGAACACACTAATGAACTAGGCCATCGATGCACACCTTGTAAAGGTGTCCATTGATCTCCATGAAATATTTGGCTTGATGAAGAAACTATTATTTCTTTCTATGATCTAACTCTTGTGACATCTCCTAAGTGAGGAGATAAGTAAGGATGCCATCATACCATGTAGGTTCATTAGGCACTTGTTAATTTACCACACCAACAAAGAGGAGTTCATCAAGGAACTAATCAGAAAGTGGGCTCTCCTCCTCTTTGTTATCCCATCATAAATAGGACAAGTGATCAGCAACCACATTCACAGTTTTCTTTTGATCTACCATTGTGAGATCAAACTCCTGTAAGATCACAAACCACTATATGACATAAGGGCTCACTATTAGTTTCTTCATCAACAAGCAAATTGCACTATGATCTATGTGCATAAATACCTTGTATCCAAGAACATAGTGCCTAAATATCTATAAGGCATACACCATAATCATTAGCTATTTTTTCTTGTTGTGCATCCATAATGCTTATGTTTGCATGTAGATGTAATATGGACATTTCTAATCATCTAACTACATGAGAATAACTCCCAAGACATAGTTTGACGCATCTATCATAATGTGAAATGACAGGGACCAATTAGGTGCTTGTAGAATTGGAATTTCTACAAGATTCTCTTTGAGTTGCTAGAATTCATATTTGTATTCATCAGTTCAAACAAATAAAAAATCTTTCTTTGTCACCTCCACTGATAATTTATTGATCTTAGAGAAATTCTCTATGAATCATGAGGAGTAGCCAATGTGGCCAAGGAATGACTAGACATTTTTAATGATTTTCAATGTGGATGATCCTAATCTTTTCAAGGTCCATCTCAATCCCTACTTACAAGATTCTATGCCCCCAACACAATTCCCTCTTGGACTATCAAATGGCTCTTATGCTAGTTGAGGTAAAGATTAGTCTCCACATACCTTTTCAAAGCTTGCTCAAGGTGGTCCAAGGCATGCTCAAAGGTAGCATTATAGTTGGATAAGTCATCCATGAAGAATTTTATCCTGCTATCAATATACTATTAAAAAATGCTAAGGACGAGACATTGAAAGTTTAGCAACCAAAAACGTTGATGGTTGGAAGAACGCCGGGGACGACGGTGCAATAGTTCCAACCTTGTGCCCGTGGGAGGATGGTGCTGGCTGTGTGCGAACATGGGGTGCCTTGAATGGTTTGGTTGATCAGACAAGGACTTACATCGGCGTCAATATAGCCTTTTGCAACATAAATTGTACGAGTTGCAAGATAGTGCTCATGGGTAGATACAGCGGGAGAGAAACTGTAAAAATGGAACAGTAATGCAAAATAATGAATAAAGCAAAGGTGTGATGGTAATACGAAGTGATGTTGAACAAGAGAAATGTAAATGCGGCAGTAATATGAGATGATGCTTGAAGGTAAATAAGACAAAAACTAATGCAAGAAAACTAGACATTAAATGAGAGGTAAAGTAAGATATGGTTAGAAACATGCACCGCTTCAGAGCTACAAATTCGTCCAGTTAGGGTGGATACAATTGGCTACATAGCGTGACGGAGTGCAGAAGTTTCGAGGGTAACTGAAGTGTGCTAGGAAGCAGAAAGAGCTATGCGCTTGGACACAGACTTCACGTACAAACAATGCAGGATTCTACCAAGGTGGTAGAACGAAGACCAGGACCATACGCCAGCTGGGAGAGGTTCTCTATTTACAGTGTTAAATAGATGGATATGATTATTACAATACTAGTGAAAGAAGGGAGGGGGGAAAGGGCCTCTGCTTCCAGAAGGATGCGAACCCCTTTTGAAATTGCCAACTTTACAGATTGCTGGCTTTTTCTTTTTTGCCAAATTGCAGGTATCTTTCTCTTCTTTTGTCAAGAAATTATTTTTTTCTCAGACCTTTTATATGATGTTTTCCAGGATATTTATAGGGCTGAAGGTAAGCAAAAGGGGCCATTTGAATGCTACGTGCTGTAGGCTTATGCTACCTCACTAGCATTGCTCGAGCCGTCTATGACTCTTGGGCTTACAAGACCGTTGCGATGCAAGCCTGCCATGCAATAACTATGATCCTAATATGTCACAACTACACCGTTAGTTCCTAGATACATGTGCCAATGGTCCAATTGGGTGGAGTGCATTGATGTCACATAACCACCTTCATGTCGCGTTGTGCTTTGTGACATGACTTTCTTGGCATGGCATAGCATCTTTCTGCACACCTTGCCATATGTCACGTACTTTCTATGCTATGCTACGCTACGTAGTGTAGCGTAGCATAGCGACTGGCCTTAATCGCGACAGTTTTTCTGATTTGCAACCTATTCTCCTACGATGCCAATTTTGCGAACTTTACTGATTCTACCTTTTGAACTACCTTCTGTCCCTTCCGTAGGATTGCTACACATTGCTGTGCCATGTAGCTCAATGTAGCGTAGCAGTAGACATGGTCCGCCGCTTCCTAGCGAAAAGAGACAACACTGCAAAACTTGAAGTTGGGCGAGGGGAGCGGGTAGTGAAGTCATTGCTATGCTATGCTGTGTGACATTTCTTAGCATAGCATTTTGTTCCACCATTGTTTTTTGAAGCTTACTATGCTACATATCATAGCATAGCGTAGTAGGATTCGTGACTTAGAAAACTTGCCAAACTATTTTTTGTGCATCCAAGATACTACCGTAGCTTCTGCATGCTTTTCATGAGTAGGCTATCAATTGTTTAGACTACTTTGGTGGGCGGGTAGGATGGTACAGAACCTGTCCATGCTCAAAGTAGAAAATTTGTTGAACTGGCTGACTTGGACTCAGAGCATTCTCCTCTCGATGAACTGCCTCTATGCTATGCGGACTACAAGATCCTAGTGAGGCCAAGATGACCTCACGTTTTTTAGGGTGTTTCATTGGCCCCTCTTTGTCGAAGTATAGAGGATAGGCTCAATGGACGTCGGCAAAGAATACGAAACACCGCAGCAGGAAAAATGCTAAAGTTGTCACTTGGTGAGTGCTGGGATGTCGCCTGGCCGTGCTTGAGAGTGTTGCATTGGTTTTGCAGAGGTTAAGGCATAAAGCAAAGATGATGTTTAGCTGAGTCCCTCATCAGAGTGATCTGAGGGGCTCATTTGCATTTTGACATTTGGCTGGTGCTGTTCTTCAACCTCCTATAGGAAGGTGTCCCCCTCGTAAGATAAGTTGTGTTACATCCATGGAGGGTTCTAACTTGCCTACTGCAATCTTCCACATGGTAAGCTGTATTACGTGTGTGCTGGAATTTGCACTCTCAAGTAGCCATGTTAGTCAAGGCACTCACTTCGCGATGCTGTAGCCTTTACTGCTGTAACGGGATGCCTCTGCGGGTATGAGGTCTTGCTGGCTACTCGCATTATTATTACTCTTCGGCATTGTTGCTGGTGTGAGATGCCCAAGGTAGGGAGGCCAGCAACTATCCTGGCTAGTGTTGAGGGAGCCGATCCCCGAGGCACCGGGGACGCGGATGCACTGGAATCCCTACCAAAGGAATGCGTGCTCAATTCAGCTATGAGATCAGCTACCACATAGCTGAACATTGCACATACCAAAACCTTGACAAGGAACTAGGGAGAAACAATATTGTGGCTAGGCCACAATACTGTCAGCACCTCAAAAGCAGCAACGAGCCCAGGAACTACCGTCAGGATAGTGGGTCATGGCGATGGTAGGTTCGAAGGGCCCGTTTGACATCATACAACGTCTTCGAAGGGTCAGTATGACACCGAGGATGGTAGCGCGTATGCCCTGGACCGTGTTCTCTTTGTGTTGAGAAATACATCCTGGAGCTGCGAAGTCCCACCCACATGCTGGTTTCATGCTCCTTCGTTCGACTGGTTCCTAGTGGTGATGCATGTTGATGATACGACGTGAACCCAGTTTGAAGTCTTGGTAGACCATGTGCTAGTTTAAGATCCCAAGGGACCGCTATGCTGGTTTAAGGTCCCAGCAGACCGTACATGCTAGTTTTATGTCGTAGCGGATGTGCAATGCCAGTTTATAGTCATAGTGGACTAACAGTGCCAGTTTTATGCCATGGAGGGTAGTTCTTGATGCTACTAGTTTAATTTCATTACAGAAATTGCCTGGTGCGACCGCTAGTTTATCGTCATAGTGAATAGTGCCTGGTGCTATCATTGTACCTCAGACGTAGTACAGCTTGAGGTACATGTGGTTCACCGGGTTGGCGAACTCATTGCCATCCATATCTCCCAGTTTGAAGGCTCCATTCTCAAAGGCTTTAGCGACCACGTAAGGACCTTCCCAGTTGGCCGAGAACTTACTTACGTGCTCACAGACGGCCTTGAGAACGAGGTCTCCCTTCTGCACTGGCCGTTGATGTAGGTCTACATGGTGCTTTTGATGTTGTTTGTTCTGATAGTGCTTGATCCGTCTTAGTGTCTACACACGTTCCTCCTCCACTGAGTCGAGGTCTATGGTTCATGATTCATTGTTCTAGGCTTTGCTCACGACATTGGACATGATCATTCGAACTGAGGGTACCTGCAACTCAAGAGGCAACACAGCTTCAGATCTGTAAACAAGAATATAAGGGGTCTTACTTGTTGCGGTTCTGCAAGTCGTTTGATAGGCCCAAAGGATGTAGAGTATTTTCTCATCTCACAACCTCTTGCTATTGTTAAGAATCTGCTTCAACAAGTTCATGATGGACTTATTTGTAGCCTCTGCTTACCTATTTGCCTGCAGATAGTAAGGGGAAGAAAATGATTGTTTAATGCCTAGATTGCTACAGAAGGCCCGAGTTTCCTTACTGCTGAACTATGGTCCATTATCGGTCACAGTAGTCATTAGAAGCCCAAACCTAGTCAATATGTTATCAAGGAGGAAGTGGCAGATTTGTTGAGATGTCGTTTTACTTAGTAAAATACTCTGTGGTAGTGAAAATGAAGCTATGCCTTGTAGAGGACTTAGGCGTGATGGACCCTATGAGGTCTAGTCCCCATCATTGGAAGGGCCATGTAATTTGTGTTGGATGTAGGTCTATAGGTGCTATGTGTATGAGATTTTCATATCTCTGGCATGTGTCACACATCTTGACTTTTGACAGGCAGTCGCGCTCCATGTAGGGCCAATAATACCCTAGGAGTCTAATTTTTGCTGTCATAGCTATAGGTGTTATGTGTCCACCACACAGCCCTATATGAACCTCATTAACTACCTTCTATGCCTACTCACCACCCACGCATGCCAGCAATATCTTATCATAGGATCGCCAGCACAGGGCGTCGTTTCCCATGAGCACATATTGTCGGGCGCGCTTGCGGATTGCATCTCTCTGAGTCGATGTCAATCCACTTGGGGGTTCTCCATGCTATAAATATGCTTTAATGTTATCGTACCACTCCGGGGTGTTGACAGTGTCAACAGAAGCCATGTGTTCCACTCGAGTGATGGGTTCTGAACATTCTATGATTACAGTTGGCAGGTTTTCCAAGGAATGCAATGAGATGTTTACGAGGGTAGCTAAGGTGTCTGCTATAGCATTCTCGTTGCATGACACATGTTGCACATCAATGGTCACGAATTGCTTTAGTAAAACTTTTGCTAGGTCATAGTAGGGTTGCAGATGCGTAGCCTTGCAGGTTTAGACTTCAGTGATTTGGTTCACGACTAGTTTTGAATCTCCCCGGATCGCCAAATGTTGTACATGCAGCACGTGGGCAGTTAAGAGGCCTCTGAGTAGCCCCTCGTATTCCACCACGTTGTTGGTGGATGGGAATGCAAAGCGATAAGTGGATGGGTACATTTCCCCAGAGAGGAATGTCATTGTGGCAGCAGAGCTGCCTCCTTGCATGGTTGAGGCATCGTCGAAGTGTAAGGTTACCTTGAAATGCGGCGGGACGATGGTGACATTGCTAACATATTCATCTGGGAACATGGGATCGATGGTTGCCTGGTTGTCGAAGGCTTGTTGAAATTGGGCCATCCACTCGAAGTCAACCCCCTTTCTCAGAAGAAGTTGCATGGGGTGTAACTTATCAGTCAACCTTGCTATAAACCTTCGAATGAATTGCACTCTGCCTTGTAGACCACGTAACTCCTTAAGGTTTGTGGGATGTGCTAGGTTGATGATGGCTTTGACTTTGTCTAGGTCCACCCATATTCTAGCCTCTAATATCACAAACCCTAACATGCATCTGGTCTTGACCCCGAAGACACACTTCTTAGGATTAAGACGTAAATTGTATCTTTGGCAGCACTTGAGGACTGACTCTAGATCGTGTGGGTGATGGTTTGTGTCTTTAGACTTAACCGCTATATCATCCACGTAATCGTTTAACGTTTCTAGGATGTAGTCACTGAAAATGTAGGTCATGACTCGTTGGTAGGTTGCTCTAGCATTCTTGAGCCCGAAGGGCATCATGGTATAGCAGAAGGTTCCCCATGGAGTCATGAAGGTTTTTGACAGCTGGTGTTCTAGGTTGATGTAGATTTGGTTGTATCCGAAGAAGTCGTCCATGAAGGATAGCAAAGCATGACCAACCGTGGTGTCGATGAGTTGATCGATGCTTGGTAGTGAAAAGTTGTCCTTGATCGTTGCCTTGTTCAAATCTCAAAAATCTATACATATTCGTATCCCACCTGTTTTCTTAAAAACCACAACGATGTTGGACACCCACTTTGAATAGTCGATTGCATGGATGAAACCTACTTGGTATTACTTAGTGATTTCATCCCTCATGGCTAGCACGATTTCTGGCTTGATTTTACACGTCTTTTGCTTGATTGCCCTTACGTGGGGGTCTAGGACGATGTTATGTTGAATCAGTTGTGGATCCAGACCCAGCATGTCACTGTATGACCATGCGAAGACATCGATGTGTTCTGGCAAGGTTTTAACTATGCCCTAATGTATTTATGTGTCTAGGAGGGAGCTAAGTCTTAATGTCTTTACCTCCCTTCTTGTCGTGTTCATGAGTATCTCCACAATAGGATCCTCAGTTACATCCTTGGCCTCTAAATCTAGGGCATGGACTAGGTGTCTGGGCCAATCTGGGGGTGCTTCTAAGTTTGCTATAGTATTAATCATAATCGACCCCCAGTTGATCATGTCGGGGTTTAACTGTCTCGCGAGCTTGCCTTGTGGCCCTATTAATATTAAAGGCATGGATAGGGCATGGTGGGCTTCCATCTCTTACTTGACTTGCCATCATAAGATGAATATTTTCAATATATAGTAAGAGAAAGATCTAAGGTCCAAATCCATAAGAAGCATAAGCTCTAACTTAATAAAATATATATGTTTACCAAGAGATCTAAGAGTCAAGCCTTTCCNATACTATTATGCCAAGCATAAAAAAATAAATATTAAACCTAAGATTATAGTTTTGAAACACTAGGATGTTACTAAGCATTTGTAAAAAAAATAAAATTTGACCTAGTGAGGGTTGGCTCCAACTATATAAGAGACAACAATAGAAACTAAAATGGAAAGTTAAAAATAAAATTCATATGGAAGCATAGAAAAGAATAGGTAGCTTATCACTACCACAAAATAAATAATGAACATTAATAGAATGACAATAGAGATGACTTTGATAAATGATGATGATTGCAATGAATGGTGGTATGCTAGGATAATGGAGGTAGTGTGCTAGAATAGTGGTGATAGATGCTTAAGTTTAAAGAATGGGTGGATGACAAATGCTTAGTAGAGAGGCATCAATGAAATGTCAAAGGAATTGATGGTTAGAAATTTTTATTCATTTCAAAATTTCATACAAAGGTTGTTGGTTCAATTCATATATTTAAGCTTGTAAATTTCATTAATTTTTAGGATGATTTTCTTTGAAAACATTGGTAATACACTTAGAAAATGTAGCTTTTGATGTAAAAGTTAGAGGTATGATCCAAGGGATTAGACACATGTGGCTTTACTAGTTTTAGAATCTTCATTTGAAAGCTCCTAGTTATAGGTTGGGTTCTGATGGAAAATGAATAGTTATCAAGTTCTAATTAAACTATGTTATGGCATAACTATGTTTCAGTTATTTCAAATTCTAACATCCAATAAATAATTGTTGTATTTAATATTGTGCAAGATATATAATGAATAATTCTTAAAGGAATCATATTTAATTGATGGAATTTTGAATACATCATTATATTAGAATATATGTTAGAAGTATTAGATCCTTCATTTATGTTAAAGTTGCATATCATTATAAATTTATCTATATTTGGTATAAGGTTATTGGATATAAATCTAGAAATTACATAATAATAATATGTATTCAAGGAAATATTTAACAGCCAACCTTAGAATGTAATCAACAATTCATCTATTAACCTTAATGAGTTAGTCCATAATATGATAATGGCATAAAAGTAAATCTAATGTTAGTTAGTAAGGCATTATTTGGTTTGTTAGAATATCCAACTTTTGATACGCCATTATGAATGATTATTGGCACTTGAAACATTTTTTTAACATTATTTACCCATGAGGCATACATTCAAATAAGAAATTTATTACTTAACATTATGTTGAATGAAATTTTAATGGAGATTCACATTGGCTATAATGGCTAACTCATTGTTCTATTAAGCAAGAGGTTACTAGTTTGTTTGGTCCAGATGCCATTACGAGTCATAATTCGGTAACACTAATTTTGTCCATAACTTTGTACATAACGCTCACGTGTTATGAAAGGTGACTTTCGTGACAGGCCATTTTGGTAATGCCAACTTTGTGCATAACGCTAACTTGTTATGAAAGGTTATGTTGTGTTATGAAAGGTTACGTCCATTGCAAAATAGAAATACAGAAAAAACAGCGAAGCAACATGAGGAGTAGGGCTCAAGTTCGACGCAGAAGCACATTCAGAAATACAGAAAAAACAGCGAAGCAACATGAGGAGTAGGGCTCAAGTTCGACGCAGAAGCACATTCAGCATTGTGGCCGAAAAAGCACATTCAGCATTGTGGCCGAAAATAGAAACGATGCGTAGATGGGGACGCAAAACAGGATTGGAGTACGGATGAGGTCGCGAAACAGGAGTGAAGGCTAAGGGGGATGCGCAGAGGGCGGGAAGTGGGTGGATGACCCAGATCCAGAACGCAAAAGGCCATGAGGGCCTAAAATTCCAGATCCATGGTTGAAATCCGCAGATCTGTTAGAACTGTGGCCTCTACTGCGACCACGACCAGAACACTTCCTCACCCATGTGCTGCCTTCGAAGCACCGCACCCTAACACACATATCTCTCTGTCTCCATATTCATGGCCAAAAACAAGAAGTGCCCTAAGTAATAAGACTTTATTATATTATTTTTCTGATTAAATATATAACTTCAGGAAAGTTGAAAGTAAAGCTGATTAAATAAATTATTATGTGCAAGTCATTGGTTTAATCCCAACAGAGGGTTGGTAAATATTCTGTTTTGCTGATGTAGTCTGAAGGTATTATGTTAACTAGGCGGAAACTATTATGTTAGCTATGCTGTCTATTAAGGACCACCTTTCCATCCGAATGCTACCAAAAAGATGTTACAAAACACCATCCGAATGCTGCCGAAGAGATGTTACAAAATACCATCCGAATGCTGCAGAGAGGCCTCGAACCATCATTGCCTGCCGGCTAGCGTATTAATTACAGACAAAAGAACTTTTAAAGTTTAGAAATATCAATAAACAGAATATTAAAATATTTTGAACTGTATCACTTTTTCAAAGAACAAAAGACTTTGAAAGCCTCTTTGATTGGCTGAAGAAAAAGCCCTCATAAAAGCCTTTATATGCATGAAATTCTTAAAATTTTAGCTCTGCCGAGATTGTTAAGGTGGAAATTTTTTGGACTAACATAGGGAAAAAGAAGGGACTCCAATAGAAATTCGGGGGATGCCGAAAATGTTTTTGCACCGCCAAAATGATTAAGGTAAAACATAAAAACATCATCCATGTCTACTTGCTTGAAGAACTTGTAGAGTTGAATATTATGCTCTACTGCTTTCAAATTCGAGTGCTCTTGCTGTGCCTGGCTTAAAATTTGTTGGAATTGAATGCTACGTTTGATATATGGCATTGTTGGTCACATAGGGCGCCTAAACAGGTGGCATTCCATTTTACTTTTCAAATGGAGCTGTGCAAATGCTATAACGTTGTGAAACCCGTAACTTGATTCTAGAAAGTTGTTGGGAGGCATTTCCAAGGAGTGGTTGGGAGAAAGCAAATTCACAAGCACATTTAACCTGTTCCTTTTGATTGCTGTTTTCTGATGCTTCTTTCATATTGATGAAGTATGTCATATTCCTTTTATGAAATATTCTATTTACTATTCTAATTTATTTTTAAAGTCCAACCATATACTCCCGCAGAGTGTGGAATCTTAATAAACATTCATTCTAAACTCTTATGATGCTATTGACCATATACTTTAAAGATATTATTCAGCCAAGGAAGCCGGTAAACGATTCCAAGGACTTCTCAGCAGAGGAAGCGCGTAAATGATTCCGATGACTTGCCAATAGTTGTTAGAGATGAGACGTGAGTGGAGTGGGATCTTACGTTCAAAGATTGGAGTTCAAATCAATTTGAGGGAGGGATTCATATTTCAAAGAAGAGTAAATTTGAAAGGCCATAGCTTTTAATTCATCATGTGGCAGCCATGCCATTTAATGAGTAATTTCTGCACTCTGTAGGCTGCCACATAATGAGTAATTTCTGCACTCTGTAGCAACCTAGGAAATGAAAAGGCATCTTCATCGAATATTTAAATAATTTCGTGTCTGGATTGAATATTGTCGCGCTGCTGTGTTTTTTTCTATAGTGCTGGCCATGTGTTAAGATGCCTTTTAAATACGGGTCCATATCCCGTGCCAGGCTGATGATTCTCTGTAGCGGGCGGCGTAATATATGTTTTAAAAAACATTACATTTCTGCTTAACGCCTTTCGCAGGTCATGGGATTGATTCCCGCGGCTAAAACGAAGGGCACATAGAAATATGTTATAATCTTAAAATTTATGTTATAATCATAAATTAGAATTTTATAAATGTACTTCAGATGATCATTTAGTTGCATAAGGTGTACTTTAAATTTTCTTGAAGTTGGTAGTGGCGTTGCGTGTGTTGCAGTATTCAAGGTTAGGAGCAATGTTTTTGAATGATCATTATACTAATGTTACGTTCAATATGTTAGAAATAGTGTGAATATGTGCTCGTTGCTCCACTATCAATGTTTACTTTGATGTTAAGTAGAATATAGTAGTAGCTTTTATTTAGATGTGATTTTTACATTTCATGTATTATGAGATATACCATATTTGTATGAAGAAAAAGGCCTTAGAGGGTTAGGGATTGAGCAAATTTCTTCAAAAACAGGGAACATTTGTCAGCCAAGGACGATGAACTGAAACAACACTGAACTCTGCTTCTGAAGTGTACTCCGGATCAGTGTTGTGTTTGTTTGTCATTTTTTTGCTTTCTGATTCTTTGTTTTTTCACTTTTTTTCTGGGTTTGCTGTTTTTTTCACCGACAGTATTGTTTGGTACAGCGCAGACAAGAAACAAAATCTTAGACGCATATGAATGATATGGCGCATATTTTGCTGTGCTATTTTTCCCTTTTATTTTTTTTCCTGTTTTTAAGCCTTTTTCACATGGTTGCCTCCTCCTCCTTCTTTATCTTGTAATATTGTTTGCCTTCGGGTTTGTGTAAAAATTAATAGTATGGATGCACCATTTGAAGACCAGGTCTTAGTGCTAAAATATAGGAGGTTATTCAAAGGGTATAAAATTGATGAATTAAAGGTAAAAGTACAAACACCCAAGCTAAAGCTATCTAAAGCTATCTAAAACAAGACTAGATATGGGATACAAAGATTAGAGACTTAAATATTTCATTGGAAGAGATACAAAGAAATCTAAAACACATTCATAAGTTGTTCAACCACGGGTTCTAAAGGAAATTCATAGAGAAGAACTTATCTTAGAGAAAAAAAAAAAACATGTAGCCATATGTTCTTTTTTAGTTTCCCTTACACTCAATATTTGAAACAAAAATATAATATTGTAGCAAAAGGTTTATATAATCTTCTCTTCTTCCATTTAGTATTGAAAACTGAAAATTGGAAATTTTAATTACATACAAGAAATTACAAAGGATTTGTTGGATGGTTACAAAGCCTCAACACAGTTTCAAAAAAAGTTGAAAACATCATTAATGTAATGCCGTAAGCAAATAGGGTCAATTAATATTCCTTAGGAAAAATAAGGTACAGAACTCTTATAATATTTTTATCTTTTATGTTTAAATCATCGTTGCAGCAGATGACTGGCGATCACTAGCTTAGTTATATATTTATAATATATATCTATAAATTGGCCAAGAGAATCTTATTAGTTTACAAGTAAAAAGTTCTTTGAGTAAAAAATTTCACGACTTCTGGACGAAGAACAAGATTTAAAAACCCAATTTTTCATGTCTTCTGGATGAAGACCAAAAGTTCTGCACGTTATTTTTTCTAAGGATGGGTTTTTTGAAAAAAAAAAATCCATCAATTAGTGTATGTTTGAAAGTTACAACATACAATATGCTTGCAAGATCATTTGCAAATGAGAGATAACATCTATTATTGATGATTCATCTAGTGGTATCTTGTTAATCAACTGTTAGCCCTAGATTTGGAATGTATTTCATGCACCTAGTATTTATGATTTTCATATGCATGGTTAAGGTTTTTATATCCTAGGCATGCATCCTTGCCTTCTAGTTTACACTTGTAGGTTTGAAATATGTTTTATTCTTCTCAAGAAGTTTCTCACCTTGATTGAAGATCCTTAGAAGGCTTCAACATGTTCCTAGGCCTCCCAACATTCATCTAGGAGAATAAGTATAAAGTATGGTGGTAGGCATTTCTTGTCTTTCTTGTGCTAGCTCACTCCTTGCATCATAATAGGGGCACTAACACACACCCCTTTGATGTCTTAGTTTGGGTACTTTTCCTCCTTTGCCATCTCTAGTAAATTATGGGTTATCCAGGTTGTGCTGACAAACCTCTATTGATGCTTGGACACTAGAAAATCCTTGCCATTATGCTACGAAAACTATAAATACTAAAGATGAGCTCCATATGAAAAAAACTTATTTCTAATCATTTTCTTTGGGATTTTGACATCTTTATTTGTGTAAATAACTCTTTTTTCCTTGGAAAAGTGATTCCTTTCCTGTTTTGTGTGTGTTTTAAGTTATCGCTTTCACAAGTGTGACTAGACTCTATTTGAGTGATACCATGCATATGTAGCCTAGAACCATTTGGATAATATGAAGTCTAGTGTTTGCATAGTGAAAAAATCTTATGATTTTTTCCATTTTTACACCCTTGATATCTTAGATATTAAAATACCAAAAACATTTTAAAATCTTAAAAGCATAAAAATATATACTTGTTTTCTTTTTTTCATAAGCCACAATAATTCAAACATAGCCAAGGAGGTCATAACTTCAAAAAATGGTATTGAACCATCAATGTTATAACTAAGAGTAATTTTATTACATTTTGTGTGTGGTGTTGCACCTATACCTTGAGGAATTGCAACATGAGGAGTATGCTTATCCCTAGGTGGAATTGCAATGTATTTGTTTATTATTATTTTTTATTTATCATAAAGGTAAAACCAATAAAAATTATAAAACATAAAATTATAAATAATTTCTTAACCTTACCCCATGGAAACATGGGTTTCCAATTGTATCATATGTATTATAATATCTTTTATATTTATTGAATGCAACGATATACATGAGTGTTCTTGGCAATCTACTTAACATCGTCCTTGAAGCTTACAAATGGATTGCATTATAATTTGTATGATATATTCCATTTGTTCAAAATTGATGGGACTTATATCATTGGTGTCATTGCTAGTGAGGGCATTGATGAATTGTTTATAAATACCTGTACATTCTTAATTTAACTTTTATTCAAATGAAATTGATGTTTTAGTTATGTTTGTGTAGTTTGTTGTGAAAGCCAATGAAATGGTAGATAGTGTTAAGAGCCCATTTAAAACCTCTAGTGATGCACCAAAAGGATGAAGAAATTTTATTACCTTTGAGCATTTAAAATATAAGACCCTTTCGTTGGTTGTGTTGGCTTATCATCAAGATAAGCAAGGAAGGTAGAAAGATTCTCATGGTTGATTTGTTAGGGATCTAGTTATGATTACACCTAATGATCTCATTGCTACCTTGATTAGTATGGGGCTAGAGGATGAGTGTGCAGTGTACATTGACCCTATGTTTAATGATTATGAGCCCTTGTACATGTAGGATCTTCAAGATTAGCTAGGATAAGAAGAGGCTAGCCACAAATTTTTATCTAATTATTCAAATGGGAAGAAAGAGGCTAAAATAGATAGGAAATTCCATCAAGGCTCATGGCTAGCTATATTTACCTCAAATGTAACTCAACATGATGATCTTCTTTTCAAGTTCTAACATTTTCATTTGTCTAGACCTATTGGTGGTAATGATGATTCCCCTTTGTTTAACTAGGGTGACATTCAAGAGCTAATGAAAGTTGTATATATTTCAAGGAAGCATCTTCACAATAGTAGAATCAAACAAATTAGCATGGTCAATGTTCCAACATATAGAGGATATACTAGCGATAATTTCCAACTCCATGTGTAAGAGTTTAACAATGCTTGCTATCTCCAAGGAATTGTAAGTGATTGATAGAAGTTATGGTTAGTTCCTCGCACCTTCATTTAACATGAAGAAACTTGGCATAAATTTTTTCCTCCTTGATCAATTAAAATATGGGTTGATATGATCAAAATATTATACAAAAATTTTTAAACCTATGACTAAATATCTAATATGTATAAGAAGATGACAATATGGAAACAAGGAGCCCATGAGCCTCTTGAAATCGCAATGGAGAGGTACATGAAAAATGCTCATTGGTATCCAAACCATGGTTTTATCCAATGAAAGTAGTTGATGCATATTGTAGAAGGGCTAAGGCAGGAAACAAGAGAGTGTATGGATATGTATGTGATGAACCANACTATGAGTACTATGAAGACTCTCATAATTCTTAGTGCTTCATAATTNAATGGAAGGTGAATGGTGGAAGTGATAATTATCCAAGGAGTATAATCATGATTCATCATGTAGACAAGAGGTTAAGAATAGTACTACTAAAACTCCTACTACGGTGGAGGCTCTAGCATAAGATCAAGTTAGAACAAATAAAGTCTTGACAAACTTGGCCCACCATGTCGACTGAGTATGTGATGTGATGGACAAGAAGATGATCACTATTGTTAAGTACATTGAAGGTAATGTGGTTGAAGCTAGAACCAAAGTAGTTGCATCATATCAACAAAGAAAGAGTTATGATGATAAGAATTAAGGAAATTTCTCTTAATCCAAGAGCATTCAAGAATATTCGAATGAAACTTCCTTATCCTCCTCTAATTATAAGGAACACTATGAGTACTATGAAGACTCTCATAATTCTTAGTGCTTCATAATTATGGCTCACATGATTGCTAAGAAGGGCCAATCTAGGATACCTTTGAATCCTAGATTCATTAAGAGGTGAACAAGGATGATAACATATCCTATCTATTCATACTATCCCAGTGGTACTTATCCACAACCCATGCAGTAGTACTAGTAGTGGCAAAATCTAAATCCTTGGGATGTTTCTTCATGAAATCTTCCCACTCCAATGAAACAACAAATGATATGTTTTTCTAAACCCTAGTTCTATGATGCATAGGTAGGTACCTATCAAACCTCAATGGTACTTACCTATTTCCAACAATTAAACCAACCAAGATTCCTAGTAGCAACAATAATAGTAGCTTCTACTTCTTGGTCCCATGGAAGGTGGGATACCTAGTTAATCATAAACAAGGTGGGCCAAATCATTTAATATTAGCTATGGAATTGATCTTGCTTCTATCCATGCATCTAGGAAATATTACTGGTCATCTATTAATTTGGTTGTGGAGGGAAGTCCAAGGTCTCATAGTAGGAAATTTTACTATAAACATAAACATGAGAATCATAGGATTGAGTCTATATCCTCCTCTTCACCTTGAAAAGAGGAAAATCATTCAAGCTAAAATAGAACCCATACTCATAAGGCCTTGATGAACATACTTGATCATAACTTGATAGCAATACCTAATTTGAGAATGCGTTTCATTATTATGTCTAGTGGTTATAATACAATGGTACCTAATGTTGATGTTATTACCATTCCTATGTCTATGCTGATAACATGGGTAGTTAATGAATGATGTTTACTCACAAAGAGACCAGATCCTAGAAATTCTATGATGGAGATTTAAATTGAAAAAAGGGTTATTTCCTAGTTCTTTGTGACTCTAGTTCTAGACCCAATCTCCTTTCATTCCAACAATGCCTTGATTAGGAACTTCATTCTCTTAGGAATACTAACATTCTACTCAAGCTAGCAAACCAATTATATGCATAACCCATGGAATAGGTATGTAATGCAATTACTTTTGTTATAGGTTGTCTATATCTTGATGATATCTTGATGCTTAAATTAGAAGATATGATGGAAGAGGATATTCTTGTTATAATGGGAAGAGCCTAGTTAAGCACAATTACCTTGAAATTGGTAGAAGGGATGAGATTGGAAGGATGCACTACAAGAGAATATCTTATGATCCTTCCTAGTCTTACTGCACTATGGCCATAGGCCATTTACATGAGCCACATATAGCATCTTCGAGGTAGTACCTAGTATACTCTAATGAATATCTTTCACCTTTGAGCATGATTAATATCTAGTTTAACACTAAGAGAATATTCAAGTGATAGACATGGATTAGTCATGGCAAAGAAATCCTTCATAACATATTGAGATTTTATTTTCTTACTATTACTAATTATGCCATTAATAACAATTGATGTGCTTAGTTAGAATTTATATAGTTTTTAAAGTCAATGAATAACCAATTGTGATATTTTATTTTGGAGTATTTTTATTTGTGTATGTTGGAAAAATAGTTCAAAAGCTTTATGAATGTTCATCTAGTAAGCTAATGATGGATGGGTGAGCTACATATGTGATGATGATGTGAAAGTGTCAAATGGATCCAACGTGGAGCTTTAATCAATAGAGTGCCCATGTAACAATATTCATCCACCCACTATTCTTCTATGCATTATTGATAAACCAAGCTTAGATTAAATAGGGAGTAAGAAATCAAATTGTAATTTTTTAAAGCTAACGCTACTAGAAGCATGGACAAGTGGTGGATCCACATATTAGGGTGTAAGCTTCAAAATTGTGGAAGATTTTCTAGTCACTGGTATGGAAAGGATGTGTTATCAAGGATCCTTATGATCACTATATGGGTCTAATAAATGTTATTAGATCAAGGCACACATTGTGTATTGCCTAGCCATCCTAGTTAGAGGAGATTTGTAACTTTATGAACTTGTATGTACCATGTGGTGGATGATGAATTCTCATGTTCATGCAAGTCAAAGACTCCACGTGGTGATTTCCCACTCTAATTATTCCCATGATTCCCATGCTTCATCAAAAATCCTCTTCCTATAATATATATGTGTGTTTGTGTGTGATAAAAATGAAATGTTAATAAAAGAAGAAAATTGTGAAAAAAAGAAGAAAAGAAAGGAAGATAAAAGAATGAAGAGGTGATGGGAAGAGAAATGTACTTTTAAGATGATTAGTTATCTAAATTGATCGGTATATCATTGAAACTGATCTTATAATTTCTCATAACAAAGTTAAAATAGTGGTTGAACCTATGCCTACATAAACCTTTCTCATGTTTAACCCATTATCTAGATACACTTGACTTTCCACAATGTTGTAGTCTAAGACAATCTCTTGTTCATCCCTACCCATGGCCATGAAGGCCTAGAAATCTCTTTCTTTAAGAATCTTAGTAATGTCATTTCTACTTTCACCTAAGTCCCTAATCATTCATTCTATTGATGGAAACTTAGGACTATCACTATTTCTTTGTTCCTTCCCTAGTAATAAGAAACTACTAGTGGGAAATTTTTTTTTCTTAATTCCAATTGCTATCTCCTCGTGATGATAATCACAAGGTTGAGATGTTATTTCAAACACTCAAGTTTAGGTATCTGGGAGTTTTTGGAAACCCCAAGGTCTGGATACCTCCAAATAAACTCACTAGTTGTAGAGAAATATTTGTTTCAAACTAAAATTTAGTATAAATTTTACAATATTCATTTTGGAAGCTTAATAGAAAGCTATACTTTTATGAAAAGATTTAACTCTTTATTACTCTATTCTATAAGCAAACAAATTTTCAGGTATATCAAAGCTACTTAGTCTGCATAGTATCAATCATGTGATACCTATACTAATCATCCTTTTATCTAATGCGCAAAGGAAATTATAATGCTTGTGTTGCTAGCCTAACCCCTCAGTCCCTCGGTTTTGGATTCTGAGAGATCGGCGAGTTTCATTCATTGGATTTAATGATTGTCTTGCACCAATAGTGCCTTGAACTGTAACAGGAGCTTCAACGTTAAAGGGAGCTTCCACGTTGAAAGTGTCGGTAGTAGTAGTTGCAAATGCCATTGTTAAGTGAGTAGTTATGCAGGCAGCTATGCAAAAAGTTATGCAGAAAAGGTGGAAAAGTTATGCAAAAGAATGTTGACGAGCAAGGAAATCGGAGAACAGCAAAAAGAAGGCTTTATGTTTTGCCAGATTCTCGAGTAATCGTCGAAGCGACGGCTCTGCACCACATGGGGTGGGGTATAGAATGCATGTAAAACTACCATAAGAATGGAAAGCTAGCCAGCAACCACAAAGGCTTTACATCTCACAGGATCCCCGAGGGACCATTGAAACGACCGCTCTGCACCACATTGGATGGGGTAGAGAATTCATGCAAAACAACCGTAAGATGGGCGAGCTAACTAGTGAAGGCTTTAGGTCTTGCAGGATCATCGAAGGACCATTGAAGCAACCACTCTATACCAAACGAGATGGGGTATGGAACACATGCAAGACTATGAGGTAGGAAAGCTAACTAGCATACAAGTAGGCTTTATGTCTCACGAGGCTCCAGGGGAACTGTCGAGGTGACCACCCTGTACCACGCACGATGGGGTATCGGATGCATGTAATACTACCATAAACACACTAGTTGGCAGGAAACCAGAGGCTTTGTGTTCTGTGAGGCTCCCAAAGAACCGTCGAGGCGACTGATAAAGCGTAAACAACCGTGGAAGGGTGTCGCATTTACACTTATGCATATCAGGATGCAAAACGCTCACATAACTACCGTGACACACGGAAAAGGCACCAAAAGGCCCTCCTTCTAGTGCCAAAAAATTGTAGCGACCAAAAATGTCAACGGCTGGAAAACACCGAGGGGTTAGCGAGCACAATAGTCTTGATCCCGTATCCGCGGGAGGGCCGTGCTAGGAGTGAATGCATATATGGAGCACCCTGAATGGTCTGGTCAATTAGACAGGGACTTAAATCAGCATCTATATAGCCTTTTGCAACATATATCTCAAAATGGAAATGAAAATGCAATGTGATAGTTGAAAATGATTACAAAAACGAAATGATCCTTGAACGTAAATGAAACAGGAAACAATGCAACATGCGACAATATTAGGAAACTAGGTAAAATATAGTTAGGAGAATGCACCACTCCGAAGCCACAAATTTGCTCTGTCAAAATGGATATAGTCAGTTACACAGTGCGATAGAGTGTAGAGGCCCCAAAAGTAACCAAAGTGTGTAGAGTGGATAGGTTGGGCACTCGGGCACAGACTTTGGAGCTGATAGCATAGGGATTCCACCAAGGTGGTAGAAAATGAGACAGAATGGAATGTCAACCGAGGATGCCTACTATTTGCAATGCTAAATAGAAGGTTTACAATTCTTGATGCTGAACCAGAGAGAGTGTCAGTTTAGAAGAACAATAGGGAGCCAGGGAGTTAGAGAAAAGTGGAACTGAAATTAGAGAGTTTAAATGTTGCTTGTCGGGGTATTTATAGGGGCCGAGGACATGTGAGAGGGATAGTCTACATGCCACATGATTTGGAATTTCATTGACTTGCTTGTGTTGCACTTGCCAATATGGTCGCTAAATTCTCATGATTGTTGTGAATGTTGCAACTGTGAGCCTACCACGTTGTTGTTGCGCTATCAGCACCTAGAGACATGTGCCAATGATCCGGTGGGGTGCATTGATGTCACACAACCACCCGCATGGATTGCTATGCTTTGTAGCGTAACATGCTTGGTGTAGTGTAGCATCAATGTCTGTACTTCATGTTTTCTACGCTATGCTATGCTATGCTACGCTATGTAGCGTAGTGTAGCATAGAAAATGGCCTTAGTCGCAGAAACCTTGCTGATTTGTATACTTTGTTTCCCGTGATGCAAGGCTTACGTACTTTTCTACTCTTGCCTTTTGAGCTGCCTTTTGTCTCTTCTGCAGAATTGCTACACCTTGCTGTGCCTTGTAGGTTAGTGTAGTGTAGCAGTAGACATAGTCTGCTGCTTCCTGATGGGAAGGAACATCGTTGCAGGACCCAAAACAGGGCAGAGGCTAACTATGCAACTGTTGTCATGCTATGTTCTGCAGTCATCTTCTGAATCTTTCTACGCTACACAGCGTAGCGTAACATAGCAGACTTCGTGACTAAGAAAAATTGCCAAACTATTTTTCGTGCACCTAGAATGTTGTTTCCAACTCCACACTATTTCTGAGTAGGCTGTCGACTGGGTACGCTACTTAGGTGGACAAGTAGGATGGGCCTTAAAACCTATTAATACCTAAAGTAGAAAATTTGCTGAACTGGTTGGCCTGAACACATAGCGTTCTTCTCCTAGTGAACTGCCACAATGCCTTGGGGATTACAAGGCTTGGTGAAGCCAGGATGATCTTGTATTTTTTAGGTGTTTCACTAGGCACAACACATGCAATAGCCTCCACAATAGTACACTTAATAGGAATCCCATGTGATTGCACAATCGATAGTGGGATCATGGACCACACCAATAACATAGAGTGTTGCACAACCAACATAGATCGCTATACAAAGCCTAGATTAAGCATTCCAACTCATTTAGATGCTCATTAAAAACTTTAAATATCTTAAGGCCACTTTTTTTTTATATGGTCTAAGTGATGAAATTTTACTAGAATGACCCTATTATTCTTGTTGTCCCATCACTGACCCTGCCACCTGGTATCCATCTTTTCCAGTTCACCGAATATAATGGTGAAGGGGACACCAATGTCCATATAGTGACCTTTCAATCTAAGTGCCTTTTGTTACAAGCATGGACACATGTAATTACTTGTGTGTTTACCATGTCTGTGATTAGCAAGGTGCTAAATTGGTATTGGGTGCTCCCCAAGGCCTCCATATCTTCATTGGAGGATTTGCTTAGCTAGTTTGTCACTCGCTTCAAGTACAACTTGAAGCCTAAGGTGACCCTAGATCAATTCATGTAGATCAAGTAGGGTCATTTACAACCTGTTCAAAAGTTCATTCAATGATTGGGCACTACACTTAATGAAATCCATGAGCTTGTCACAGAAATCCACCTACTAGCTATTTTTAAAGGCATAGTAAATGACTCATCAAGTCGAAGTTGTACTACCTTGCCATGCCCCTAAGCCAAGTGTTCACTCAAAAAAAGAGCATTTAGCATGTGGCAAAAGCTAGTAAGGTAACTACATGGCCTATAAGAATGCACATGTGAAGAAAGACAAGGAGAAGGGTAAGGCAACAACAATAGTTACAGTGGTGGCCAATGCGGCCAATCAAAGCAACACCAAATCAATGGCCAAGGTAACCAAGGTCCCAACCAACAACAAGGCAACTGGCTCTACCATTATGGTTACCAACCAGCCCATACCATTGACGACTACAAGGCAAGCTAACCCAAGACCAAACTTTGAGTGTAAGGACCACTCAAAGTATACATCATTGTGCATCAAGCCATCAGAACTTTTGGGTTAGGTACTTAGTGCTAGGCACATTCAGTACAATAAAATGTCTAAAGATGCTCATAAGTGTTACGACTGCTACTACAAGCTCCTCAAAAACCCATTAGTGGCGACACCAAACATTCCTATAGTTTCTAAGTATTTTAGGTTGGACTAGTTCTACCAGCACCATCAACTACCTTGCCATGATATAAACTTCTGCATGGCTTTACAGGATGACATACAATGCATGATTAACCAAGGCCACCTGGTTCTTGATTCAACGAACCCAGTTCACCTAGAAAATCATTCAATGAAGGTATACAAAGATCCTATCAACACAAGTGGCATAAGCTATGTCATCAATTCCATCAGCATTGATGATAATGTAGAACTATCCTGAGAGCCATTTATGGTTCATGCGCCCTCTGACAGCATTGCAGCCTCCTCAACATCAACCAATTCAAGGATACCTTTTGTCATTAGAGCACCACCTTGAGCACCCATGAGACCCTTTGTGGTTAGGGCCCCATAGCACATTGAAGAAATAGAAACCCATACACCCTTCATTATTAGGGTGTTGCAACATGTAGATCATTTGCCAAGTTCAATGGTGGGGACCACAATAGGCCCTGCTCACCCAAGGCCCCATCTCGCATACAACACTAGGCAGTTGAGGTGATAGCCTAGGAGGCAAAAAAAGCACCTCATTAACTGAATGATGAGGGAATGCATGGTGTTAGTTCCATCTAACCCATCCCATTGTCTACCATTCCTATGGCCACATCAGTTGATGCTACCGCCATAAGCAATCAACAACCAAGCACTAAGGCTCACAAGTAGGAAAAATAAGCCAAGCCCAAATCCCCTCTTGGGGAGATCCATATCTTGGATCACATAAAGGAGATGAAGGCTAACAAGGTAAATGATAGTGATAAGGACTTTCTAGATGCATTAGCATAATTCAAGTAGGCTCTAAAATTTAACCTTCAGCCTGTACAACTTGGTGATGACCTCCTGTGCTTACCACAAAGAACTAGTTCACATGTTGGCCTTCATTCCTATTAAGGAGGACATCCTAGTAGATGAACAAGCCATCCACACTATGATGCTTCCTCCTTCACCTCAAGAATTAGGTTTAATACCTCTAGCATTTTGTGATGAGGTAATCAAGGTTGACCCTAAAAAGGGTCAGGTCACCACTGCATTAATGTTTATAACCATTCACATATGGCAATACAAGGTTCACAGGGCACCCATCGATGATAGGGTAATGAATAATGTCATCCCATTCCCAATCATTGAAAAGATCAGTCTCACCAACCATATCTAAGCCACAAAAAAAACATGCCTCAACTCCTTTAATGGATCACATTTTGTTGTGAAGGGAATGGTCACAATAGCTTTCATGGTAGGGGAGAAATTCCCCACTATGTTCAAATTCATTGTCACCGAGGAGATGCCTGGGTTCAATATAATTTTTGAAAGGCTCTAGCTAGCCCTATTATGGGCCATCTCCTCATCCATTCACCAAGAGATCCACTTACCATACAAATGTGGATAAGTAATCATACATGGTGATAATTCGCTCACTCCAACTATCAACAACATTGACACAAACCAATGGTCAGAGGTAGAGCTCCCTAATGACATGTTTCCCATGGAGGACAAGGGTCAACCATGTCTAACAAATTTATCTAAAGAGGACACAAATCAACCTCATTTGGAAAACTCATCTAAATAGGAAAAGGATCAACCCTATTTGATAGACTCATTTGAAAAGCCAAAAAAGGCTGATACCCTCCTTGGGGATGTTCTATGGGTAGAACTACCCTTTAGCATCAATGATGAAGGTATAGGCCAATATCACCTCATGCTAGCTAGACTTTATGCACCTCCTAGTCCACACTAGGTTAGGAAGAAACTACATGACTAAGGTATACCCTTAGTCCAATATGTGCTAGGTGCCTACCGACCCCTAGTCTCTGCATGCCCCACTTGCCTTTTTCTTGTGTACTTGCATTTCACATGGTTGCCCATGTTTTGCACCATTTACTTTGTGATGCATTTTTTTCTTGCTTATGCATTTTCATTTATCTTTCTTATGCATTAAAGAAAAAAACATTAAAATACACAAATTCATAAAATTCAAACTCACAAAATATATATATATATATACTTTCACAATCCACTATGGCCTAAAACTAGTAATATTTTTCTCCCACTTCATGGCTTCCTATACCCTAAAACTGGCAATATTTTCCTCCCTCTTCATAGCCCACTACAGCCTAAAACTAGCAATATTTTTATCCCACTTCACTACCCACTATAGCCTAAAACTGATAATATTTTTCTCCCACTTCAAAACCCACTATGACCTAAAACTGGAAATATTTTTCTCCCACTTTACAACTTGCCATGGCCTTAAACTAGAAACCTTTCTCAAATTTTCATGATTTAATAAGGGCTTAAACTATTGCATAGCCCATCATGGCCTTAAACTAGAAACCTTTCTTGCATCACCATGGCCCAGAAAAGCCTTAAACTAGCACACAACCTACCATGGCCTTAAACTGGCAACCCTTCTCACATCACCATGGCTCAAAAAGGCCTTAAAGTAGAACATAGCCCACCATGGCTTTAAACTAGCATCTCACGGCCCACCATAGCCAAAAACTAGCAACACTTTCCATTTTATTCGTAACTTAAAATGACCTTAAACTAGCAATCTCCATGTCCCAAGATGGCCTTAAACTAGCAACGACCCTTCTGCCATGGCCTTAAACTAGTATGGAGCCCACAAGGGGCCTAATCACATCCACTAGTTGCATTATCCACATTAACTAGTTAGTAAAATTACAAGTTTTTATTATATTTCCATCAATAGGAGTACATAGCACGACCATGTGACAAAAATGGCCAAAGCTCAAAATTGATCAACAACAGTGCTACATTAGGTCTACTCAGCTAGTGGTGTCTAGCAAGGGTTGAGTCTCCTCTTCCTCCTCCTCTGCTATTCTGCTGGGGCCTATGGCATTGCCTGGTGCCTACTCAAAAGTAATACAAAATAACAAATTAATTAGCAAGTACAACACTAAAATACAAAATTAACGTGCAAAACTAGCACATAAAAAGCATAAAAAACAAAAGCAAAACTAACTTGAGATGATCTTATATCAAACTCTAGGGGTAATCTATTAAGGCCTTCCTGCAAGCATCGGAGGGTCTCAACCTTGATAACCATGTTCAATCCTAATTGCCAAAGTCAACATGTACAAGGGTCTTGTCCTCATCCGTGGCAATCTATGCAAAAGGTTGCATAGAAAAGGTGGTTGTAGAAGCCTTCCTTGAGGGTAGGGTAATCTCTTGCTTCGGGGAGCCACTAACCATTGTATATTGAGAAAATAGCTTGAAGGCCCAACTCTTGTCAATCACCTGAATGAACATATCAAGGCAATGGGCCTTCACAGACTTGTCCTTGAGTTGTTGCAAATAGGTATCCTATTCACACTTGTAGTGGTGCTTGTGATCCTTCTACGTATGCCCCCACTTGGACATCTTGGTGCTAAAGCTTTTCCACTCTTTATTTTTTTAGGAGAGAAAATCCATCTACAACCTTTGCTCGATAATCTCCTGGGTAGCCTCATTCTTACCTTGGATCATTGATCAGTATCTAGCATAATCTATCTCTAATGTCTTCTAGGTACTATTCCTCTATTCTTAAGCTAACAAGAAATCATAATGAGACTAGAGGTCCTTGTTCTTTGCACATAGGCTCACCACTATCTCCTCAAGCTTGTGCATGCATTTCTATAGATTCTCATTCAAGCACTTATAAGTCCACAATGCCTTTGTATTAGAAAGCATGCACTTTCTTACTACCTTGTACACATGATGAGGAACCTACTCCACCTTAGAAGGATACTTGAGGATGACATCCACATGTACTGCCCAGTTTGGATAGAGCCTGTTAGCATATAATGAAAAAATCAATATTAGCAATAGACTAAGCATGGAATTAGTAAAATTGTTCAACCAAAATTACATACATACCATATTTGGGATTTTCCTGCTATATGTGGTTGATCATGTCCTCCATGATGCCTTCCAAGAAGGTGAATTTATCTAGTGTCTCTACCCATGGCTTCATATGATGGGTAGGCACTTGTGGTGAAACACTAGCAGGAAGATCTAAGACTGTAATATAACACAATGCAACACATAGTGATAACTGAGTAGTTAAAGGATTAGGAGAAAAGGTTAAGGGTAGATGATAACACAAAGTGCTCACTGAGCAAGCCCTTAGATGTTAGCGCAGGTGGATCTCCTAGGTACACACCATCAAAGAGGTTGATGAAGTCACCCTCAAGGTGGAACAACCCCTTTGCATCAAACTATTGGGAGATCTCTAAGGCCTCTAGTGGCTCCTCCCTGCATGCTACCTCCTCTTCAACTCAAGGAGGGATCATGTTTGTTTCCTCTGCTATCACCACCATTTCTTTCTTAGGAGCCCTCTTTCCTAGCTCACAAGCATAGCATAGTAGTATTAGCATAATATAACAAACAAAAAAAAACATAATTTGAATGCATCTATGATGTACACTAACTTACAACCAATAAATGAAGTGTGGGTATCTTGAGGTAGACTTTCTTGATGCCTACTTGTCCAACTATAGGGGGATTTTTGCCTTGGAGGACCCCACTATCTTCACAATGTATCGCTCAACCCTGTTTGCATCCCCAACAATAGTTGTTGGATACTCACAAATGCTATCATGGGAATAATATGGCTATAACCTCCCTAGATGTGCCTTCATAATAATTCAATATGACTCCTCTATCCCCTCTAGAGGGTCTTGTGCACAAGTAGTGGCAAACAAGTGCTTAACCCATGGCTTAGATAGCTACTCGTAATCCTACATGACCCAACTCCTAATATCCTTGATCACCAAGAACTCTACAAGCCTTTGCAGATAGTCTACAAAGAATGCTAAGTGAAAGTGAGACCTCACATGGATGTTGTGGTGAAGCCTGGTAATCTCTACCTATAATACAACAATGATAGAGGAGGCCTAGTTAAACCTAGTACCCTCCTCTATGACCTCTGATATTAGCTGCACTTGCTCCACCCCAAGGACCTTTTCTTGGGATAGTAGTTTAGGAAAGGCATAGGCATGAAAAATATGGTAAAGCCTCTAGATCTAAGGCACACTCATGTTACTAACTATGATGCCTTTATGTGAGCAAGTGGTTCCTATCCACTCTTTGATCTCTTCCCTCTAGTCCACCTCTTGGTCAGGCTTCTTAATTATTAATAGGTCTTCAGAGGGAAGGAAAAGAAGTTAGTGAAGAAAGAATTACTAAGGTTCAAGACTACCCTCACTTCATGCACATGAATGATAAACCAGTAGGCATTGTAACTAAAGGACTCAACGATAGTCACCATCTCAACCACTGGAGTGTTTAGGCTAAGGGCCAAGAAAAGGTCCATCAACCCAACATGTGTAAGCTGACCACTCAAAGCCTCTAAGGCCTAATGACATAGCCACTTTTGTGCCCCCTCTACATCACCATACTTGATAATGAGGGTGGCCTCACTATGGCCAATGGTGACCATTGTCACCTGTCTTGAAGCAACAATAGTTGTAACATAGGAAAATGCAATGTTGGCATCATGCAACCAACAAGTGCATGAGAATAAGCAATAAAATTTAATCCAACATAACAAACATCCATGTGGAATGAATGGTGTGCATGATGGAGGTGGTTGCACAACAAGCTCTCCAAAGATAGGCTTACCACTAGCCCATCCCTCATCATGCCAATCATAGGTCCAACATTGCTCGAATGCCTTCTGAGTACCAAGGGGGGTAGTTATCTAAGTATTTTTCCACTTGTTTAATAATGGCCTCTTGAAAGCTTGGACTAGAGGAAAATACCTCTATCATGGTATGGGTCTAAGTAAGATCCCCTATCTAATCATTGAGTCCCTCATCATCAACTTTAAACCTAGCATTAGACATCTGTAGTTAGTAGTCGACAAAGCTAGGATGGCCAATAATAATGAGACATAATGCAAATCAAGAGTAAATCCTTCAACATAATATATAGTCCCAAGTGGGTTCTAGAAGACTGTATGCATGCACATGGCAATGAAGAGGGTATTGCTCTTGTTATAACAAGAGAAATCTCACATGCTCTAGATCTTTCCTAAGGGACAAATGCTCCTAGGACCTAGTCTCAAGCCACCTACTCGATCACCACTAGTCATGGGCTCATTGTATATGAATCTCAGTATGTCTCAGTTTTCCCTAGCCAATAACATCTCAATGATAGTTCTTGTAGCTTCTACTGCCATGTGTGACCACATGATCACACTAAAGTGTTGTGGTAGTAGGTAAGCTAGGAATTTGGATGCCCCTAGCTAAAACCACACCACTTGATGATCTAACTTCATATCAAGTGGAAGCGTGTTAGGCATAGGCTCATTGATGTAGGATATAATGCTAATGAGCTTCATGAAAACTAAGTAGGCTTTAGTAACTACAAGCTAATAAGTGAACATAGCATTAGCACATAATAGATTTCATTTTGACATAAAATATTAACTTAAACTTAGCAAAAATTAGCAAATTTAGCCCAAAATGGCAAAACTTAGAAATATATCCTTAGGGTCCTCCATGGGGCCCCATGAGTATAGGACATCAATATACATGTGATGCACCTAGTGCTCATTGGGGTATATTATTAACATAGCACCAACATTTGATTTACATTCACATGGTTTACTTTGTCCTAGTTTGCATTTTTTGAGTACTTTTGCACATCTAGTTTACGAGTTTGGCATTTTGACAAAACTCTCATATATGTTGTTTTGCATGAGGTATTCTCATACTCAACACCCTTACACTTAGAATTTTTTATGTTTGGCATTTCATTTCTATACTTAGCAATTTATTTTCAAAAAATTTGGGTAGCATAGCATGGGGTACTCAGAAAAAAAAATTTCTAACTTTGGGTTGTCCCTCTCCAAGAACATGACCCATGTAAATTATAAAAAAAAACAAAAAATATCTAACTATTGGAAGCATAGTACCCTAATGCATTTAGAAATTGGCCAATTTTTCCTAAGTGCTAACTACACTCCCTAAAAAGTGTAGCTTCCAAAGGATGAGATTTTTCCTAAGTGCTACTTCCACTACCACACCACTCCATCGTCCTAGGCATCCTGCCCCCACTCACCACACCATCTAGCACCATCATGTGTCAATGGAACATGCTAGGATGTTCACCATGGCTATAGCCTTGGTGATCCCCCTAGCCCCATTTTTCCCCTCAATGTAGTTGTTGTCCCTATGGCCACATTGTTGGCCCTTTCCTTGGCCCTGTGGATTTCCCTGCACATTTCCTATCCCCTGATGCCTAGCCCTCCCCTTTGCCCTCACCCTAGATTCACCACATGGCACTTCCACATATCCTTTCTCCCTATAGTATTCTACCCTTGTCCTCCTCCTACCTAACTCATCCATGCACTACACTCATCCATACATATTCAAAGAATAAAAGTGTGGTAGAGGATGAACCCTCTAGCACATACCCATCATCGCCCTTAATGCCCTTATTTTTTGCCCCTCCTTCTCACATTCAACAAATTTTGAAAAGATACAAAAGGTGGAAAGCACAAAATTATAATAGTTCATCAGTTGAGCCCTATATTTCAAAAAGACATCACTTTCACCTCATCAACTGTAATTCTTAGTAGCCATCGCCCAAGACCCAGGGTTCCATACCGCACGCAACTACACACAAAAGAAAAAAACCTTCCTTATCCCAATGTGCCATAGCCACATAAATGAGGAAACAAAATCCTCATTTTTCCCTTCTTCCTTGCCCTATGCACTGCAACCCTCAAGGTAAATGAATATTTACACAATAAACCCTCCTTGCTTTGCCTCAAAATGATACCTCAAGAAGTATCGAACGCCTATAGCTTACACATTGCCCCTTGTACCATTTGACACAAACACAAAACCAAAAAAAAATCTAACATAGACCCATAACCTATGCACATGTCTTCTCTCTTTAGCCATGGCCTCCCCATTGTGGGCCCTACCAAGGTAGGCTACCCCAAAACACAAACCTCAACACTAGACAAAGAAAGAAAAAATGCAAAGAAAAAACGTTCCAAGGAGGTAAGCATTGTAGATGTACCTTGAAATCAATGGTGCTCTCCTCTCTTCCACTTGAGCCCATAGTAGGTGTTATAGGGCTCATCTTCCCTCTTTCATAGTGGTGAGTGTGGGGTATTTATGGTTACTATGGTGTGTCATCCTAGCACCATGTTTGGGTGCCACACTCTAGCGCTTCACTCTTTTTGCTATGCTCTAGGCTCCACACCTTGCTTTGACCATGCTATACTCCATAATTTCTAATTTTCACTTTATAAAATGATAGTTTACCCCTCATTGAATCATGCATATATACCATCCTAGGGTAATTAAATGTGCCACCTACTACACCAATGCATGAACACTTTGGCAAATTTTCCTAGGTTCTTGAGGAGTGTAGTAAGAGGGTGAGTTTAGCAAGAGGTGAGTGTAGCAGCCAAACTTAGAAAAATTTCTAAAATTTTTCTAATAATTTATAGACTTCAAAAATTTTCTAAGATTTTTTTGGTTGCCCAAAAAATGCTCAACCCAATTCCATGTTCTAGATACTCTCTACCCTACTTGAACCAATGCATCTTGTATAAATGATGCTTTGTCAAGACCCTAAACTAGCAAATGATGATATGATAAGATCTTAAAATAGAAAATGATGGTCCTCTATGATCTTAAATAAGCAACCCCATGGCCTACCAAGGCTTAAAATCAACTCATATATTTACTTTTCTAACATCCACTCTTGCAAATTTAGGAAATTTATTGTTGCATTGCTTTCCTCATTTTATGCATTGTAACTCTATTAAGATAGGTGTAGCTTGACATTATTTCTTGTTATTTTGTATGATATGTCACATTATTATAACATGAGCACATACGAGCATCTTTCTTCACCTCTGGTTCTCACTAGGCCTCATGGTGATCTCATCCAATGCATTGATGCCCAATGCTTAGACCTTGAGCCCATGTCTCATGATGACTACGTAACATTTGTAGAAGCACCACTAGATTAGCTTGACCATCTAGTTAAGTATCTCAATATAGAGGTAGGTGATGTCACTAAGGATCCCCTCATCGAAATCCCTATAACAACACTTAGTGATGAGTTGAAGACACTAAAAATCAATTCCCTATTAGAGCTTTAGCATGCCCAAAGCATCATCAAAGTTCTCAACAACAACATTAAGGCATTTTCATGATCCTACAAAGAAATGAGAGGCCTATATCCTTGCATAGTATAGCATAATATAATCCTTGATCCTCACATAAAACAAATTAAGCAAAAAGCTTGTAAGGTTAGGCCTAAGGTGGTGTTGGTAGTCCATGATGAAATCACTAAGCTCTACAAGGTTGGTTTCATCTAAGAAGTTGACTATGTAAACTAGGTTTCCAACATCATGGTTGTACCTAAGAAAAATAGAATCATATGCATCTACATAGAAATTTGAGACCTGAACAAGGAAACCATCAAAGATGATTTTTCGTTGCCTAGCATTGAACAACTAGTTGATACTACAACTGGTCATGCCTTGTTGTCCTTCATGGATGGGTTCTCTGAATACAACCAAATTTAGATAAACTTGAAGCACCAACTCAGTATGAGCTTCATAACCCCCTAGGGTACATTTTTCTTAACTAATACATTGATGACATAGTAGTTAAGTCCAAGATGACACATGACCATGTAGATGACTTAGACCATGTACTCAAACATTTCCTTAGACATAACCTTATGTTTAATCCTAAGAAGTGTGTCTTTAGTGTCAAAATAGGACACATGCTAGCTTTTGTAGTATCAAAAGTAGGCATACATGTAGACATCGATACGGTTAAGACCATCATTAACTTAGCACTTCCAACTAACCTTAAGGAGCTATGTGGGTTACAAGGTAAATTGCAATTCATACGTTGGTTTATCATATGATTGACTGATAAGCTACAACGATTGTAACATTTTCTCAAAAAGGTAGTCCACTTCAAGTGGAAAAATCAATGCCAAGAGGCATTTAACAACCTTAAATAGGAGCTAAATTGACTTCCAATAGTCTACCCTATACAAGAAGATAAACCTTTTTGCATCTACCTTGCAACTTTTTATCCATCCATTACTTCTCTACTTTTCCAAAAGCAAGAAGATGTCTTAGAGGTTCTTGTATACTACCTAAGCCATGCGTTAGTGAACCATGAAGCAAAATATAATGATGTGGAAAAGAACTACCTCACCTTAATCTTTGTGCTTAAGAAGTGGAAACATTATACTTTTTGCAGCTAGGTAAACATCATTCACAAAAGTTATGTACTTTGGGAAATCACAATGAACATCTACAAAAGTAGCCAAATTTCATAGTGAAAAGTAATAACCATGGATTTTGACCTACATTACATAGTGCAAGAATCAACCAAAGGTCAAGAAATAACCACACAACTAACAGTGTCACCAATAAATGATCAAGCAATGATAGACCCAGAATTCCCAAACAAGCATGTTAGTAGTATAAGCCAAGTGCCTACCAAATTTGATGTAATCTTATACTCCAATGGTGCTTCAACCTCTCAAGGGGGTAGGCCCACTACTATCATCATGCTTCCCTCTGAGGATATCCAACCCTTCTCATATCACTTCACATTTCCTTGCACAAAAAATGTAGCAGAGCAGAAAGGTCTCCTCAAAGGTCTTATAGTAGCTCATGACCTAGGAATCTAAAACATAGCAATTCAAGGTAATTTTTAGTTAGTCATCAACCAAGTTACAGAGGCTTACTCTTGTAAAGCACAACATTTACATCCTTATTATGAATTGAAAAAGCACTTTCTCTAACGGTTTGTAACTGTGGATATCCAGCATATCCCTCACAATGAGAACACCATTGCCGATGCATTAGCCACACTAGCCTTACGTAGTGAACATAACATGTTTCATGCCTTACGCACTTTATAATGATAGATTGCATCTAATCTATTAAATAAGTAACTAACATTGCATCCATAACCACAACAAGCATATCTTATGCATAAGAATGGTACGATTACATTAACGTGTACCTTCAACAAGGTGAGCATCCACAACATCTAACTAGTACCCAAAAGGATGCAGTGCAAAAATGGTCATAGTAGTATGTCATTGTAGGTGATAGCATGATTTTTTGTAGATCCTATAAAGGCATACTGCTAACCTATGTTAGCAATAGTGAAGTGCAAATAATCATGAATCAAGTGCATGAGGGACTATATGAAGGCCACATAGCACCCAAGATAATGGCATTGAAAATTAGATGCTTGGGCTACTATTGGCCTTACATGGAGCACGATTGCATTTCCAAGGTCAAGACATGTGATGTGTATAAATGGCATGGAAACTTAATGCACATGCCACCCACTGAACTACACAACACACAAATCACGTGGCCATTCCAATGTTGGGGGTTGGATATCATAGGGTCCATCACACTTAAGTCCTTCGTAGGAAATAGCTTCATCATANTCATAGGCTATAAACAAAGTTTTTATCAATATTTTGAAGAAGATGCTTAGTAGTAGCAAATGATGATGGCATAAATAGCTGTTCTACGCACAATGGGCCTACCACACCATGCACAAAACAACAACAGGTAAGATGCCATATAGCCTTGTGTATGGGTCTAAAGCCATATTACCTCTTGAATTGTAGGTCCCATTGCTCCATGTGATCCTCTTGAGCTTCATTAATGAGGTTCAGAATGATGAGTTGAGAAGCATTGACCTTCACTCTACAGAGGAGGAGCACATGTAGATGCTTGATTGAATTGAATGGTACCAAGAGAAGCAATGGCAAAAGCACCATCATAATTAGCATCAACGCCTAATCAGGAGGGGGGACTTAGTCTTCAATTACATTTGTGAACTTATGAATAAATTCTTAGCCCACTGGGAAGGGCCTTTTTTGGTCACCAAGGCCTATGATAATGGAACATTCAAGCTTTCTAATCTAGATGGTAATGAATTTGCGAATCTAGTCAACCATTTGTACTTGAAGTCATACTATGCCTAGTACATAGCACTGCATTAATGACAAGCAAGGTAAGTTAGCATCTGCTATGATGTCAAACTAGCATAGAATGTCCTTGGGCTACGATGTTAAACTAGCATCCACAGAGCATCTACTACGATGTTAAACTGGCACACAATGTTTGTTATGATGTTAAACTGGAATAGAGTGTCCGCTGTGACATTAAATTGGCATAGACATCCTTGGGCTACGATGTTAAACTGGCATCCACAGCTCATCTACTATGGCATTAAACTTGCATAGAGCATTCACTATGATGTTAAACTAGCACAATTATTCACTATGACTATAAACTAGTGCACCACTATCCTTGGGCTACGACACTAAACTAGCATCCACAACATGGTCCACTACAACAATAAATTGGCATAACATCCATAATTTGCTATGATGTTAAACTAGCACATCATGGTCTACTAGGACCTTGATGTTAAACTAGCTTTTCAGTTCAGCACACATAGCTCAACACACATAGTTTTGTGAATAAGCAAGAATGAATACTTTTGATCCTTCATCATCTACCCACACCTCCTAGGAAGGGTAGGGTAGGGAAAAGCCTTGTAGTTCTAGAATAGAGTTCATGTCATCAAGAACGAGGCTTTTATATAATTTGTAGCATCATTTCCCTTCGCATTTTTTTGATCCTCTGAAGTTTCCCTCAAGCATTTTGCTAACCTTCAGGAGCTACCTCCACCATAACTAGTAATATTGCACCCATGCCATGCCAATAGTCTTACCAACCTTGGTTATTTCATTATTGGTTAGAGCTCTCACCATCAGCATCATCCAATAGAGTCCCAAATAGTATTGTGTCCTAGCCACAGTGTTGCCATCCTCCATCCCTCACCATTACCCAAGCTTGGAAGCACATCCAACAACTTGGATCCCTATCATTTTGTTGGATTTTCAAGTTCTTGTCCTTGGTTTGAAGTCTCAAGCACCTACACCACCATCACCATAGGTGGCCTTGTTGGACTCCTTGAAGTGCTTGCTTCCAATGTGGTTGCTGGAGCTTTTGCAGCCTTCTAGCTTTGGTGCCTACACTGACCTTCCTACTTTGACACTACAAGCTCTTGCAACTAGCCCAACACTTGTGGCACTTGCAATGCCCTCACAACTAGCATTTTAATCTTATCTCATTTTGTGTGGTTGTTTTCTTATCTTCTCTATGTTGTGTTTCTATGATGAAGCCATAGAGATAGTCATTCAGAGGCACATTTTATCATAGTGGCAAAGCACCACATGGTTGGACTTACGAAGCAGCCCAAGAGTGCACTTCCTTATTATCCCGTCATAGCCTATCCACATTTTCCCCTTTTACCTCACATTTTGAACCCTTTCCTACAAGCTTATCCAATGCACATGGCACCCTTCTTTTAGCCAACTACAAAACCCATGATGGATGTAATGCAATGCATCCCATGGGGAGCCTTTATGGGCTCGTCAAGGCCCAAGTAGATGTAACACAACTCATCCTAGGAACAGAAAAACCTATACTACAAACATGATATGGTTGCCTCTAAGAAAATCCCACTAAGTGGTACACAATCCACTTAAGGATGAGCATCTTGCAGCTAGCATTTCTCAAAAAGGAAAGAGTAAAGGGAGGGTAAAACATGTCCCCAAGCAAAATATAGCAAAGTTACAATTTCACAACTAGTCCAACCCTAAATTCACATCGGCCTTCCCATAAGCACTCTAATGAGAGGTCAACATGTTAGGGGTAAATCATTTTGGTGCTATGGGTGATAACTCTCTCACAAGAATTTTGATGAGAGACCATTATTTTAGTGACAAGGCACCCTAGTGCTATTATCATGGTCAGCCGTGCTAACTTCACATCTTGTAGAATGATACACTATTTGCATCTCATTCCTCTCTTGTTATCCCGAAATCAATTCCCTACATCCATTGTCTTTAGCATATCATTACCTTTAGCACTCTCAAGCCTAGCGAAGCACCCTTCAATCAGGTGTTGACAAGTGATGTTGGTGTCACACTTGCTATGGTGTTTCAAGTGATAGTAAATTAATGGTAGATTTGTCCAAGTATCAACAGAAGGAAAATTTTTTCTAAGTGTTCAACCCATGATCCCATTGCTAGGCCTAAACTCTAGAGCATAGGTAGTGTAGCATGCAGCATAGAACTAGATTTGTAAAACTTTCTAAGTGTCGATAACAATTAAAAAATTGTTCCAAGTGTCCTGCTATGCTCCCATTCCTCCTACTATGCTCTTGAGTATAGCAAGCATCATAGCACTATGGTGGCTTGTTTGCATGGGTGTCAAGCTAAAAGTTGTCAAGCTAGCTCAAAATGGAAGAAATAGTTTGGAAAATTTTCTAACTCCTGAGGCTACCTCTCCTTCTATGCTATAAAGTGTAGTTAGCATAGCAAGAATAAGAATTGCAATTTTTACTAGATTTTTATAAGTGTTCATGATATTCCTTGTCCCTTCCTACTATGCTCATACGCATAGCAATGCTGAACTTCAGGTTTTTGCAAAATTTGCCTAACTATTCGGCTACGCTCCAAAGTGTAGCTAGCGTAGTAACATGAAACTACCTCCAAAAGCTTCTAGAGCTTAGCAAAAGCCTTCATTCTAGCTCTAGAACTCCTTTGGCAAGAAGACTTAGCAATGTACACTTTTTTTTCACCCCCTTATGTATGATAATTAAACCTATGCTTAATCCTACTCGAAAGAGGGGAGAGCATAGTCCTAGAGCATAGCCTCCAAATTACGCTATGTAATCTTGGAAATGTAGTCACAATTTGGTAGTCTCTTTGGGTCCATTAGATCACACTAGAGTATAGCAGTAGTTTCTCTAGTGGAAGTATAGCAGAGGTCAATGTAGCCCCACCTATCACCTTTGCCACATGGCACCTGATATGCACTTCACATCAACCATAACCCTATAAACACCCATGTGATTCACATTTTAGGGGTTGGTAGATTATTTTAGTAGTTTGCATTTTCAAATAGTTGGTTGGAAAATTCAAGCACCAGTTGGCATTTTTAGAG
>MNCI01012175.1:6601-30973 GCA_015680685.1 Gnetum montanum
GATGCTGACGCTAGTTAATTTAGACTTAGATCTTAGTTAGAGTTAGTTTAGTTTTCTCAACCCTTTCTCCTGGTAGCATAGAAGATAAGCCGAAAATACCAAAAAAATCACATACCTCAGACTTGCTTAACCATACACCGTGACACATACAAGCAAGCTTGGGAAGACAACGAACGATTAACCCCAAGTGTTTCTTGTGGCGTTAAGGCATTTAGTCTGCGGAGTTCGACCGGATCGCGCGTGTACGCTCGTATTTGTATGGTGGAGTGTAGGGGTACCTCGCCACTCATCACCAACTATTAACTAAAAAGAAACAAAAAAAGAGAATAAAATGAATATAAGAAAAATAAAATAAAAAACTACATTAAATCTTTTTCAAACTAGTTTCTTGGCAATTAATATCATGTTATACCTTATAGAATTTTAGGCCATTCTTTATATTCAACATGTTTAAATTGATAATTAGGATATATGATAATCAATATAGATAGCATATTAGAATTTTGTTCTTATCATAACAATCCATTGATAAAATATTCATATTTGTGCATAGAAGGAAATGACAAATAAAATTAGAATTCATTAACAAGCTAGTTTCAAAGAGACGCAACCATTCACGAGAGTCATGTCCCATCTTTACATGATATAAAAGGAGAAAAGATTATGATTTGTTAAGAAATATACAACATATAACAAAAAACAACATATAGGGAGGTGAGAAGAAAGAATATAATCACAGAGATATATACATAATTAAGTACACATAATATGGAGTCAAGAAGAGGAAGAATCGGCTCACATCGATCTAAATCTTAGCAATATCTATAGAAATCGTGGTAGGAATCGATATCATTAGAGCCAGGGTGCTCCAAAATCCTTAGTAGAATGGAGATATTAATCTAGACCACTATCATGGTATGAATCAATAAGTTAAGAACTAGAAATACATTTCAACCACTATGCACTTTGATAAGTAAAGACTACTCCTACAATAGTATCGATCAACATTGATCCCTGCAATATCAATTGATATGCCCACATAATCATTTCTAGCAAATTAAGTTGTGAGCCATTCAAGTATAAAGGGTACCTCCTTACTCAAAGAAAGGGAGAGAATTCATACCCGAGAAAACCCACATCAAATTGAAGCAATTGTAGATTGCCCAAAGAATTATCAAGAGAGCTAATGAAACCTTGCGACAACTACAAACCATTGGAGTTCACTGACGGACTGTTGAGGTTGCTGCACTATGAAGACAACAAGGAAGAATCACAAATTGGGTGATATCTCCCTTGTGCTTCTCAAAAATTACATTTTATACTTAATGGCTTCAAAGTTCATTTAATAATTAAATTCCACTCATGAACTTGAGTTAGAATTTAGGGTGAGAATTTATGATTTAGCTTATGAGTGATAGTCATAAGTATGGGATTTTATTGGAATTGAATTTAATTATATGTTATCTTAATGATTTATTTGACTTTCAAACATTCCTCCATGGATTGGTCATAGATCAAGTGACATTCCAATAATAAAAGTAATCTAATCCCAAAATTTCAGCTAGCTCACCAATTTAGTGCCACTGCCAAGGAGGCCAGAAAAATAAATCTTCATCAAGGATTTGATATGCTTTTATTATTTTTAGTTTGTTATCTTTTTGAATTTAGAGTTAGTTTTCACCAACAAAAGGTACACATTCTCTCTTTTATTTTTCTGTTTTGTATTTTTAGTAATGGTTTTTTAAAATTATTTTTCATATAAAGTGAAAAATAAAAAAATTACAAGTGAGATAAAAATACAAGAGAAGTTTCAAGAATTATTCCCTTTAGTTTCTAAGATAGAAGAAAGTCTTAATAAAATTGCAATTAAAGTCATAATTATAGGTGTCATAAAAACTATTTATAAATTCCTAGGATTGATTGCTCATGAATGTGGTAGGAAAGGGTTTGCTCATGATTTTAGTTAACTAGACTTAGAATTCTATCTCTTATTTAATCATGTTTACCACTAGGAATATTAAGGATCTTACAATATCAATCAATTATATGTCTCATTAAGAGTTAAACCATACACTTGAACTTCACCTACTTGAAGTGGGAAGACAGTGATCATGAACTTAATATTACATTATCCATCTACAGATTATGAGCTGGTCATGTGTGAGCACTTGTGACTTGTATGGTAGAATGTTGGATGCTCCACCGCTCATCATTGGCACCATTGCTAGGGATGATGCTAGTCATCTAGATTAGTTATATTATAAAAAATCATTGTAAAATAATTAATGACTTATCTTTTAAGAAAATTTAATATTTTAAGCCATACATATTATTAACCAACAACATGTCTTCTTCACATAGGATCTATAATCCATCACATGATGAGAACACTGGTAGAAGAAATGATAGAACTTATATTGAAGGGAATTCGAGTGAACCTCTACAAGTAGGGGTTTCATATGCTCATTTTGATCCTTACTATCAAAAACAACATCTAACTATCATGGACAGTTCTAGAGGGGATGGAACAATTCCTAGAACAAGGAGGACCTTAAGGCCTAGAACCTCTAACAAACCTAGAAAAGATGAACCAAGGGATCATATGAGAAAATATAGGATTCATGGTGATTCTTCTAGTTTACCATATTTCTTTTCATCTTTAACGTCTAGTTCTAACAAAGATGAGTGTAGGTATGGAGATAGAGCTCCACCAAGTAGTCATGATAGAGATAGAAATGGAAATTAAAGACAAGATACAATGTATCAAACAAAGCATAGACAAGATAATCATAATAAAAAAAAATAGAAATAGATATGATCATCATGATATATCTGATGATGATGAACTCTTGTTGGCTACTTAAAGCATGATACAGATCATGGAGGCAATTATAATACCTCATAGACATCAAAGAGAAAGTCAGATCAAATGACTTGATATGAATAACATTCATAAATTAAAGGGAGACTATAATTCTAATCCAAAACAACATTTACAAGCCTTTCATGATGCTTGCACCTTGAAAAATATTGAAAATAAGTGGCAAAATCTTAAGCTCTTCCCTAGGACACTAGTAGAAGAAGTTGAAAGTTGGTATAGATTGTTGGAACCAGATTTAATCAACCAGTGGGCAACAATGCTTAAGCTCTTCAATAAGAAATACCAAACCTATTCAAGAGTGTTCAATATAAGAAAAAAAAATACAAAAATGGATCAAGAAAACATTAATCCCTTGATTTAGCCCTAGGCAGATACTATTCTCTATTGCATCAATACCTGGGCCATGGATTTTCTCAAAGTGAGCAGCTTTGTCACATCATAGATAAACTTCATAAAAAAAATGAGGGAAACCCTTAGGATCTATGACCAAGGATGATTAGTAGAACTAAGAGTCCATTAGATACAAAGGCTAGTTAAACAGGTGGCAAAAGAAGAAAGCAAGTTATGTATAAAAGAGAGTATAGAGGACTATAATTGGGATCCAACTCTTCATGAAAATGAGGTTCATATTTATGATCAAGAAAAAGAGGTAGCTCTTGATAAGTTGATTTCACACAAAATATTGTTAATACAAAATTCTATCATTGAGATTAAGGCAAGGATAGATAAGAAGTGGGAATTTATGAATGAAAAACTTACAACCAACTTGAAAATGATAGAGGAGAAGGTAAGAAAGTAGAATCAAGTGATCAAAACAAGAAGAGAAAAAAGAACAAGAAAATAGGTAAGGAAATTTATCATCAAAAAATAAAAATAGTTGTAGTAGAAGAGGTTGTAGACTTAGAAATAGAAAAGGATGATGGATGTGACATCTGTCAATATGAACATCTAAAGGCCTATTGTCTAGTTATGTTACATCTATAAGAGTTTAGGGATTTTACTTTGAATCCCAAGTTCATTGAAAAGAAAATGCTTAGGATATTACCTTACCCACAAGGTAATTATAGACAATCCTATAATCAATAGTACTATCCCAATGTGACTTCTTATCAACCTGATGACTACTATCAACCATAGTGGAAAAACTCACAATCATGAGGAATGCCATCAACAAACCAAAAATATCCCTATTACTAATTAGACCCATATGAATACTATGTTCAATATCCTTTTTCTCTAAATGGTTCTAATTCCTATGCCATAAATCACTACTACTACTCTTTTGAATATCATCAACCCATAACATCTCCTATGGGATCACCATCCCATACTTCTGATCATCCATCACATTCTCAATACTCTCATACTTGTCATCAACATGTGCCAAAATCAACAATTCAAGAAGGATTGACATCACAACATCAACAAAATAATGTCACTTGTGCCATGAACATACAAGCGAATGATAATGTTAGTAGATCCCAATAAAAGTCTTGGAAACATCCTTTCTTTATATCAGTTTGCACACATGTGAATAAAACTAGTAGACCTACTATCTCATTAGAATTAGCACAAGGACAATCTAGTGTAACCTACTTCCTTACAAAAATAATGTCTCCTAATCCTATGCAAAAGCCAACAACCATCATCACTCCAACACAAAACATCAAAGATGAACCCATCATTGTGGAGAGACAGAAAATTCCATACATTACTAATAATGATAAAGAATTCCATTGTGGGCTAAAAGTTCAAAGTGATAACACAATCCCTATAGAAATCCATAAAAAACTTGAAGAATAGGTGTGTGTGTGTGTAAAATTATGTCTACGCAATAGCCACTAAACCAAAATACACCCAATGGTTAGAGAATGAGAATATCAAAACATTTAAAAGATGCATGAAAACATCCAACCCACTTATTAGTTCTATTCCTAAGAAAATGGACCAAATAGAGAACTTAGAAAAGGACATCTTACACTTTAAATTATGGTGTATAACCAAAGGAACATTTGGTCCATTTTTTGAATGCTCACCCATGAGTTTATTCATGGGAGAGATGCCCCATCTTGAATCAAGAACTAAGAAGTATATTTGCACTTTTTGTTTTACAAGTTTTTATCCTTTTTCTATTTCTTCAAAATTTTCCAATTCTTAATATGTTTTCAATTTCTTGTTATTTTTCTTTTCTTTATAATTTTGTCTTTTCTTAAGTCATTTTCTTTATGTTTTATGGATGGTTACTATGTTTTTGTTAATAATTTGCTAGTCATGATGCAAAATTCAATGCTATGTGTTGGGTTTCTGTCCTATGATATGAAGATGATTGGGTAAATAATTATGTAAAGTAGTGAGACCATGTCATCCATCCACTCATTTTCAACAATAAGAGGTTCTTAAAATGGCCATAATGATATTATTTTCACAATAAAACTAAAAATAAAATTTTGACCATTATGCCTAGATAGAAGAGTGAAGAATTAAGTGGGAATGAAAAGGGTGTAACATTAAGGGGATTTGTGGATTCTCTCGAACTACTACAGTGATTCTTATCCTATTGTTAAGAGTATGTTATTTTCTTGAGTTCTAATGAAAAATGAAAGAGTATAATAAGTGTTACCATGTCACTAGATAGCCATGTTAACCATGCCTGAAGGTAGTCCTCTGGTAAGGTTGACATAATAAAAATAAAATAAAGGCATATAATAACATTTCTAGGGGTTCCACTAGAAAGACATGCTACCCATGCCTGAAGGTAGGTGGCTTCTCGGAAATCTTAAAAATAAAAAGTTTGCTATTAATAAAATTCTTCCTTAAACTACATTGCTAAGTGATAATACTTCTTACAATAGTGGTAGTCTAGTGGTTGTTAGTCTTACTAATGATACAATGTGATATCACTGGAAAGTTGTCCAGACTTAACTTAAATCTTAGATAGAAAGGCTAATGATGACTTTAATCACATATTGCACATATAATTCATTATGTCTATGGTGAGATACCTCACATTCCATTCTCTACAATACCTTTGTGTTAAGTTTTGTGTTGATTGTACTTGTGTTTATTATTGCTTGGAAATAGTTGAGGATTTTGTCTAGTTTAGATGGAATCCAAAAAGAAATAGGTGTAGGCACTAAATAGAGAAATCAAAAGCATGAAGTCTATCTTCCATATGATGGTTTCTTAATTAGATAAAATTACTGTAAAGGTAGAAAGGAATGTCAGTCATAGCCATATCCAAACATGTGAAGGTGATGAGCATGCATGTTCAGATTAAGAAGTTTCACAATCATACGGAGATGGAGCAAATGATGAGGAAGGACTATCCAACTATGGGAATGTAGGAACCCATAAGTCAAGGATTCCAATGGGATGGAATTATATTCCTTAAATAAGAATTCCAAGAAGTTCAATGGTGGTAAATACTTATTCTCTAGGAAAGCTTGATGAGGAAGATGAGGCAAGGCTTGCTAGAGCATTTAGAAATACTACAAGACTTTCATACATGGAGTTGAAGACTTTAAATGATGTAGATGGTACCAATGCTTTTGTGAGTTAGCTTAAGGTACTTGATAATCATTTCCAGTTTTAAGAGGTACCAAATAACTTGAGGGTCCTTCTTTTTGAATCCATATTAAAAGGTATGACTTCTACTAAGTGGGAAAAAGAGTCCTATGGTTATGAAAGATGAAACAATCAACCTATCAAAGATTAAATCTAATGAAATATAGGTTGAAAAGAAAATTTAAATAGTCTTATTAGAGACAAAAGACTATTATAAAGTTAAAATTCCTAAGTCAAGGTGACAAGGATGTCAAAAAATTCTACATTGAATTTTGTGATCCATTCCATCAAACTAAGGTAAACTAAGAGGAGAATGAATAGGCTTTAATCTTTTTATGAGATATTTTTTTTTGAGAGAATGTTCGGGAATGTATTATTGAAAGTATGGTACACAAGTATACAAACTCTTGATGAGGCTTATGATTTAGCACTCAAGGTTGAGAAGAAATTAAGTAGATTTAGAAACAAATGCAAACCAAATTCCTAAGGAAAGAAGAAGAGATCCAAATCCAGAAAGGGATCCAAGTACATATATGAAGACAAGGATGGTAGCTAGGATAAGAAAACTTAAAGATGCAATGAGAAGGCTCAGGTCAAGAAGGACCAAGGCAAGAGGGGTAAGGGTCAAGATAGTAGGTCATCAAAATTCCAATGCTTCAAGTGTGGAGAATGAGGGCATAAGTAATGAGAATGTTTACTTCATAAGGTAGTCAAGGGAAACAATGTGCAAACCATGGAGGTACAAGAGACATCAAGATAAGGTCTTTAGAGAGGATATCCTAATGCTCCAAAATTAAGGATTTTTCTTAATTAAATTCTTGTGCATTCATGGGAAAAGTAAATAGAGGAGATCACTCTAATAGGAAATTGTTACTTCAAATTAGAACTAGATGTTTACTTAGTCAGGAATGGATTCATGGTTTGATTAATGGAGAATCTCAAGAAAATATCATTTCTTGTAGGATAGTTGCTAAATTAGGGTTGATAACTAATCCTTATCCTAGATCCTATAAAGTGCATTAATTGTTTAGAGATTTTTCTCATGAAGTAAGGGAATAATGTACTTTAAAATTTAAAATTGGAGGTTTTCATGATGTTGTGTAGTGTGATGTGATTTTAATAGATTATGTTGATGTAATTATTAGTAGACCCTACAATTTTAACAATGCTGCTTAGTTTGATGGAGCAAGAAACATGTGGAATGTAGTTAGACCTAATGGAATGCATGAGTTTGCTTCCATGATAGTTGAAAAGGTGAGGTAGCAAAGCTCATTTAATGCTTCTATAATCCTTCTTGAAGAGAGAGAAAATATTAAGAAACATGATGAAATAGATTTTAGTTGTGTTACTATGACAATTGTTGCTACTCACCATGATGATGTACAAGGTGAACTTCATACAAGTGTACTATGCTTGAAGGAGAAATTTCCCAAGATGTTCAAGGATAAAGATGAAAGGTCTAGTGAAGTAGCTGATGAGCCACAATATCGAGATTGTGATATCGGATCCACAATATCGGGTTTGCGATATCAGAGCCTGCTAGGTGATATTAGACACATGATATCGAAACCTGTATCATTGCCTATAAATAAGAGGTGGGCACACTTGATTTGGAAATTGGATAGTTAGTTTTCATATTACCTTACCCAAACTCTTATAGTTTCCCTTTCCAAAGTTAGAATTATTCCTGAGTGTCAGCAGTAGGAGTCATAAAGTGAATGGATCTTTATTCAAGAATTGTGTACCTGAGCACACCTTTTGTCTAGAAATAAAGATGAACTTTGTGATAAACCTTGCAACATTCAGAATAGCTTATTTATTGCATTTAATGTTATTTAGATTTATTTAATGCTTTCATAGTCAATTGGCTATTTTTATTGATTTGTTAATTTTCACAAGTAAGCACACTCAATATGACCACTTCGAGGATACGTGGAACACTTAGTAACCCAGTAACAATTAGTGTTTGGTAATCTTAGTAGTGTTGCACTAGTTCAGGATGTGTACGGAGAGTGGGAATGGATGCTGGTGTTAGGACTAGTTAAAGCATAGTTGTTTAGTTAAATTAAATTAGTTACTTAATTATTTCATTTCTCTATTTTAAGCACCAAGAACATAAAACATAAAAACCATAAAAGTCACATACCTCAAGTTTACTTAACGATACAATCGTGCCATACAAGTAAGCTTGGGAAGACAACAATCACTAACCCATATTTGTTCTATGAAGGTGCATAAGCACTTAGTCCTTGGAATTTAACTGGATCATGCATGAACACTTGTATTCATATGGTTGGCATAGAGGTACCTCGCCACTCATCATTGGTGCCATTGCCGAGGACTTTGTTGTTTGTGCACTAATTAGAACTTAGGAATCTTCCATCATTGGAATGAATCCTTATGGTTAGTAACCCCACAATCGCTAAAAATAGAAGAGTATTGCATACTAAATAGTTAATCATGTCTCTTTATTCTTACGAGAGTGCTTCACCACCTAGGTTTGACACAATGAACAATTGGAGACGGAGTGTACAAGATAATCTGCCAGTACCCCAATAGTTTTGCTTGGTATACATTCATCATGATGAGTATGTACTAGACTTTACCTTTATCTTCCACCAGGATGAACAACTGTGTTGGTGTTATTTAGAAGGTAACATAGTGTTACCTCCCGATCACTCAATCCCAAGCATGCTTCTTCGTGCTCTCACACGAATTGGTATGCATCACTTATAATTAGAGTATGTTGTGCATGAACAAGATTTGAGAGATTATCGACCCATAGAGGCACAACATCAAAGGGACCTACAACAAGAAAGACATTATAAATCTATGAAGGGGAAGTGGTCTCATGATGTTCCGTATGTCCTAAGTGAAATTGAGAGTGGTGAACCTGCCTTAGGAGGTTTTCCACAAAATGATGTTCCTCCCATTGACTTCGGTCAAGGGGTTGTGTATCAAAATCATCACTCAACTATCCATAACCCATATTCTAGTACCAATGGACACAAAGAATCTAAAAAAGAAACACACGCATGAAAAAGATGGACATTCTAATCATAACCATGATCGAGGCCATTACCACCGAAGAGAAGGTAGTAGGCACTGTCATGGTGCCAATTCTCCTTCCTCTTCACCTTCATCATCTCCTTTCCCCTCTCCTTAAAGATCTAGACGTAGTTGCAAATGAAAGGACCCTGAGGATAATGGTAGGAAAAATAGGAATTGTAGACAAAATAGTTGAGAAAGAAGATGAGGGAACTATAGAAAAACACATCACGAAAGGAGGGAGAGTAGGGAACAACATAGGCACCATAGACGCCATAGACAATACGATCACGATGAACCCCTAATTGCTACTCGAAGTATGATAGATATAACTGAGGCTATTAGGATTCCAAAAAGGCACCAAAATGATAGTAGGATCAAAAGATTAGACATGAATAATATCCCATGATTTGAAGGGGGATACAACACTGATCCTCAAAATCATCTACAAGTGTTCTATGACGCATGTGCCTTGCAAAATATAGAAAATGAGTGGCAAAAACTCAAGTTGTTTTCATGGACACTGATCAAGGAAACAGAAAGCTGGTATCAGTTCCTAGAACTAGAATCCATTCATCAATGAAGTACCATGTTAGAGCTATTCAATGATAAGTATTAAACGTACTCCCAAGTGTCCAACCTGCATAAGCAAATCCAAGGATGGAATAAGGAGAACACGAACCCTTGGATGATACCATGGGTCGATATTATGCATTATTACATTGTTTCCTTGGCCATGGTTACTCGCAGAGGGAACAACTACACCATCTTGTAGATGGGCTTAGGTATGAAACACAAAGAACCCTTGAAACTTATGCCCAAGGAAGACTTTGATCATTTAGAAGTTTGCATTAGAAGTATTGGCAAAGGTAGATCAAATGTGGAACTCCCTAGATGATAAATTTCAAACTGTTCTAAAAATAGTAGAGGAGTCTAGAGAGCAAAGTAGTGACTAGGAGAGGAGAAAAAAGAAAGAAGCTGAATACGCACGAAACAAGGGTAAGGGCAAAGTTGCCATCATTGAAGAGGTTGTGCATTCAGACATAGACAATGATAGCTGATGTGAGATATGCCAATATGACCATCCTAAGGGATGTTGCCCAATAGTGTCACATCTGCAATATTTTGGGGTGTATGCACTAAACCCACAATTAAACAAATGGAAAACACCCTGAAGGTTACCTTATCCTCAAGGTAACCCAAGGCAGTTCCACCAACCCTTGACGTATTATCCAAGTGGAACTCCATCACAACCAAATGAACAGTATCAATAGTGGCAACATCCAAAATCATGAGGAATGCCACCACCACATCAACAATACCCTTACCATCAACTTGACCCATACAGATACTACATGTAGTAACCAATCTCTCCACGTGGCTCCACTAGTCATGTCACTTCTCATCCTTACCACCAAACCCATGAGTACTATAGAACTCCTTCTCCTAGGGGAGATGTTCTAAAAATGTACTATCCTTCTCATCCAACTGCACCTCTTCCACCCTTAGCTCCATTACCACTTGCTCCAACTATGCAGGGTGAGCTCCTTGCCTAGCTGCAGCAACGTAATGCTACAAGGGTTGTCAACCCTCAACCTACTATTGGTTTAGACAACCGCACAAATAAGAGACCTTTCTTCAGAACCAACAATCCAACTAAGTCCTTAAAATCACAAGTAGCTGATTCTTCCAAGGCCTCACCATCATTCGAATCTTTGGAGCTTCCTTCGAACCAAAGACTGCACTTAATGCACATGGTCATGTTGACTGATGCCATTACTGATTGGATTAAAGTTGGCCATCTTCCTAGAAAATTCTTTGATCCTAGAAGTCCTCTTATTTATTTACAGATCATGGGAAATGAACCTTGCAAATATCTTTTGGATTTAGGTTTTGGTGTGAACTTAATTTCTCAAGAAATGTACAAAGCCTAGAACCTGCCTCCACTAAAAAAGAGTATGATTCATTTAGAGTTGGCCTACTAGTTCATCACTGTACCATTAGGATTAGTGGAGGACATTGTCACCACTATTTATGGGTGGTCGTATCCAGCTGATTTCCTAGTGATTCAAGTTAACAACTATAAGGGGGATTTCCCAATCATTATGGGGAGAGCGTGGCTAAGCATAATTGATGTGTACCTAGGAATACATGATCTTTCCCTAGAAATATCAAAAGAAAATACATTTGAAAAGATTGAGAATAAGAAAGTTCCATGCATCACATATAGTGACACAGGGTGTAATTGTGTGCAAAATTCCTGGTTTGTACAACATTTAACATTGCCTGCATGAAATTAGTGTGCACAAGTAACTAACATACAAAGATGCTTGTATGTAGTAGCCGTAAGATAGGAAGGCACCTAGTGGCTGATAGCTGACCAAGAGAGCAATTCAACAATATGCATGGAACCAACTAAGATCTTGACTTGCACCTACATTGATAGCATAGACACATTAGAGCAAGTCCATTGCCAACTTCCAAGTCTTGACATCAAAAAAATCAACTAGGGGAAGTTGGAAATCCCTAACAAGTTCAAGCAAGAGCCCCTTGAGTTAAAACTATTGCCCACCGGAATAAACTATACATTTCTCAAGAATGAAAAATTGGTAATTATTAATGCTAAGCTCACTCCTCAAAAAAAAAAAAGAAAAACTGCTGAAAATGGTAAATGATTGTTTAGAAGCCTTTTCTTGGTCATATCCTGAATTAACCGGAATAGATCCTAGGATATGCCAACATAGAGTTTACACTGACCCCTCCATGAAGCCTCGAAAAAAATTGCAAATGTGACTAAACCCAAAGCTTAAGAAAGTGGTTAAGGAAGAAATTGAACAACTTCTAAAAGATGGGTTCATCTACCTCATTACTAATAATGAATGGGTTAGTCCTTTAGTCATTGTGCTCAAAAGGGGAGGCAAATGGAGGGTGTGTATAGACTTTAGGCTGCTGAACATGACAACATTTAAAGACCATTTCCCATTGCTATTCATCAACAAAGTCTTAAATACCATTGCAGGGCATTGCTACTATAGTTTTCTAGATGGTTACAATGGATACAATCAAATTTAAATAGCACTAAAAGACCAAGCTAAGATTACATTCACAAGTCCTTGGGAGACATTTGCATATAGATAGATGTTGTTTGGCTTGTACAATGCCCCAACAACATTTCAACACCTAGTTCTAAGTATATTCTAGCAGCAAATAGGAAATAGTGTGGAGGTATTTATGGATGATTTCTCCACCTATAGAGCAGATTTTGATCAAGCATTAGACCAATTAGAGCAAGTACTAAAATAATGTGTGGAAACCAACTTAAGGCTTAATTGGTAAAAAAGCCATTTAATGGTCCAAGAAGGCATTGTGTTAGGGCATAAGATTTTGCAAATAGGAATAGAGGTAGATCTTGAAAAGATTAAAGTCATCCAAGGAATCACTCATCAACCTGAAACTATAAAAGATATCCAATCATTCCTTGGACATACTGGCTATTATAGACACTTCATTGAGAAATTTTCAAAGGTTGCAAAACCATTGGTAGAATTAATAAAAAAGGATGTACCCTTTAAATGGACTAGGGAATGCAAGCTAGCTTTCCAAACCTTGAAATAGAAGCTCATGGAAACACCTATACTACAAGCTTCTAACTAGTCTAGACCATTCCACATAATGATTGAGATGTCCAACTTTTCTTTAGGAACTATACTTACATAGTTAGATGACCATAAACAACCCTATTACATTCACTGTGCAAGTCGAAGTATTGCTGGTGCACAGCTCAACTACATCACAATAGAAAAAGAGTTAATGGCTATGGTGTTTACATTAGAAAAATTTAGGCACTATGTATTAGGTTATAAGATATTTGTACATATGGATCATAGTGCAATACAGTTCCTAATGAATAAACCAATGGTGAGTCCTCACATCATACGATGGCTCGTGATCTTACAAGAGTTTGATCTTATGATGCTCGATCATAAGGGCATTGAGAATGTTGTCACTAATCATTTATCTTAGTTATGATGGGACAAAAAAGAGGATGAATGTCTAATTTTTGACCATTTCCTTGATGAATTCCTCTTTGTAGGTGTGATAAACAATCACTTACCCATTGATACAAATTGGTATAGTAGCATTCTCACTTATTTGCTTACACAAGAAACCCCATAATGGCTAGACGTTAAAAAGAAACAAAAATTTCTTCACTGAGCCAAATATTTTATGGAAATCAATGAACACCTTTATAAGGTATGTTTTGATGGCTTGCTTCGATGGTATGTTCCTAATGTAGATCAATTGCGAGTTCTCCAAGATGCTCATGAGGGCCCTTGTGGGGGTCATTATGCTGGGAGATAAACAACCATTAAAATCTTACTTGTAGGACATTATTGGCCTACGTTGTTATGGTATGCTCATCATTTCATCCAATCTTGTGAGAACTGCCAACACGATGGGGGAATGACAACTAGAATGGAGGGTCCACAAAAATGGATTCAACCCTTAGAACCCTTCGACATATGGGGTATTGATTTTATGGGGAATATTGCACCAATTTCCAATGGAAAATCCTACATTGTTGTTGTTGTTGACTATTTTACAAAGTGGGTAGAAGAAGCCACTATTACAGACTATACATCATCTACCACTGCATGATTTGTTTAACAACAAATCGTAAATAGGTTTGGGGTGCCTCGTGCAATCATTTCTGACAATGGTACACATTTTATAGGTGCAACTTTTCAAAAATTGATGCAACACTTAGGAGTTGAGCATAAATTGGCTACACCATATCATTCTCAAGTGAATGGTCAAGCTAAAGTCACCAATAGGGAGATTACAAAAACATTGACATGAACTATCAGCAAATATAGGTGAGAGTGAAGCACCAAATTGAACGATGCTATTTGGGCATACTGCTCCACATGGAAACTCCCTATAGACTATTCTTCCTATGAGTTAGTGTATGGTAAACTTCCAACGCTTTCTATCCAAGTTGATCTCCATACACTATCTACAATGTGTGACATTAACCTTGACCTCAATCTAGCACAAAAAGAACAATTAATGAACCTTAACTTACTAGACAAAAATCTATTAGCTGCCCTATTATCCAACGAACTACAAAAGGCCTTCAATAAGCAACATCATGACCTAAGGATTAGGAAAGTCAAATACCAACTAGGAGATAAGGTTCTATATTGGAATCCCACGCATGTGCCACAACGAACTAAATTTCAAACACTATGGGAAAGGCCTTATATGGTTCATGAAACTTTTCCTTTAAGGACCATGATGATCTATAAACATGAGAGCTTGGGTAGAAAATTATTAGTCAAGATCTAGTAAACCAAATCCTTCCTTGAGCCTAAAATAGCTAATACTAACACTACCTCTATTAATGGACAACCCTACTCATTATTTTGGATCACCTCCTTCCAACTTTATCTTGGGGGAGATGGCCACCAATGCTAACCATTCTAAGCACTCAGTTCCTTTGTTTTTTTTTTGTTTTACACATTTTTCATATTTACTTATTTTTATTTTACACCATCGTTAACATTTTTACTATTTCTTTGTTTGATTATTCTCGCTCGTCACCTAATAAGTGCTCATGATGGTGGGTTGTATTATAATAGTGTTGATTGCTAATGTGTGGTTTTTACCTTTAACTCTCAATGTTGTTTCTAAGATATGGTTTATTTTGATAAAATAGGCAATGAGTCCACAACATCCATTTATCCATGCAACTCTATGATCTCCCTTGTTTTGGAAATGTACTGTTCCTTTTTCTAAGTAAACTTATTAACGAATTGGTGGCTTGGTACTCTTCAAACCAAGGAAAGATTCAAACAGATTGAAAAGGGTGTGACTTCAAGGAGATTTGATGCATTTGTGCTAGCTAATCTCTTGGGTACTTGGATGTTTTTCATTGGTTCTCATGCAAAAAAAAAAAAAACAACAAACTAGTGGGAATTCGAAGCACACCACCCCTTAGCAATAATAAAGAAACATGGGCTACAAGCACTACTTATGGCATTGAAAAGACATGTTACCCATGCCTAAAGGTTCCCTCTAACTAAGGCCCTTTCTCGCTTCTTGCTTCTCTATATTTCTCTTGTTGGAATGGTGGTGACTCTGTAAACATATTCTTGTTACTTTAGGAGAATGGGTTGGTCAAGTGTGTTGATGTGAGGTCACTGGATGTGGTTAGTTTGAATTTGGATTTTGGCAGAATTTTATTAAGTCACCTTAACCACATATTACAGAATGGATTCCATTCCATTCTCTCCTCTCCTTCTATATTGCTTTCCATATTCCACCTCATTGCTAGTTTTATGATTAGTCTATATCTTGGTTAATGCATTGTTATTCTTTGGTAAACTCTTATGGGTATGTTCTTAACCATTGTTTCCATATGTCATTCTTAGAGCCTACGGACTCTTTGGTTTGTGGGTTTGTTAGGGCATAACAGGCATGAGCCTACTTTGGGGAGGATCCACTAGCATTCCTTTTTGGTGTAATTGTTAAGTTCTTTCCCTTAAACATTTTATACAATCAACTATTTCTTGTTTCACCCATCACTAACATCTGTTTCTATTTTGTTTGATTGGCTTTATTATTGTTATTTCTCTCATGTTTCTTGTTCTTTAAAGTTTTCACCCTACTGCTATTGGAGGTTTGCTCTTTGTCGTGGGGGCCTTATCACAAATTTTTCCATTCTATTACTTATCTCACCCCTACACCTTGGGTAGTTATTAGTTACAAACCTCTAACCTAGTATTTGCCATATACACAACCTAGCCAATGCGCTTTATGTAGAGGCAAGGTATCAACTGCATTATGTCTTATCTATCCTTGCTAATTCATGATTGTGTTGTATGTGCAGATGGTGATTACATGAACAATGGACTGGGATAGAAGAGAGCACTCAGGATGGACTGGAGTTGAAGTAGTTATGCAATGAACACACATCATATGGCCATGGATGAACAATGATTTGCATAGTTTTAACATCAGTAGCAACGCACCTCATTTTCTTTCCTCTCTCTCTCTTTTCAAGTTGTCGAATGAGGGTCTGGATGTCATCTATGTACAGTGTTCGCCACAATGGGTGTGAATACCAATGTTGTAATATGTTTGTTGATTCGTTCATTGGGCACTTTGAGTCTTTCATCCCATGTCACTATTAATTATCGTTTCATTAATAATCCCATACCTTCCTAATATTTTGTAAGGAACTCAAGGATGATTTTTCATTTAGTCATGGAGGTATGATGAGCTGCAATATCGGGATTGTGATATCAGATTCGTGATATCAGGTTTGTGATATCGAAGCCTACCAAGCGATTTCAGACACTTAATATTGGAACTTGTCTCATTGCCTATAAATAAGAGATGGGTGCACTTGGTTTGACAATTAGATAGTTAGTTTTCTTATTCCCTTAACCTAAAATATTGTAGTTTTTCCTTTCTAGAGTTAGAATTATTCTTGAGTGTCCATAGTAGGATTCATAAAGTGAACGGATCTTTATTCAAGCATTGTGTACCTGAGCACACCTTGTGTCTACAAATAAAGATAAACTTTGTGATAAACCTTGCAACATTTAGAATAGCTTATTTATTACATGTAATGTTATTTATAGTTATTTAATACTTTCATAGTTAATTGGTTATTTTTATTGATTTGTTAATTTTCACAAGCAAGCACACTCAGTACGACCACTTCTAGCATACGTGGAACACTTGGTAACCTAGTAACGATTAGTGTTTGGTAATTCCAGTAGTGTTGCACTAGTTCAGGATGTGTATGAAGAGTGGGAACAGATGCAGGTGTTAGGACTAGTTAGAGCATAGTTTTTTAGTTCAATTAAATTAGTTACTTAATTATTTCATTTCTCTATTTTAAGCACCAAGAACATAAAACATAAAACATAAAAACCATAAAAATCACATACCTCAAGTTTACTTAACCATACAATCGTGCCATACAAGTAAGCTTGGGAAGACAATGATCACTAACCCATCCTTGTTCTATGAAGGTGCATAAGCACTTAGTCCTTGGAATTCGACCAGATCATGTGTGAACACTCGTATTCGTATGGTTGGGTGTAGGGGGTACCTCGCCACTTATTAGTAGCAATCAATGAGAAAATAAGTATTTAAGTATCTCTTATTGAATAAGGGAGTGCTCAATACTCAAAATTTTTAAAAGAAGAAAATAAAAGATTCATCAAAGGGACTAAGAGATCTTCATAGTCCAAGATGGTATATGTTGTTGATCAAGGAGACTTTCTACCTCATAAGTTATGGGAGGTGAAACATCAAGGCCAAAAGAGTGGCAACGATCAAGGGACTTCTTCAAGAAGGATCAAGAACATCACTAGGATGTATGATACTTATTCTTTGTGAGATTTTTCTATATCTTATGGTAAAGAAAATAAGATTCTTTGTCAAACTGAGGCTATCTCATGGGAGAGAGGTGAGTCTTCTAGCCAAGGTATGTGGAAGAATGATTGCTTTGATGATGAATATGATGTTAAAGCCATGGAGGAAGTTTTACCTTTTGAGTTAATGCTAAGGATTGAGAACTTAGATTGGTGGTTGAATAAGTTTTTCAATTAAAAAACCAAGACCACTAGAACCACATACCAATTATTTATGTGGTCCCCTAACTTGGGTACTTTCACACTTAGAGGGTAGAATCCTTACATATCTTTGGACATTGTTCCTTGGAAAAATTTGGTTTCAAGGATACCACAACCTTTATAAAGTTTGAGCTCTCCTCAAAGTGTTTTCTCACTAGACAAAAACTTAACCCCACAAGTTCCCAACAAGCTTAAAATGTGGTTTAAAGGATCCAATAACCTTTACAAAAATACACTCAACCCCACAAGGTCCCAACAAGCTCAATGAAGATGCCTAATAACATTATGGCATAACTATCAGTGAGGGATGTTTGCTCGAGCACGCTGATTCATAGCACACCTCAGAAGGACAAAGTCTTACGTTACGATAACGCCACCCCAACTACCAAATAGGGAGATATGCATGCTGAATAAGGATCACATACACCCTACACATCATACAAAAACATATTGAACTAACTGGGCTTTGTTTTCATGTATATAAGTAGAATATGTTGTAATGTATGTAACCAAATAAAGGGTTGTTGTTGGCACTTGTTGTATCCTCCTAAGGTCATTCTACCCCTAATGCTCTGTAATGTGCGTAATGCTACGTCAATTGACTTCTACCCAAATTCTCTAGTGATTGATGCGGCTCTCAACCTACCCACTTTAGAAGCTCTAGCCTAAGCCACCACTATGCTGCTAACCTTTAAAGGAATGACCTTTGGGACTTCCCCCCCTCACTACCCATCTCGATCTAACTTCTAGAGAATTCTATATAACTTATCTATAAGTAATGTTCCTTAAAGGTCATTGGTAAAGAGCTTTGTATTGGTATTATTGATGGGTAGGTAGGGTAATGTTGACATGGATAGGTAGGGTGGGTTACTTAGGAGTACTAGCAATAGCGAGGCTAGCCGAGGTTAATTGAGTATGACTAACAAAATGGTAGTGGTAACTACGTAACCTGAAATGACCTTGGTCATTCTGGGGCACTTGGTAACTTGTTCCTCATGCAAGTGGTTGAACTCCCTTCGGTAGAAAAAGTCTTCCCATAAGGGGCGTGTCATGTCAAGGTTTGTGTATTACATTTCATATTTGTAATGCAGCCACAACCTTGTGGCCTCACATTGTGTGGGTGCCACTCAGTAATAGTGTAAGTTGCTATACATGACCATGCTACTAATGGTGGTATACCCTGTTACTACTAAATGGCTGCATGACTACCTAGTATTGAAGAAGGAATGGTTAAGGTGACTATGGTGGCTAACATTAGTGGGAATAACCCACTTTCGGACCCATGGGACTATGCTTAAGCTACTTTAACGAGATAGTAAATGCATTGAGGATATGAAACAGTCAAAGGTTATTTAATTATAATGTAACTACCTTTGTATGACTAAGTATCTTGTTGATGAATGCATGTAGTATGGGCCTTGCTTATGGTGTCCATCGGTGGAAGTGGGATTCTAGGAAAGTGGTTTGTTGACGGTGGATGCCTATAGAATGGTGCATTCAAGAAAGTGGTCTCTAGAATTATCTACGAACCTAGTATCCGAAACGTCATGTATTCATCTTTCATGTTCAATGAATTGTGGAAAGAGGCCCACGTTATCCTACAGGATTAGTAGGTAGCAAGTCCCTGAGTTCCCTTGTTACACTTTAATTGACCAACGGTAAATGGTCCCATGCTAATGCCAGTGTAACGGTAATGAGCACAGTAGGTATGAACTAATGTGGTGAGTGCCCCCGTCATTTTCTATATTTTTAGCCATGGTACCAGGTTACTAAGCTAAGTAGCCTGCACCTCAATTATTTGGTGAAGCCACCTATGAAAAGCTACGTTAACAAAATTTTTTTATTTAAATACAAGAAATTTGAAGACAAATGCTAGGGATAAGCAAAAAAAAGTTAGCACTTCAAGTTATAACTAAAGTACTCTTACCTATGTTAAAATCGGATCTACAAATTCAAGTGCTTTCTCCTTGGATACCTTAATTTTTCACACAAAAGGATTGGAATGTTGAATGTTAAATCATAAAATTTGAAGCTCAATTCAAGGCTTGTTTTTTAATAGTAACATTTAGTCATCAATAAAGGTAACTTATTGGTTAATACTTATGACATGCAAAGTATAAATTTAATTCCAATATTACACTTTTCTACAAACTATGTATATGAACTAATTTAACTATATATTTATTATTTGGCCAAGAGAATTTTTTTCTTTTTATAATTAATGAAATCTCAATATGGATTCACTAAGAATTGATTTTTATGTTGAAAAAAATCAAAATTACTATTAAATAATTATTTTATGGTAGTTTTTGAGCCTTAAATAATTTTGTATTGATAATTCAGTGAGCCATTACATGACCATAATAATTCTCATGAAAAAGTTCATCTCTTGGTGCAATGTTATTGGCCAAGCCATTACATACTTATTAAAATTCTTATGAAAAAGTTCATCTCTTGGCCCAATGTTATTGGCTAAGCCATTACATACTTATAAAAATTTGTGTGAAAAGGTTCATCCCTTGGCCCAACATTACAATGATAATTATTTATTTTCATGACAAAAATAAGCCAATATATACCCATAATAATTCTTGTGGAAAAGCTCATCTCTTGGCCTAGCCTATCGATGATATGACATTTTATGACATTTTACTAAATATCTATTAATAGTCTCACAATCTACAATGATGAAATCATTTATATAAAGTGATTTTAGTTTAAGTATCTGACCCTTTTCTTTTAGGAATTTTAAAAATTTCTTACAAGGTTCACCTTCAACTCTCAGCTAGGACATGAGACTTTTAGTGAGGGAATTTTAGCTTTAAAACCATTCCAATGTTGTTTAACATAACAAGCTTTCACCAAGGTCTAAACAATTTTGCATTTGTTTGATAGATTTTGCAAGCTCTTTTTCAACTTGACACTTTCGCTTAGTAAATTGCTATCCAAAGTATAATGCATGATTTTTCACTTTACAAGTACTTTGATGCCACTGATCAGTCAAACCAATATTAGTAGTAGGGTTTTTGTTCTAAATTCCATAAATATTTCAAAATACTTTTTCTAGTGAATTCTATAAACATATTAACATTCATATGAAAATGCTATTGCTTTCAAAAGGATGAAAAATTAATCGTGAAGTAAAAATACAATAAGAAAATGATTTAAAAGGTACAATCTGTATACACTTCTACTTTACTTGTAGGTTTCCAAAAAGAAACATTAGAGATGTAAAATCTATTTAGCCAATAACAAATTCTATCATTTCCTTGGTTAATTACCCCAAGTATAATTCTTATCATTTAAATGCTATAGAAATAGATAGCTAATACTTGAAAGTACATATTTTTCTTGAAAATTGTACCAAAATTTTCCCTTGAAAATACATATTAGGAAGAAAACCATCAATTTTATCTAAATAGCTTTCAACCATATTGAAATCACCTCCAATGATCTAAGAAACTTTAGGCAAAGGCAAAATATATTTTCAAAATTTTGATTGATCTTTTGATTTATTAGGAGCATAAATATTATAGATTTCAAAGTCTTCTTTTTCACTTTGTGTAACTCTTCCAAGGTTATTAAAACCAAAATTAAAACTATTTCTAGTCCAATTTTTATTAACTAAAATAGCAATACCTCTGTTATTAACTTCATGAGTAGTAAAAATTTCAATGCAATTTTTTAAAATGCTTTGAGTCATGGATTAGATTTTGGTGGACAATGTTGAGTTATAATGTTCTAATTAAACTATGTATTGGTAGTAAATATTGTTAAAAAAATTTAGGTTTTAACATCCTCCACTTTTAAATATTAAGGTTTTATTCTAGATAATACCCTCCATACCTTAAGAAAGGTTGTTATTGAATACTCTAGTTTTTCTCATAATTATTCAATGCAATGCTAAAAATAATGCAATTACAAGGCTTTAGTTAATATAGTGGTTTGTAATGAGGATTGTAGAACTTAGAAGGAAGGGGGGAGAAGATGGGGGATGGGATGAATAAGTTCTTTAAATAAAAAAATCTTCAACATAAAGCACACACAATTTTATGTCGTTCCCCAACATGGGTACTCCATACATGGAGGGTAGATTGCTTACACACCTGTAGAATTTGTTCCTTTCAAAATGTGGTTTGAAGGGGATCACACCCTCTATAAGCTCTAAGCTCTACTCCAAAGTGATTCAATGCCACGAATCCACTCAACCTCACAAGGTTCCAAACAAGCTTAGAATGTGGTTTCCAAGATTCCATAACCTTTACAATTTGAGCTCAGCTTTAGAGTATTGTGATGCTACACCAACACTCAATCTTGCAAGATCCCAACAAGCTCAAGGATGATGCCTTCTCGTACGAAGCACATCAACCCTAGAGGGTAACAAAAGAGAAAAAACAAATTACAAGGAAAGGACGAAATTGATTTTTTTACTTTAAGTTATAGCTTAATTGATTACTATAACAATACAATTGATAGTTCAATGAAGCACATAAATAAAATAGAATAATATGCACAAAGATTGCTTAATGTTGACACTTTCTTGCATACAAAACTTGTACATTTCCGAAGAGAATGAAGTCTTCTTATAGCCTTCATGTTTTTGAAATCACCTCAGAATTTGTGCAACGACTATCTAACGGTTAAGGAAGATTTCTTCTTTGAGATTGGGACATCTCACTATTTAGACCTAAATTTGAGGTAGACGTCTCACACCCAAGGGAGATGTCTTCTAGGAGACATCTACATGTAAACATCTTCTCCATGTAGTAGACATCTACTATTTTTACAAGACATCTTTTGTGCTTCTTCTGTACTTTAGCCAAGACGTCTTCAACTTCTTGTAGACGTATTCTCAATTTTTTGGCTTTGCTTCCCAAGGCTTCCTTTTGTTGATTTTCCTCATCCCTAGAACTTCATTTTTTTGTAGTCTTTATCTTTGTTCTTACTCCCACTTTTCTAATGAAGTCTTTGTCCAAGCTTTCTTGAGTACTTGTTGTCTATGAAGTCCATGTTCCCTTGATTGCCCATCCATGTTTGGCAAGTTCTTGTTATCTTCTTGTTATTTCCACTTTGACATCTCTTTGTGGATGTCATCTCATCTATAGTTGTCATCCATGTTCTTATCCTACAAACACAATAACCACACAAACATCCTTGTTCTATGTTTTTCTTAAGGTTTTGACATACCAAAAGGTCAATAGGTAAGACCTCATTTTACTACCCTTATCATAGTAGTTTCAACCTAATAGAACTATTTTCACTTATAAAATTGAAAGAAAAAAAGGGCTATTATATTTCATTATTCTATATTTAACATTTCATTCTTATAGAGGTTATTAATATTAAAACTATAACTATATGTTTCTTAGGCCATACAACCAATAATGCTTTAGTAAACCTTGAATAGATTTTAATAATGTATAAACATATCCCTTAAAATAAAAATGTAGAATTTAAAATATTAAATGATTAAATAATGGATTTTCATAAACTAAGTCTTTAAGACTCTTTAGCATGATGTCCATCTATAAATGAGTTAGTTTCACTATTAGTACAATAGCATTGGAGTAGTAGTGTAACCAACTCATTGACATATTTAGATATTATTAAAATTGAACAAATTTTGATTACTATGCCTTTGAAGGATGGGAAAACAACAAGTCTAGAAAACTTGAATCCCAAGTTTAGTTCTTCCTAACCTTATCCAAGTGTTATTACAACTAACAATGAGGTATTTTCTTAGTGGTAAGAGCCTTGAAATGAACCCTAAGTAAAGATTGTAGTGGGCAATGTAAAGTTATGAATTTTATAATAATTTTGTAGAAGGAATTTTAAAATTGCCATCTCTGGTAAGTATCAATGTAGATGTAAGTATTGGTTGAGAGAATCCTTCATTCTTTGAAAAATCAAATAATAAAATTGAGTCTATAAAATACGTGTATAATATAGTATGGAAAAATTAGGAAATATATTTACCATTACATTATTGTATTGGCATTCTAGCCTACTTCATTTTGTTGGGACAAGGCTAAGATGATGATGATAATTATTATTATATGATTTACACTCATAGATTACATATCTCAAGGTAAGATAAATTCTCTAAAGCAGCTTTCAAGGATTCATGAAACCATGGTTGATATTTTCAGGGAATGTAATGGTTGAGAAAATGGAATATCTCTTGGGAGGACATGTAGGAAAATCTTAAGAATATTCACCAACTATTCA
>MNCI01012175.1:31150-42363 GCA_015680685.1 Gnetum montanum
AATGTAATAAAGCTTCAATTTCAATAATTCCTTAAAAGAGTTATAGAAAAAATATAATTTAGTGTTATGTGCTTTGGCACCTAAAGGGTTATGGAAAAAATATAATTTGGCATCATAGGATTATGATCTATACTTAGTATTATAATTTACAACTATTTGGGTAGCATTAGAGTGAACAAAAATAGGGGTTTTAGAGTAGGTTCACTCCACTAATTAATCACCTTTAAATAATAAATCTAGATATTATGAAAAGATGATTAATTTGCTAGAAAATAAGGAAAATTGGCTGTCTCCAATTAATTAATTAAAAGGTTACAACGAGATTTCTAGAACCCAAAATATCCAAAACCTTTCACACTCAAATGTTATTGTAGAGCATGAGACATTAAACCTACACAATGGTCATTCTCAATACAAGACACAACCAATAGAGAGATTCTCCCAAAACCTAGGAAAGAAATATCAACTTGCAAGTAAGACTAGAATACGTAAGTCTATACAATTAACCTTGGAGCTGTAACCTCTATGTAATTACTCAATGTTCTCTCTCACACCTTAACCAAGCTCTCACCAACTAAAGAGCTTTCCCTAAGAAATCTCATCTCATAACTCACACACACACACACACACACACACACACACTCTCTCTCTCTCTCTCTCTCTCTCTCTCTCTCTCTCTCTCTCTCTCTCTCTCATGGTATCAACAATTATGAATTACATCAATATTTATGGATAATAGGAAGATAAGAAACCACTTGAGATTTTTTTAGTTGTTTCCATGGTCTTTTCATCTTTTCTCCAACTAGTTTCATTTTTTTTCAACTTATCCTGACTATTTTCTGAATTGGGATGGACAATTTTGGAAGTTTCTTTAGCTGTATGGGTCATCTCTGGCTTTGGAAATATGTCTTCTATCAAAGTAAACTTTTATGATAGATGTATCCTATGTAAGCAAGACATCTTCTTCTAGGACAAGACATCTCCTTCTAGTAGCGATGTCTTGGGAAAGATGTCTTCCCTTAGAAGACCACTCCCAAAAACACATCTTGTCTAACTACAATATGCCTTTTGTCAACCTCAAGCCTTAAATGGGATCAAAAAAGGTGTTCTTACACTAGCTCTCCCACCCTTTGAAAAGTGAACTCATGTAAACAATGGAGTAGGGGTTGAAGTGATCCCCCACTCATAAAGTTTGGTCTCATGAACCCATACAACATCATTTGTTAATTGAGCCTCCCAATGGATCAAATATTCATGCCTCTTCACTCCTTGAGTGCTAGAGCTTCTCTCCACTTGAGTACAATTACCTTCTTATTCATTGAAGGCTTGGACTAATCAATAGTCCCCTTTAACTTATCGATGCTATCCTGTATGATCTTCTCATCAAGTGGTCCATGATAGCACACAAGATTTGAAATATTAAATATAAAAGACATATCAACATCATGTGGTAAATCAATCTCAAAAACATTATCCTTAATGTTAGCCTTTATTTTTAAAGGCCCCATCTTCTTTTCTTTTAACTTGAAGAAGTTAACACATTTCAACCACTTCTTCTTCAAGAGCACCCAAAACAAATCCCCCATAGCAAGATTAGGCTTATGTTTATTCTCATTCCTCTTGAGGACTCTTTCTTTAGCCTTCTTCTTTAGATTTGATTTTACTTGAGCATGGAGATCCCTCATCTCTTGCACAAAATCAGTACTACGCTAAGCTTCATCATCAAAAGCACATATTCTTAATGTTTGGAAGTCTCTCACTAATCCTTCATTCACCAAAATTACAACGTAGATTTCCTTCATGATATCCATTTGTTTCACAACCAAGATAATCAATTTCATCACTATATATGTTCACATTCATATTAATAATCAATTTTTAATTATGACTACTACTATAGCTATCATTATCAAATACAAAATTAGATATATTACCACTATGAGTCTTTCTTTTACCAAAAATGGCATCAAAACTTACATTGCTTTCATCATTCATAATATAACTTACAATTTCATCATAATCACCACAATGCTGATGATGCTCATAATCACAATTGAAGAAACCACTACCAAGTTGAAGTAAAAAGCTAGAATCTAAAACACTAGTTTCCACATAAGAGACATTACTACTGTTTGCAAGGTAAAGATTAAACTCACTTATCTCTTCATGACTTCTCCTATCCATCTTTGGTTTAACATTTTTAACATATGGCTATCCAATCACATAAAATCTTAAAGATTCAAGATTCCACATAGAAGTTTCCAACTCTAATGATTTCTTATCTTTAAAGGAATCATCAACAACTTCTACATCCTACTTTGATGGTACTTGTTGACCATTTGGTATATTAGAACCTTAGAAAATGGAGAATGTAGAGTTTACAAGCTAATCAAAATGATAGAAAGAGAGCTAGGATAATGAAACAAGAGCTAAACTAGGATGAAAAAATAAGAGATGTGATGACAAGGTGAGAGCTAGGATGAAAATGAATTCTACAAGCCAAATGAAGGTATTCCTAGGTGTCAAAATGTCAAAGGAATGCAAAGTTCACTTACAAGCTAGATGTCCCAAATAAATATCAAATATCCCAATTACTACTGGGATGTCCTAGTTGAGACGTCCCAAGGTAGACATCTAAATATTCAGATAGACATCCCACCAGAATTAAAGTAGTTTTCAGATAGACATCTCAACATTGAATGTGATGTCCCAATTATCCATTTCCTAGTCATTACATGAAATTTGAGGAGTTTTTTAAAACCAAAAAGCTATAGAACAAAGTGGAATTTTTTGAAAATGCACAAGTACTATTCATTTGATATCAATAATTTTCTAGATCAAGTGGATTAGCTTTGTTCCTCATTGTTCTTATCTTTGTAATTTATTGTATGTATTGAGAGCTTCATTGCAAGGAATTTTCAAATTGAGTTAGATTCTCTCGATTTTTTTTCTTTCATTTGTAGGTCTACAAGGTTGATGTACTTCTTTTGAGAAGTCATCTTCATTGAGCTTGTTAGGACCTTATGGGGTTAAGTGTGTTCATAGTGAAAAAACACTCTAGTTTGAAGCTCACATTTTGTAATGTTGTGGGATCCTTTAAACCACATTTTAAGCTTGTTAGAACCTTATGAGGTTGAGTGTTTGTCCAGTGAGAAAACACTTCAAGTAGAGTTTAAAATTTATAAAGGTTATGGTATCATTGAAACCAAATTTTTGTAAGGAAAAAAGTCCAAAGGTGTGAAAGGATTCTACCCTCCAAATGTAGAAGTACCCAAGTTAGGGAACCACATAAAAAATCGATGTGCAATTCTAGTAGTCTTAGTTGTTTAATTGGGGAACTTATTCAATTTTCCTTCTAAGTTCTCGATCCTCAAGTGGTGTTAGAGCCCAGTACTCTCTAGTTTGTGCTTAATATCTGAAGAGTGAATGATGGAAGGGATCAACTTCATGTATTGAAAAGCTAGAATGTAAGGATTCTTTGAATCCATGAAATTCAAAGTTTGGGAATTTATTCTTGAAAGATACATGCCACCCATCAATAACAACACATTAGCTACCAAGATAAGAAGCAAATGGATGCAAGATGAAAAAGATAAGTTAATGTTTGATTCTAAAGCAAAAAATTATCTTTATTATGGTTTGAGAAAATATGAATTTAATAGAGTAGTTAGGTGTAAGATCGCTAAAGAAATTTGGGAAATGCTAGAAGCAACCTATGAAGGTACATCAGTTGTAAATCAATCAAAGCTTCTAGTATTTCAAAGTGAATACGATAAATTGAAAATGAGATAAGAAGCAAAGATTAAAGACTAATTTTTAAAAGCCAATGATATTTTTGTAGTGATCAAAGATATGTGTAATGTTCTACTCAAAAGTGATGTTATCATCAAGATGATAAGAACCTTGCAACTCAAATTCAAACCCAAGGTAATGACCATAGATGAAATCAAGGATTTTTCAATCTTGAAGTTTGAAGAACTACAAAGTGCACTTATTACCTATGAGATGAACCATTTTAGTGAAGGTGTGATTAAGGAAAAGCTTATTTCCCTTAAAATTTCATCAAAGGAGAAGGAAGCAACTGAACATGAAGCTAACAAAGATGAATTGGCTCTCTTATCAAGGATAGTATAAAGATTACTTGCAAGAAAAGGCAAAAGCTTGAATCAACTCGATACCAAAGGTAAAGAAAGAGGTAAGAATTTTTAAGGTTCAAATCTTGATGCATTTTCTATAGAATGTTGGATTTGTGTTGGTAGAGGCCATGTGGCCTCCAAATGTCCAAGTGTTGGTAGGTTTTTAAAGAAGGGCCAATCCAAAGTTGATTTGAAAAAGAGAAATTTCTATACTAGTTGGCATGATGAACAAAGAGAGGAAGAAGCTTATGACACTACAATAAATTCACATCTTATATGCATGTCTCTTACACATGAAAATTTTACACAAGTCCTTGTAGACCCTAAAGGTAAAGATCATGAAAGGTAGCATGAAGAAATCATTAATCTATAATATTTACTTAAAAAATCAAAGAAAAATATGCATAGAAAAGAAAATGAAATCCTTGAAATTTATACTTTATAATTCAATCTAAAAAGGAAAATCTTAGATGGAAAAGCTAAGGTTTAATTACTAATCCATTTATAAGAGAAAAAATGTAGAGACTCAAGAGACATGAACTCATAAAAAGCAATGCAAGAATGAATATTTTAATAACACTTCTTGATGAGTGGCAAGGTACCCCTACACCCAACCATATGAATCACAAAGTGTTCATGCGTGATCCAATCGAATTTCATGGACTTTATCATTTCCAGTGCACTAGTCCTTTAGGAAGTGAATTTAAATCTAAGGTCAATCATTGTCTTCCCAATTACACTTGAGACATTCATTGATATGGTTAAGTGTAACTAAGGCATTCGATTTTTATCATTTTGTGTTTTATAGTTTGGTGCTCAAAATGTGGATAAAAGCAATTTAACTAACTAATATAAGTTAACTAATTATCTAGCATTTAACTCATCCTAACATAAGCATTTGATCCCACTTTCTGTACACATCTTGAACCCATGTATCCACTATTGGATGACCAAGTACTACACTATTGGGCGTACCAAGCAATAACACTACTCAAATAAATATTTGTACACTCAATGACTCCTGTTGCAGGCACTCAGGGAAAAATTCTAACTTTTAAATCGATAAAATGCAAGAGCTCCATTGCAACTAAAATCTCTACTTTTCATAAATGCGACTGCAAGCACGTATTTATAGTTGACTATAGGCACTACGTTGACATGGCCACATCAGTGCATGATATGATGCATCAACTAGGCCTCATCGATGAGGTTTCTTTGATGCAATCGACAGAACGTAATTCATCATATCCACATAACTGAATGAAAACTCATCCTTGAGTTCTTCTACAAAATTGGAAAGGTATGGGATTATTGACTAACTTTTCCTCAAATAAAACAAATTAACTAACTTGACAAAAAATGGAGTGCTCGGGTGTATGAATCAACACATTACAAAAAAAAAAAATAATGGTGTTTAGGATAGAAAATTGAACACCATGATTCAATTCTTCAAAACTAGACAACACATTCCTTAATGTTGTGAAGTTGTTGGAGAAGATCAAATGGTCCTAAGTGGTGGTGGTTCTTCAGGCTTCGAGGAACCTTCATCGACTTCATGCACAAGTAGTAGTTGAGGTGGATGTGGTTGTCCTACTACTACTGTGACTTCAGGTAGGAGATGGAAAGCATCCAGTAGTGCTTTCATTTTCTCCTCCTTACTCCTGGGATCATGCATCATCCACAAAGCTTCCCCAATGTGGGTTGGAATGGGAACATCCCAAGGACATGGGATTGCTAGAAACAACTCCTTCACATTGATAAACCAGATAGTGAACTATTTGCATTTAATGTCAAACATCCTAATTGTGTTCTTCAGCTCTTGGTAGTTATTCATTCATCTAGTTAGGTTCTCAACAATAGATCATTGATCTCTGAATTTCCCTATGATAACTTCAAGTTTAATGTTTGTGGTTTCAAGCTTTTGCTTGGTGTCTTTGTGGTGCTTGAACTCTACCTTGTATAAGAGATATGAGTGAGCCACTTATTTTTCTAGTTCTGACTATAGTTTTTTGGTAGTCAACATTGCTAGGTTTGCATAAAGGAGATTAGCCAACTCCATGTACTCTATCATCTCCTCGATTTGCATCTCCTTCAAGTGGATCTCTACTTTGCTGTAGGCATTAATTCCATCAAGAATGGGCTGCCATGTTCCACTTCCTTGTTGGAGTTTTTGGAGGGCTTCATTCATTTTCACCATTGTCATTTGCATTTGTTTTTCATTCATGTCCTTCTACAAGTCAACCTGGTCCTTATAGTGATTTTTTCACTTTCTCAAATTTGATAGGTTCATTCTTCTAGGCAATGATCTTGATGGTAAACTTTTGATGCAAGGTGCATACCTCCTCCATTTATAGATTATGGTTTTCCATAGCCAATTTCCTTAATTTAGTGTTTACCCTGGCAAGATGCTCCTGCTGTTGATGAATGAATTCTTGCATTTGATATTTTTGAGCATCAACATTTCAGAGGCGATGATTTTGTGCAATCAATGCTTCATTCTCCTTACAGATCTAATTCAAGTCCATTTAGATTAAGGATGTTTGAGCTTCTACTATGAATTTTTTAAAGATGGTTATCACTACCACCTCCTCATCCCTCTAAAATCATTCTTGAAGTTGTTTGATAGCTTCATCCCTTGTCACTACTAGGCTAAGGATTGTTGAATCTTCAAGTCAGGCATGAAATTCGGCAACCTTCATAGTTAAGTGTTGATTTTGCTCTTGGGCCATTTCTAGTTGCCCCTCCAAAATAATACATTTTCCCCTTGCATTTAGTAGCTCTGAATGGGTTGTAGGGAAATTCTTAAAAAAATAAAAAATGTCTGGAGTTGGTTACCCAGTTCCTACCAATTATTCCAGCAACTTTTCATGCTAGGCTACATTCAATTTCCCACTGATCGTGCCTATGGATGTCTAGACATCTTGAAGTGTAGATATGTCTAGTACAGATGCTGCAAGTGCATTCAATGCTTCTACTACATAGTCGACAACCAATTCTCATTTGTTTCCTACCCTTGGTGCTGCATCACCAAGACAGTTGCCTCTTCGCCTTCCTTCAATCGCACCGAGGAAGTGACAACATTGCTAGAGATTTCTAGGAATAGATGGTGTGTTGCTAGTAATGCCATCACCTATTTAGCAATAGGATCTGACCTCGAAGGCAACTACATTTGTTGGGTAGAGAAAATTGGACCATCCCTCTCCATCTGACTAGTTGTTCAGACCACCTCATTAAGGTGACTCATTGCTAGCTGGTACATAAATGGATTTTCCCCACTCGTTCTTGCTTGTTGCTCTTGTTTACTCAAGAGATGTTATCAAATTTTTTGCAAATGATCAATGGTTGTGCTGGCCTTTAGCATTATTTCCTAAGTGGGTGGTGGTGGTGTTAGCTCCTCTAATTGAGTCATTGCTGGCATATTCTTTTTCATGATCTTAGAACATGAAGCCAAAGGAGTATGCTTGAGTGTATCATTAGAGTAGTGAATGATGCCTGCGCTCTTGCAAAGTTTTTGGATGAGGCATGGAAAGGGTAGGGTTTTCCTTCCATGTTTATTTTTTTTGAAATGCTTCTCAATTTCCAAGTATAGCATTTGTGGAAGGTTAAGGGGGAACTTCTTACTTAGAGCAGTGCATGCTTAGGCAGAGAAAGCAGTCACCTTGCTTAGCCTCACAATTGGATTGAAGTGATAGGTCGTGATCTTGAAGTAAATTCGCTCCACCAATGTGAGCACACCATACTTCTTATGGTCCACCCTGTAGCAATGTTGGGTCCACTCCTGCTTGACCTCAGGTTCACCTTACATGGATAATTCTACTAACTGTGTTCCAATGTCAAGAAACCCAAGTGCCTGTGCAATAGCTCCTATCAAGTAGAACATTTGAATGTTCTGGATCTTGACTATGGATCCTAACTTTTGATTATTCTAAAAAAGGCATGTCTCTCCCATGTACCATTCCCCATTGGATGTGATGATTGGCCAAATGAGAGAGGTTCATAGTTGAGTTTTGACATCCTCTGGGGCTTTCTCCAAAAATGGCTTGAAGTTGATCTCTTGAAGAATAGATCGTTGAATCTCTTGAGACTTGATGAGATTAAGGAAAGCTTGAGTCAAGGTAACCTCAAGCCTTGGTACGGGACTAGACACTTCTCCTCATTGTGATTGTTTAGTTGATATTTCTTCTTCTAGAATTTGTTGGATAGATTCCACTTTGGGCTCCTCATGAAGAGGTATTATTGCATGGGTTGCCTCTGGTAGTTCTTGGCCTTGTTCTTGTTGGCCCCTTTTAGCTCTAGGTCATTTCTCCCATGGTTGCAAGGTTCCTCCTTCCTACAGATGTTTTGGTTTTGGTGCCATCTGTAATCATAATAAGACCATGAATTAGCAATCATTGTGTAACCTTAAAACAATTGAAATACCTTATCTCTTAAGGATGTTTATGCTTTGGCTAAGTTGTGATTATGACTAATTTAATTAATTAATTTTCATTTATTTATGTATTTTCATTAATAAATCATCTCAAAGATTGTTCGAAGGGTTAACTATCGAAAAATTTGATGTTTATATGTTGTTAAAGTTATTAACCCTTGTGGGAGTTAGAATAATTTCCAAACAATTTCATCAATTTTTTCATCAAAAACCTTAAGGTTTGTGGCCCCCACGATAAAGGTCTAACCTCCAATAAGTGCAAGATCAAAAAACGGAGTGATTTGGATAAACGGTTGGAAAGTTATTAGCTCTGGAAGGTTTTTGGGCTCTAAAAAATTTTAAAAACTTCCCTTGTGTTATGAGAAAATGACAAAAAATTGCAAAGTGTTTGGCAGTATATATAGGGTTTTTGCATTACGTCGACAAAGCCTTATTGACTAGGGGGAATGTGTCAATGCAACCTCAATGATGCAATCATTAACCACCGTAGTCAAACTTTGACCTTAGTCAAACTTGCAAAATATGAAGAGTTTTTGAGTGAAATTAGTATCAAGTGAAAGCTTAAAAGACCAACAATAGTATGAAAACATGAGAAGAGGATGTTTAAGCTCATAAATTTTGGAAAAAAGAAGAAATAATCGATTTAGTGGATGAATGAAATGAAAAATTAAGGAGAATTGAGCGGTATACACAATGGAAAATGCGAAAGATAGGATTGTATTGATGTTAAGGGTAAGCAACCTTCACTAACCAAGCCAAGAGCTATGCAAGTGGGTCCTCCCCATAGTAGGCTCATGCCCTTTTTGCCCTTGCATGACCTCAACTAAGGAGTTTGTGGGCCCCATAGTTGATTTAATGATCATAAAAAGTTAAGGACCAACTCAAAAGAATCTACTCAAGAATCCCAACACATCAAACTAAGACATAGAGAATAACATAGAACATGACAGTGAGTTGAGTTACAATAGCATGGATTGATGATAGAGAAGGTGGAATGGAGTTTTGAATTGAGGTCATAAGAAGTCCCTTGTAGAATTTGTGTTTAAAATGACCCAAGAAGTTCCATCCTAAGTCTAGACCACCACCATTCCAGAAGGAGAAGAAAAGAGAAGTAGGAAGTATGAGAGAGAGAGGGACTTAGTTAGAGGAAACTATTAGGCATAGGTGCATGCTGTTTAAGTCCCATAATCAATGCTTGTAGCCCACTTATTTTTCCAAGGGGTGTGCTTTGAATTCCCATTGTTTTTTTTATGAAATGAAAACCAGATCATGTAAGGACTTATTTGTGTTGAAGGGGTATGCTTTGAATTCTTGTCATTCTTTTTGGATGGGAACCACACCATACAATGACGTTATTTGACTTCCTATTAGTGGGTGGTATGGAATGATAAGAAGTGTGTGAAACACACTCAACCACGCAAGAAAGTAGAAGAGTAAAAAGGGTATTGAGTCCCCTTGAAGTCACACCCTTTATAAACCTTTGAATCCTTTCTAATTTTGAAACTACCAAGGTTGCCCATTGATTAAAAGTTTCTTTAATGGAAGGGACCTCAAATTCTTAGAACAAGGAAAACCATAGAGTTTATTGGATGGGTGGATGATGTGAACTCACTACCTGTTCCATGAAAAATAAACCATGTCAAAGTCATCAGACATCAAAATTCAAAAATAAAAACTAGACATCAATAATCACACATTAATCACAAACCATCATTAGTAAATAACAACAATGGTACTGTGTCTTGTTGATGAGACGCGATTCGCATAGGCCGCAATATCACATCCACCGTGATATCGCGTACGCGATATCGCAGTCTGCCATCATATCTATAAATAAGACATGGCACTCCCTTGTTTGGGGATCCTAGTTTTAGAGTAGTGAAGCTCTGAAAGTTTGATCCCTTTTTCTCGTGTCTGCCCATAGTGTGGTGAATGTAATTGTATGGTGTCTTTATTCGAGTGTGCCGTACTTGGACACGTACATGACCGGTAATAAAGATCGAGATTACTTCATCATTGCAGCATTCACTTTGTCATTCATTTATTTGTTATCTATTTAATGTTATTTACTATTTTCTCTCTCACCCTTAAACTCCTAGAACGCGGAACGAGTACGACTTGATTACAAGCATTTAAGTATGATTGCTTGGTAGCCCAGTGGTGTAGCTAGGATCTACGCTTGGTAACCCGGTGGTGTATTTGGGATCTATGCTTGGTAATCCCAGTGGCGTACCTAGGATCTATGCTTAGTAGTCCCAGTGGTAGTCGTGCATGAGGTCCAAGATGTGTATGGTTGATCAAGAAATCGGTTGCTCATCTCACTTCAGCTAGATTATATTTTCTTACCCTTTTCCTCCTAGCTTAGCTTAGTTAAATATTATTTTCCACTGCCTTTAGAAGTATCATAGATTAGAAACACATCATACACCTCATCTGGACTAAACCATACGTGACAAATATACAATACTAGTCCAGGTGGGAAGACAACGAATTACGACCTAAGACTAACTATCTAGGTGCCACAACTAGTCCATCTGCGGAGTTTGACCAGATTGCGAATGCGATGCTTGTTTTGTATGGTTGAGTGTAGGGGTACCTCGCCACTCATCACCTCACTAAGAGCTAAACCATACACTCAGACTTCACTA